>VZTN01037488.1:273816-316525 GCA_013400515.1 Erpornis zantholeuca | reverse complement strand
GGCTGTGAGCCCTGAGTGGTGTAGGGCTGTGAGCCCTGTGCTGTGTGGGGCTGTGAGCCCTGTGCTGTGTGGGGCTGTGAGCCCTGTGTGCCATGTGGGGCTGTGAGCCCTGTGTGGTGTGGGGCTGTGAGCCCTGTGTTGTGTGGGGCTGTGAGCCCTGTGCTGTGTGGGGCTGTGAGCCCTCTGTGGTGCGGGGCTGGGTGGTGAGGTCCCCTGTATGTTGAGGGGGCCTGCAGTCAGGGGCCTGGTACCCTGAATGCTTTGGGGCTGTGGTGATGTGGGGGTCTGGGGTCAGCCTGTGTCTCACAAGAATGTGGGGCTCAGTCTCCTGTGTGATGTGACCCTCCCCAGGTCACACCCCATACGCTGTGGGGCTGGGGCTGTGCCCCCTGGCTGGTTTGGGGCTGGGGTCAGGCCCTGCCATGTTGTCTGGTCTCCCCCCACTGTTTGGGGTGAGGCTGGAGCTTCTGTTTCCCGTGGAATGGAGTCCCTGTGGGAACCAGGGCTGGGGGAAAATCATGCAGACACTGTGACATTTGCGAGGGAACTGCAGCTCCGTCTCTGGAACAGGGATGGAGGTGAAAACAAGGTTGTAGGATGAGTCATGGAGGTGTAGAAGTGGCAGGAGCTGAAGAGTCATTTCTGTTCTGTCTCCTGCTGTAGGGCAGGAGTCGACTTAGGCCTGGTATCAAACCTGTTCTTTAAAGGTCCTGGAATAAAGAGGAGTAAAAGGGAAAGTAGAAATGAAAGAAATGTGGGAAGAGTCTGTGGGATTTCCTTGCTGGGCTGCTGTTCCCTTCCTTTAGCCTCATTTGAAAGAGCAGCTCGCGAGGAGGGTCGGAATTTGTGGTTTTATTCGATGCAGCAGAACCAGTAAAAGGGCCAAGCCTGCAGGCATCAGCCACAAGTTCCCAAACCAAGGATTACTACTCTTTGTCAATATTCCCCCTCCCCTTTAATAGATACACTTCATTTGTTCCCACAGCCTAAAACTTCTATCTGAGCTGTTTTTGCTTTCTGTGCTGAGAAATCTCATCCCAGGCAGGGCTGGACCCTTCACTATTGCTCTTCACACCAACTGTGTTTGTGTTTTTCCTTAAAACTAACCCCTGTCATTATCAAATATTATTATCTGATGCTTTTCCATCTAATTCAGTTTCCTGCTTGGAGGTGGTAGCCCCGTGTCCCTCAGTATGTCGGGATCCCTCCCCAGCTCCACACCTGGACTCTGGGGTCTGGCAGCTTTACTTGTGGAGGTGACATCATGGCTTCTTTCTTCCATGGCAACAGGAGGATGCTGAACACAGGAGCTGAACGCAAGGAGATTTTCAATGGGAAGAGAGCAGGCAGCCAAAGGCAAGTCTGAGACGTTAATTAGTTAATTAGGGTAAAAATAAAGATGAATGTGGGAAGTCCCAGAGGCTGACAGGCTCGTGCTTCCCAATTTAATGTTTTCTTGCAGACACACCTCCCATAAACATATTTAATTGCCATTAGTTCCATTTTAGAGGGGAAAACAGAGGCACTGAGAAGAAGAGAACTGTGCTCAGGCAATATTGGCTGGGGGCAGATCCTTCCAATTCGTCCTTTCTGCTCCTTGACCTTGGCTGCAGTAATTCCTTGGGATTTTCAGGGCTGTGAAGCCTGTCAGTGGGGTGTGACTGTGGTGGGTGTTTTTCTGTTCTGTCCATGAGGAAGGACTTTTCTTCTCTGTCTCTGGAGCAGGGATGGGCTTCTGGAGGTGTGGGTTTCCTGTGGGTTCTGTGCAAGGTCCTTGATTTTGCTGGAGACTTTGCTGTCGTATGATTACGTATTTATTAATCTAAACATGAGGTAAATATTCAGATTTATTTAAATAAACACTTAATTCCCCTCACCAGTGGACTTTGGCTGTGCTGGAATGAGATTTCACAGTGGTGGAGGTTGGACGGTGGAATTTCATTGGAATTATCTGTGATCCTTACACACCAAACAGGCCAGAGTCTTCCTTGCCCACACACAAATCTCCTGCAAAGAGGAAGAAGAAAAGGAGGAGAAGAAGGAGCAGGAGGAAGAAGAGGAGGAGGTAGTCCCTGCCCAGCCCCATGTCATCACTTTTTATCATCACCATCCCCCAAAAGGGTGATTATTTGTTTCTTCAGAGCATTCCAGGCTGAGAAAAATGGTATTTATGTACAGAGCACACATGGAGATCATGGGAAATGCTCATTGCTGTCCATCCAGCAGGAGATTTGGTTCAGTATTGGTTTTTTTCTTGTTCTTTTTTCAGTTTTGACCTTGTCCGAATCTCCCAGAGCACCATACGTGCACACTCGAGTGAGCTGGAAAATGGACCTGGAAAGCCTGTCCTGTGCTTGGCCAGTCCCAGAGCCCACCCAGACGTGAACCAGGACTGGAAATACTCCTCTGTGGTGGTTAGAGATGCTGCTGTTGCCTGGCCCCAGATGGGTAAAGCCACAAGCTTAGAGATGGCACTTAGGTGACCTCAAATGCTATTTTTAGCTTGTCCCCTCCCCAGCTTTGCCTCATTTATACCCATCCAGTTCCCCATGCTGCTCTCTGGGAGGGGCTGGCCCTCATTGATGGTGGGGTGTCCTGGGCAAAGCCAACCTGGGAAGATGAGGAGGAACAAACACCGGCTGGAGGCCCCTGTGAGCTGTTTTGGGCAGCTTTGAACACCTCATTGATGCCTGTGGTGATGCAGCTTCACCATCAGCACTAAATATTAATTCCCCCCAAAGGAACTCCGTGTGTGTCCTCCTGGGGTCTCACACTTGCCTCATCCACCATGTCAGATGCTGCTTTATCTTCTCAACAAATACCCCGCTGCTACCACATTTGTTGGTTTGAATCCCAGGATTTCTCCTGACATATGTGATTTTCTTCCTAGAGGCCACAAGCCGTGGTAAACAAACATTTACATGCGCTGGGAATAAGGGACATGGGTTTCTCTGTGGCTGACTTATTTGTCTGGCAAGAACCATAAATTCTGGAGGTTCAGGGCTGAAGGCAGCTCTGGGAGCTGGGCTTAGGAAAAAACTCTTGAAAAATCTCCACAGTTAGTAGAGTTTCTTGCCATCTCCTCTAAAGCACATTGTTCTTGGGGAACAAGATAGGTCATTGGGGATGCCACATGTCTGATCACCCTGATCCTATGGCGTGGATTTGTCCTTGGAGAGCAGGGGGAGAAGGAGGAGCTTTACCCTCTGTATGCTCTGACCCAGGCTCCATGTCCAGCTCTGCTTTGGGACAATGTCCAAGTCTGTGCCTCTCCAGCTGCCTCAGTTTCCCCTTTCTACAAGTTGTTTTTCTGGGTTTAAGTTGCTCATGGCAGGGACTGTATCCCACCAAGGACATCCCTCAGTGACAGCATTGCTCCCGTGGGGAGGGTCCTTCTAGACCCCCATGGATGGGGGCTGTGGTTGAGGGGCTTTGGGTGTTCCTGGGGAGGAGAGGATGGGTGAGCTGATGTGGGAATGGGGACAACAGCAAGGGTGGAAGAGAGATCCAGCCTAGGGCTGCAGAGGAGGCCAATGAGGGGTAATGCATCCTGATTTTGGGGGGCTTTAGGGTGCTTTCCTTCCTTTAAAGGAGGAAGGGGATGACAGAGGTGAATGCGGTGTGTTCTTCCCCTCCCAGCAGCTGCTGCGGAAAATCCCGGGGAGACAAATCGTGGGGATGGGTAAGGGGAGTTTTCAGCCTCCTTTTTCCACCAGCCTGCCCAGCTCGGGGGCATTTCCTCCGCCCGGGTGGGCTTCGCCCCTCGCCCTTTCCCTCCTCCTGCAGCCCCCGGGCACAGGAGGGGAGCGAGGGGAGGGGGAACCGCCAGAGTGTTCGGGGGGATTGTCATGGTTACGTCCCTGGCAAAACAAATGGCTCCACTGGGTGATGATGATGATGATGGTGATGGTCACCCAGACAGCTCCGGACACTTTGAGACAGCGATGGGGGGCGAGAGACCCACCCTGGGGATCCAGAAGCCCCCCCTCCCAGAGGAGCCAGACGCCCTCCCGGCTCCGGGCAGAGCCTCCGTGCCGGCACACATGTTGCTGCAGCCGGTTCGGTAAGACCCTTCCTCGCCCCCCCCCGGGACCCCCAGACTCCCCGGTTTCCCCCAGCCCCGCTGCACGGTGGGGAGGGTCCGGGGGGGTGATGCCACCGGTTGCTGAGGTGGCTGGTGGTGCAGCGCTCCCACACCCCAAGCCCCGGCGCTTGTTCCTCTCCCTCTCTCCCTCCCTTTCCCTCTCTCCTCATCTCCTTCTCTCTCTGTCTTCCAGAGACAAAAGCGCTCCGCAGCTGTGCCTGTCGCCTTCGGGATTCCTCCTGCCCCCCCAGCCCAGCCGCAGAGGGGCTGGAAGAGTGGGTGAAGTTGCTCCAACCCCCTCATCCCTTTCTTCCTTCTCCTCCTCCTCTCTCCCAGGAAAGGTAAGAAAAGCAGTGGCTACTCTCCAGTTGCTCCTGCACCTTTTTAGCTCCGCAGGGGTGGGTGTGAGGGGTGTGTGTGTGTGTCACTTCCCAAGGCTGTGCACGATCCCAGCACAAAGCCGCTCACTGAAGAGATCCCTGTCATAATATTTCTGCAGGCACAAGCCCACACTTTGCAAGCTGCTGCTTCCCAGCCTTGCCTTTTCCCAGCTGGATGGTGAGTCCCAGAACATCCCATCCCTCCCCAAAAATTGTACAGACATTAGGAGTGACTGTGTCTATCTCCGTGCAGGCAGAGGACAGGGATGGATGGGGGGATGATGCGGGGGGTGATGGGCTGTTGCTGTCCTGGGCAGCCAAGTGGGATAACCCATGCTTGGACACACTGTTTGGGGAAGGAAGAGTGACCTTGGCAGGGTGAGGGGGATTGATCCCCCCGGTAAGGGTCAAAATACTGAGACCTGGCTGAAATCCACCAGGCTGGCTGGGGCAGAGCAGGACAGGGGTGGATGGAAAAGGGCTGTGCTGCTCCTGGGGGCCCTGTGTGTCTCCCTGGATCTGGATGCATCCCAAGCAGGACTCAGGCTGCCTGGCAGGTTTAGCCCAGCTGAGGGGTGTCCGGGCCAACACCTCCTCTCTGGCTCAGCCCAGGGGTCTTTCCCTCAGTTGTGAGCCTGGTGAGGTGGGGGTTAACTAAGTCCTGTGTCAGAAATGTGTGATTAACAGCTCCAGGAAGGAGCCTGGGACATGAATCAAGGTCCTTGAGACCCAACTCTGGGGCCAGGGTGGTGGTACAAGACACCTGCCGGGGTATTGCTGACAGTCCCCAGAATCTGTCTCTGCCAGGGCTGTCAGTCAGATCCCAGCCTGGCACTGCGTCACCTCGGGGATGGGGACCCTGTTGCTTCCACTGGGCTCTGGCAGGAGCACCTGCTTCCCAACCTTTCCCCAATCTCCATATCTGAGGCCTCAGGGTGCCCTTGGGGCCAGCAATCCTTGTCACTGCTGTGGCAGTGGGGGTCATGTTGTCACCCTTTGGGGGGCCTGCAGTGGCTGTTTTCCTGGTTTTCCATCAAGTGGGATACTCTGCTTGCAGTTTGAGGCAAGGGGAGGCTGGAGAAGGGAGAACAGTTCCTGTAGCTTTTCCTGAGAGTATCCTGAGGTCTGCCATGGTGGATCCATGGCTATTCCAGACAAAACAGTGCTACATGTGCTCTTTCAAACCCCATTTCCTCCTGTTGCTTCCTAGAGATGTTTTAGGTGTTTCCAGTTTCCTGAGCAGGTTTGAGCCTCGTGCTTTGGGAGAAAGTAGCTGGAGGGGTCCTGCATGTCTTAGTCATGACCTGCAGTGTTGTGGGTCAGGCAGGTGAAGTCAAGGGTCCCTCAGCAGTGTGCCCACATCTGCTCCCTGGGCCCTGCTGCCCTGAAAACCAGGGAGAATTCCTGAGTATGACTCTACTTGAGAGCCCTGAAAGTTTGGGAAGCACATGGCTTCTCCTGTCTTGGATTTGCAAACGGGGGAGTTTGCTTCCCCGTGGTGATTGCCCAGGAATGCTGATGGAAGCCTGTGGAGCAACAGGCATCCTCGGCCAGCTCTGTCCACCTGGACATCTCCACAGGGCGCTCCGGCTGTCGTCATCCCGGCGAGCCACTGGATGTCAGTGTTGATTGAGACAGACGACGTGGAAGGAATATTTTACCCAGCTGCAGAAAACCTGGCGTCCTCTGAGCAGTGGGGATGTGCCCTAGGTCTAGCTCGGACATGGAGGCGAGATCTCCGAGGGAACCCGTTTGTGGCCGGTCAGGGGTTAAAGCAGGGCGGGGCAGCGATTCAGCAGCTCAAAAATGCGTGTGACACAAGGTGTGGCACCAGGGCTGAGCTTTACACGGCTGCCTTCCTGTCCTGGCGGGCTGAAACAGCCGCAGCCCCGTGTATCTGCCCTTCAGGCACCAGCGCTGGGTGGGGCTGTGTTGGGTTTTATCCCGGCTCCTGGTTTGGCTCTCCCTGTCCTGTTGCCGGCTGCGGATGCCGCAGATCCTGTAGTGTGGTACAGCTGGGACCCCAGCCCACCCCTGGCAGTCGGGTCCTGCCAGAAGCCAGGCTGTATGCTCACAGTTCTGCCCTGTATTCCTATTCAGTGCACGAAAATACACCTCAGAGGAGCATTATTCTGCCCCTGTCTTTATTCCACATGCTCAGACAGATTTTTTGAGGGCACATCAGTGCTTAGAGACACAGACGGACACCCAGGAAGCTCCGAGTAGCTCTCCAGGCACCACCCCCCTTTTCCAGGCACATAAACACTTTTTCCTATCCCCTAAAATCTAGCCCCAGGCTCTCCGGAGTGCTGGGACAGGCGCCTGCAGCCCTGTGGAGGGGCTGGAGCCTGTGTTCCGGCTCGCAGCCCTGCGCTCTCTGCGCATCACGGGGACTGTCCGCAGACGCCGCAGCAGCATCAGCGCCTTCCCCGTCAGTCGGGCACAGGAATTGGCCGAGGGTATTGCCTGGAGTGGGGTGATCACGTTTCCGTGTCTCCCTCCCCTCCGTGGCCTGGAGGAGCAGTGGATTGTCATGGAAAGAGCGCTTACAAAGGAAGGGGGGGAAAAAGATCGATCCAGTAATGTACCAGGTCCAGAGCACGGCTGGCCGAGGAACAGTGTCTGTCCGCAGCCCTGAGCTGCTCCCTAGTTGATGGGATTACAGCTGTATTTTGAGGGCTGGGGGTAATAACCGGTGTTTTCCCTTTTCCTGGGATGCCAGATGCAGTGTGAGGTCGGGAGGCACCTGAGCAGGTCCGTGGGATGGCCTCGTGCCTGCTGTGTGCGGGAGGCAGGACACGTTTGGTGGCAGGGAGGGGACACGCTGAGGACCGGGTGGGTGTAGGTGGGTAGGGTGCTGACCCTGTGCAGCATCAAGCTGTTGGTAATTTTTTTGGGATGCAGGGTCCTGCCAGGTCCCATCCTGAGTCCAGCCCTGTGACCTGAACGGAGACTGAGCGCACATGCCGGAGCAGCAAAGGCAGGATGGGGAGCAGGCAGGGGGCCGGTGCTGAGCTCCTGGGGGGCTCAGGGGAGAGATTGCAGCCTTCCCACGGCTCTCCCTCACTCCAGCCTCTCCGCTGCTCTCCCTTTCCATGCTGCAGTCACTTGATGGCGTTGGTGACACGAGCTGTGTGGAGCAGCCCCACGGCTTTGCTGGCAGCGTCCCCTATCAAAGGGTTTTTGCCCGGAAGAGCCCTCTGAGCCCTCCCTATCCTTGTGGGGTCGATTTTTCGGCTGGCACAGCAGTAAGGGCTGGTACCAGGCTCCCTGAGCCACCTCGGAGCTGGCTCAAACAGGACATAGCACAGGGCTCTGCATCCTACCACGGGTCCCTTAGTACTTGTCCTGGCCCAGGGGATGCAGAAATCTCTGCTGGCAGAGGAGTTCCCCTGGGAACTATGTCCCCAGTCTCCCATGGGTGCAGGAGATGTGAGGGGCTTAGATCTCACCCATGGCTCTGCCCCAAGGCCCCACTTCCAAGATGAAGTTATGCTCCTGGAGCCCAAATTCACCCCTCTGGCAGTCCCGTAATGAATTCCTGTTGTGCCAAGCTGGTAGAGAGCTCCTTCCCAATATTATTTCTTCCCTAAGGTAAAATAATTCCCCGCTCCTTCCTCCCCCTCCTGGCATTTAATGACTTCCCAATACCTTCATGGCCTCAGCCACATCTCGCAGTGAGGGGACCTTCAATATCTCTCCCTGTGCAGGTGAGCTCTTGCCAGCTCCTGATTTCCCAAGCCCTGCTGGCACAGCTGGGAGCATCCCAGTGTGGGATGGCCTCCCCTGGCTCAGGCTCCTGTTCATCTCCTGGCTGTGTGGGGCTGCATTCCCATGGATGCATCCCTGGCCTCCCTGGGCAGCTCCTGGCATGAGCAGCATTTGTGGTGGAAGGAGATGTGGATTAATCTGGGAATGGCTGAATGACCCAGAGGCTTTTGGCCGGGATTCAGGGGCGTGCTTTGGGATTACTGCCCTCCATCATCATCTTCGCTGCTGTTTCCTTTGCTCAGTTTCCCTGGCTGCTCTGCCCCATCCCAGACAGCCCTTCTTGCTCTCCCCGGCTCTCCCTTTTTCCTTTCTTAACGCCGTTTTCCTGCCCGAGCACTCATCGAGCTCGTGGCCTTGATGTCTTTCGTGGCATTTGCATATAAAGGTGGGTTTTAATAACGCAGGACTGGTAGGGAATGAGAAACTGCTGCTGGCTCCTCCTGGGCCTCATAAATCACTTCATAAAGCATTGCAGAGCCAGCCAGGGAGAACTGCTGCCTAGCAACTTCTCCTGGTTCCCCAGGGGAGCAGGACGTGGCCCTGAAATCCACCTGAAAGGTCTCCTTTAAAACCCTGAGGCTTGGGGGAGAGGAGCTGGAACGGAGGAAAACCTGCTTAGGGAAAAGAGTTGGAATGTAATTGGCAGAAGGAGTCACTTTGCATCTGAATGTGTCGGCTGAGCACAGGGAGGGATGAGTCAGCCCGAGCAGGAAGGATCTGGAGATGCAGGACAGCAGAGCAGTGACACCTCCCCGAAATCAGCAAGGATGAGGATGGCCAAGGGCATGGGAGGGCAGGAGAGTGCCTGGCTCTGCCTGCCTGCTCTTCCTTCCCCAGGATAAAGGAAAACTCTCATCATCATAGTCTTATCCTGGAGAAACTTGTTGGTTTGGAGGATAATGAGGAGAAAGAAGGACAGAAAAAGATGTTAACCTGTTCTGCCCGGACTCCAGCAGTGTGGGATCTGGGGACCTCCAGGGCTGTCTGTCCCTAGCCAGCGAGGTTTGATCTGAATCTCCTCCCTTGTGCCAGTGGGGATTTGGGGCAAGGTTTTTCCTCATGTCTTCCCACCAGGGTCTTGCTCCATCCCCATCACTGCAGTCCTCAAGCCCAGTTCTTGTCCTGTCCAAGGTCACTCACCTTTCTGTCCTCAGGGCTTCAGAATGAGGTGGCAGAGCCATGCAAACATTTTGGGTGCTCGGGGCTTCACATCCATTCTCACCTTTCTCTCTCCAGCTCCCCACCATCACCCAGAGACCCCCGGGAAGATGCCAGGGCTGATGAACCGTGTGACCCTCTCCCGGCTGCCCCTCATCGCGTCCGAGGTGACATCCTGCGTCAGCGGCTATGCCTTTGGGATGACAGCTCTGCTCACCTACCACAACCCAGACCCCCAGGCTTTGGAAGGCAAGTTTCAAGGAGTGAAGCTTGGAATGGGAGCTTTAGAGCCAGGATATGGCAGTGCTGGGTTTCCGTGCATGCCTTCAACCTTTAGATGCTGGTGGGAAGCACAACCAAGTGTATTGTGTCCAAGTCTCCAACTTTTTAGGTGTGAAAAATCCCACAAGTGGGATTTTTTTTCCCACTTGGGAAGTGCCAAGAGGGACCTGGCTGGTGGGTTCAGGGAAGTGCTGGGTGTTGCTAACACCCCTCCTGGCTGGCAGGTCTCTTTGTGTACCCCTTGGATGAGGGCACGACTGTCGTGGGCTTCGAGGCAGCCGTGTGCCGGCGCACGGTGACAGTGCAGATCAAAGACAAGGCCAAGATAGATGACACCTACTTCGACAGCTGCAGCCTCCCCCCTGGAACAGCTGGTGATGGAAGTGGTGAGGGGGTTGAGGATGTTTTAGGGAAGGTGGGGAGAAAAGGAGGGGAAGGGGAGTGAGGAGGTGGAGGGGGTGGCTGGCTGGTGCGTGCAGTGGCACCAAGGGGGATCTTTTTGGGAGCCTGAGGGGTTGTGGTGCTCATGTCCCTGCCAAATGTCAGTCTTATCCATCTTGAAAAGCACTGCTGCTTCTGGGCAGCTGAAGGAGTGATGCAGGAGCTGAGGCTGTTCAGAGAAAGCTGATGTGTACAGTGGGGGCGGCTTTGGGTGTTTCATCCAGGGCTGGGGGTTGTGGGAGGCCTGGAAAGGAGCATTTTCCATGGTTGCAATACCTGGTGTGGTCCACTCTGTGCAGGAAAGATCGTGCTGGATGAGGACCTGGAGAGGATTGTTTTTGTGGCCAACCTGGGCATGATTCCTCCCCTGGAAAGTGTCTCCATCTTCATCAGCACGTCTTCTGAGCTGCAGACACTGCCCAGCGGGGCGGTGAGGGTCCTTCTGCCAGCTGTGTGTGTCCCCAGGGTCCCCCAGCCCAGCCTGGAGAATGTCAGCAGCCTTTCCAGCCACCATCTCCGAACGTACGGAAAACCACGGGGTGGGCTCTGTCTGGGATTGATCCTGGGGAATGCAGGGCTGGCTGAGCAGGAGCTGCAGGAGGCTGGAGAGTGGCTGCAGGCTTTACCTCTGGCAGCCCTGCAGTTCCTGGAGGATAGAACATGTTCACAGGGTTTGTTGGGATTTATCTCACTGGCAGGGACAAGCACCTCTGCGGATCGGGGAGCCCAGAGCAAGGGAGCAGGTTCTGCCTGGCTCAGCTGCTGGACAGTGAGGCCACCAACCCCTTTGAGTACGAGTTCAGCTTCCACCTGGAGATCCGGGGGCCGTGTTTGCTGGCAGGTAGGAGCACTGGGGCTGCCCTGCTGCACAAGGCTGATTTGTCATCTCCCCAAGGCAATGTCCACACTCCTCCTCCTCAATGCAAATCTCTGTTGGCAACTTAACTGTGCTGGGGTGGATTTACCAGTACAGGGCTGATGCTAACGTGGGCTCCTGTCCTCTGCCACCTTGTCATCTCTTCTCCCTGGTCTCCCCCATCCTCAATCCCTGCCGGCACCTCGGTTTCCCCGGGCAGGAGTTGAGAGCCCCACACACGAGATCCGAGCAGACGCCGACCCCTCAGCTCGCTCCGCCAAGAGCATCGTGATCACGCTGGCCAACAAACACTCCTTTGACAGACCCGTGGAGATCCTGATCCATCCAAGTGGTAGGTGGGCTCTGCTTCCTCTCTGCTGCTCTTGCCCCTTCCTGGGATCCTCATCTGTAGCTCTGGAGACAGCTGGATTAGCGCTGGTTTTGCAAATATTGTCAAGGTTAGGGTTCCTGGGAGGTAATCCTGGCCCCTCTCAGGGTTTTCTGAGCTCCCCAAGCTCCCAGATAGTGCTGTTTTCCCAACCAAGGGTGCCTCCATCTCTACCAGACCCAAAGTGTAACCACAGCTGTTCTTCACACAATTCTCTGCATTTCCAGAGCCCCACATGCCCCATGTCTTAATGGAAGAGGGTGACATGACCCCTGCAGAGTATGAACGACACCTGAAGGGGAAGAACGATTTCATTAAAGGCACTAAGAAGGACCCCAGTACCAAGAAAAAGGTGAGAAACGCAAGCTGCAGGTGTTAGCTGAGGCTTCCCATGGACTGGAGCTGAGCTAAAAGATGATTCCTTGTTTCCAGCATCACTGTCCCAATGAGACCTTCAACATCCTCCCTCGGAGAGGGGCTTGTGTGGAAGAAGAGGGGAGAATTCAGCAGTGCTGCTGATAAACTGAGAGTAGAAGGAGCTCGGAGATGGTTATTGTGTGTATAATTAGTGCTAGTCTAGCATAGCATAATTAGAGAGGTGCATTGTGATAGCATTAAGGGTATTATAATTATTGCAATGACATAGAATAAAATATTATTTTAATTGCTCAGTAAATGTTTACTGTTTCTGGGTAGCTGTCAGAGGGAAAGAAGTGATTTCCCTTGGAATAATGAGCTGAACTGAAGACAAGGTAGGAGAGACTTCTCTTTGTTCTACTGAGCAGCAAAGAGAAAAATATCTGTGCTGGGATTTGTGCCTCGTGTTCCAGCAGTTCTGAAGGAATGAGTGACAGCCCAGCACTTCGGCAAGTCTGGGATCAGTGGAGAGGAGCGGACAGCTCTGAGCCCTCCGGATCCCAGGGTGGGCGTCTTCCCCTAAGGGACAGGTTGTGCTTGTGTGGCCACAGCCGGGGCTGACGGTGTCAGCTCCTGTTTTACACAGCTGGAGCTCTCCTGTGTGCCCAGGGATGCTCGTTTCCCCCTAAACTCCTTCTCCACGTGTCTGATCCTGGGTCTCTCTTGGCAGACATCCCAGACCTGCTGCAGGGGTGCCTCCCTGTGCTGCTAAGATTTCTCCTTTCACCAGAGACTTGTCAACCCTCCTCTCCTTCCTTCTCTTTGCCCTCGGCTCTCTCTCGCAGGGCTGGGACTCTGCAGGCATCTCCTCTAATTGTGTTCAGCGTGTGGCAGGTGGAATGAGATGAAACTCCCACGCTCCGCCTCGGATGGCTCCCTAATTATTTCTGCGTCTTTAGCATGTCAAATTATCTAAGGAGGGATCATTCTGGAGACATTTCCCTGCAGGAAAGCCACCTGTGCCCCAGGAGGACTGGGAAACAACTGCAGGGAGCAGAGAAAATGCCTGGAATATCTGGGGTAGACGCTGTGTTGGAGTTGCTGCTGCTCAGAGCAGGACACTGGCCACTTCTCGGCTTAAATTAAATTAGCCCAGAAATTTCAGCAGTAAATGATAATTAATTCTCCTCCCTCAGTTGGTTATGCGAAAGGCTTGGATGCTGTCAGCTGTAGGTTGGTGGGGATGGATGCACACTGGAATCAACTTCCCTCGACAAAATCTGATTAGTTTACTGTAATTGGATAATTGGGTGAAGGGGAACGGAAGGGAGGTGAGGAGATGTTTTCTTTTCTAGCTGACCTGTAGCAGCACTTCTGAAGCTGTTTACTGAAGATTTGCCTGTAAAACTCCCTCCAGAGTCAGTGAGAAATCCCAAAATGTGGGCTCATCCTGATCCCACAGGAAATTTATGTTGTGGATACCCAAGAACATTCCAGGGAGTTCTCTGGATAGGTCCAGGGCCACGATTCAGTCTTTGGACAGAGGCAGCAAGGAACATTCTAGTCTGGAATGTGATAAACTGGAGAAGTTGTTAAACAAAATAATGTCATATGGCTGAAGGGAAATGGAAAAAGCCCTTTGATTTCTCAGCAGCTGATTAATTCATACCCTGTAGCATGGAAGGGAAAGGCAGGAGGATGAGTGGGAGCTTGGCTCATTCCTGTGAGTGGGACCTGTCTTTTCACTGGGTCAGAGAAGCAGCACTCAGGCAGAGGAGCTGAAAGCAGAGCTTGTGTGTATGTGTTGAACCACAGGGAGTTAGTGAGTTATAGAAAACAAAGGTTAGTTGTCAGCTCATAGATTGAGGAATGTGACTCATGGCTGGAGAAAACAAGCCCAGTTATCTGGGGTCTGGTTTACTCCTGGTGAAACCAATGAGAAAAGCAGCCAGAAAGAGGAGAAAAAAGGCAAACAAAGCCCCTGAGGATCGAGTTGCTGCTGTGGAGTTGTTTCCACACTCAGACCCAGGGATGAAAGGCCACAGCTGGGCTGATGTGGGGTCCTGGAGCTCCCTCCAAAGCAGCTGAGGCCGTGAACCTGTTACTGCTCAATACACACATCACAGCCCATTATAGACCCATCACAAGTGGTTTTTACCAGTTTAATTTTATCCCATTTGTAATGAATTCTTGAAATAGAAGGAAAGAAAATGCACAGAGCCAATGGAGCTGTGTGCAGTGCAGAGACAGATCATGCAGGTTCCTATTGAACCATGGCTGGAGCAGCCGTTTCAGCTTTCCAAAGCCTTTCAATCCCTACAAAGAAAAGTGATAAAAGAAATGGGCAGAAAGAGCAGCAAACCAAAGGTGGCAGGAATGAATTGGAGCGGTGAATGCAGCACATCAAGGGCTGCATCTCACACTTCATTAGTGAGTGACCATGGAGAAAACCTCCGGTGTGCCTCGGTGGGATGCTAAGCTGTGCTAATGAACCAGGTTTTCGGGAAGGATCTAATGAAATGTTTGCAGAGTCAGTTTTGCAAGGTGCTGGGTAGGGCCAGGTCTTTTGATTTCTTCTCCAGGCTTTTATCTGAGTGTGCAGTTGCTCCATATAATCCCAGAATGGTTTGGTGGGAAGCACTTTAAAGCTCATCTTGTCTCACCCCCTGCCATGGGCAGGGACACCTGGCACTATCCCAGGCTGCTCCAAGTCCTATCCAGCCCGGCCTTGAACACTTCCAGGGATGGTGAATACTGTGGGTATGGACAGAACAGAACACCTGGACAACACCCTAGTGTTGTCACCTGTGAGGCCAGAACAAGCAGATTCTGGCCCACAAAAGGCCACATACTTGCATTTTTAGCCCTGCTCTGATTCCCCTCTAATTTAAACGGGTGGAAAAATGAACCTCTTGAGTTCTCTCCTGCTTTCTTTCAGACGGAAATCATCAGGAAGCGGCTGAACAAGGACATCCCCCACCACCCTGTCATCATGCTCAACTTCTGCCCTGACTTGAGGACTGTGCAGCCAGGCCTCCGGAAAGCCCAGGGAGAATTTATCTTCCTGGTAGACCGCAGCAGGAGCATGAGTGGTGTGAACATCAGCCGTGCCAAGGTACCTGCAGGAGGGGAAGCACCTACCTGTCAACAGGGATGAATGAGAGAGAGCAATGGGGGTGCTGAGAGCAGAAGTGTTCATTATCAGGAGAGGGGAGGTTTATGTGCTGTATTTTAGTCATCTCAACCATGCCTCTTGTTCGGTATGATGCCTTAAATGGCTCCCTAGAAACAGAGACTAGACAGGAATAAAGGAATAAGGGAGGGATTGATTGGAAAGGCCTTCAGAGGTACACTCTGGGCTCCAGAGGCTCCTGCCTCAGTGGATCCCAAAATGGACTGTGACAGCTCACGAGTTCTTCCCACTTTGATATCAGCATCAACTCCCCAAGCAGAACCCAGGCAAGGAGGGAATTTCCCCAAGCTTGGCCCCCTCTCCCCAAGATGAAGATTTGCAGTTCTTGTTCTGGGTGTTCTTGGAGAGCAAGTTAGAGAGGTTTTATGTCTCTCTTAGCATAGAGAATGGCACTTAGCAAGCTACAGGAAATTTCAGAGTTACACTGGGCAATGCAGGATTGGAAAAATATAAAGTTAAAACCTAAGGCATCAGGTACCTGCAACAAAGGTGACTCTCCCCCGTTCTCTTCCCCTTCTTCCTATCAGCACATAAAATGCAAAATTACTTTATTTTCCTCTCTTGCTGGCATGTTTTGTGCATTCCTTTTCCAGTTGTCCTTGTCTCCAGGAGGGCTCTGGGTGATGGCTGCCTAGGGGGAAACCTCTGGGGTGCTCCAAGGGGAGCGATGTGCTGACTATGCATTTGGAGAGGTTTTGCTGATAGGCACCTCTCTGCACCCACAGCAATGATTTAAACATGAGACATTCCTTTTCCAAACACAAATGAACACCAGCAGCCTGGTGGATGGTTCTGGGAGTTGTGTCCAGACCTCTCGATAAAAAATAGCATTGTCAGGGTATTTTGTGGGTCTGAGGTTTCCCTGTCAGATGTGGCTCTTACCCAGAGCCAGCCCTGGTGCAGGACCCTGCACTTGGTCTGTTGAACCTCATGCAGTTCCCACGGACCCACTCCTGAGCTTGTCCATCTTTTAGCACATCTCTTTTCCCATCTGTCTCCAGTTTCCATGGGAACTGCCGGAGGACAGACACCTTCAGCAACAAGGATTGGGATGCTGGGGAGCCTGCGGATGGCTGCAGCACATCCCCTGGGATAGGGAGGCTGTTCCCAATGGGAACACAGGGTATCTCTGGGGTTGTACCCCCTTCCCTCAGCACCTTTAGGAGCCTGGGAATCTTGTCCCAGGGTGGATTTTTGCTTTCCAGCTCACACCATGGCTGGGTTTGGGCACCACAGTCTCTGCAGCCTCTGTGGAGGCAGGATTATCCCCTGGGGATGGGGACCTGAAGGATCAGAGCCCTTCTCTGAGAGGTCCCAAAATGGAAACCCCATTGCAGGAGGACTGTAGAAACACGAAAAAGGCTGTTCTGCTTCAGGAAAAAGTATTTTGAGGGAGATTGAGGAGATTCTGGAGGAGATACCTCAAGGGAGAAACCCACTGTCCCTCTTTTGAGTGTCCCATCCGTGTTGAGTGTCACTCACAGACACCAGGGACCTCGCAGCAGGGGCTGTTCTGAGAGGATTTGGGTGTAGTTTGCTTGGTGGAACCCTCTGCATCATCCATGGATGCATGGCATGACAGGGTTTGGAGCTGTGCAGCCTCAGGACGCACTCGGGGATGGGATGGAAGGGCCCGTGAGGAGCAGGAGGGCACCCGTCCAAAGCAGCTGGAGTGGAAAATTCAGAGATTTAAATTTCCTGCAGCCAGTTCCTTTCCCACCCTGATGCAGCCAGGGAGAAGAGCCAGGCTGTGATGGTGCTCGCTGGCAAAACTACACTAATAACTGGGAATTGACTTTTCTGGAAGCAAGCATCCCTCTTTATTGAGTTGCCATATAGCTATTGAGTGCAACAGGATCAAGATCAATATTTACCATAAGAAGCAATAAATCTTTCTGCTTGCTGAAACAGCAAGCAGGCATCAGTTGCCCATTTTGGGAAGTGCTTTAAGAGAAATATTTGGAAATTTGTATTTTTTCCCTTGTAATGAGTTCCAAGATGGGATGTCAGCACTGAGATCTGGAAGAGCCAGCATCCCAGGAGCCATCTGGGAGCAGTGGTATAAATATATCCTCGTAGGTTTGAGATAACAGCTTGGATTCAAGTACTCCAGAGCCTGTTAAAGGGCAGCCCTGTTCTTGTACATTATTCCACTGATTTTCAGTGCTCCAGCTCTGCGTTGTTGCTGAATCTTACAGGCTTTGGGAGCTGGATTGACCTGGCACCACATCCCTGCTGGTCCCAGGCGGGGGGTTCACTGTGTCCCTCTGTGGTCACTCGGTCTTTGCCACTGGTAGGACAGCTCAAGGAGGTTGTTCTTGCTCGTTTGACCTTGGCAGCTCCTCCAGGGGCTGGCTCGAGGGTTTCTGCTGCCCTCGGCAGACTGGCAGGAGTCTGCCTTGATCAGCATTTAAATAGAACTGAGCTGCTCCTGAACACTTTGCTTTACATTTTGCTTTAAATAAACACTTTGCTTTAAATGGGCCTCATCTCCTGCCACATAATTGCTCCTACAAGCTCAAGAGCTCCTTGGGCAGCTCTTGCCCGGTTGCTGTGATCACAAGCTCTGTCCTGGACTTGTCCACGACATCACTGTGACAATTCAAGTTGCTCTTGCCTTATGTAAAGCCCAGGAATAGGCACGTTAGATAACCACCTCTGGTAAAGAAAATAGCTTAAAACTGTCGTCTCCCAGTTATTTTAATTGAAGCCAGCTATGAATACAAGAGAATTGGGGATGGGGGAGGCTTTTCCTTTTGTGTAACTTTAAGCTGTTTGTTTATTTTCTGCAAGTTTAGGCATTGAGATGCATTGCGTGTCGCACTTCTCAATTTCACACTCTGCTTCTCACCCGCCAGCTCTGTGCTGCAGCACTGTGTTGCCAGCACAAATTGAATCCCTTAAAAACAAACAGAAAGATTTGTTCAGCTCTTTGTTGTCTTTTTTTTTTTTTTTTTGCAAAGACTCCCCATTTTTCTCACTGCTTCGGGTCCCAAATATCATCAGGGGACTTTGAAAAGAGCAGGATCATATGGAGGCATAAAGAAGCAGTTGGGTTGTTGTCAGATGAGGGTGGGATGGCTCTGGACAGAGCTTTTACTGGTGACGTTGGGACAGGCAGGGAGGGTCCAAGTGTGCTGATGTCTGTTTGCTTTCCACCCCTCAGGATGCTCTGTTGGTCATTCTCAAGAGTCTGATGCCTGCGTGTCTCTTCAATGTCATTGGCTTTGGATCCACCTTCAAGACCCTCTTTCCTGCCAGTCAGGCCTATTGTGAGGTGGGTGAGCCCACAGTTCACAGAATCACAGACTGGTTTGTGTGGGGAGGGATCTTACCTGCCATGGGCAGGGACACCTTCCACTGTCCCAGGTTGCTCCAAGCCCCATCCAGCCTGGCCTTGGACACTGCCAGGGATCCAGGGGCAGCCACAGCTGCTCTGGGCACCCTGTGCCAGGGCCTCCCCACCCTTATAGTAAATAATTTCCTTCTAAAATCTAAACCTGCCTTTTTTTAGCTTAAAGCTGTTCCCCCTTGTTCTGTCACTCCAGGCCCATGTCCAAAGTCCTTCTCCAGCTCTCTTGGAGCCCCTTTAGGCCCTGGAAGGGACTGTAAAGTCTCCCCAGAGCCTTCCCTTCTCCAGGATGAACAACCTTAACTCCCTCAGCCTGTCCTGTGGTGCTCCTTGGTGCTCGGAGGGTGCTGGTTCTGACGATTCCACTGCTCCTTTGGGCAGGAGAGCCTGGCCATCGCCTGCCAGAGCATCAGGAGGATCCGGGCTGATATGGGCAGCATCAACCTCTTGTCCCCCCTGAAGTGGGTCATCCGCCAGCCCATCCACAGGGGCCACCCCCGGCTGCTCTTCCTGCTGACGGGCGGGGCCATCAGCAGCCCCGGGAAGGTTCTGGAGCTGCTGCGGGACCACTCCTGCTCCACCAGGTAGGGAAGGCAGCCGGGCTCACCCCTGCAGGGCCAGAAACCTGGCACGGGCTGGGATGTGCCTCTCCTTGAGCACAGCTCCATCTCACAGACGTCCCCACTTCAGAGACAGAGGCAGGAGAGATTGCTGCTGTGAGCCATGGGAGAACCTCAAAGGGTTTGGAACGGATCCCAGAAGTTCAGATGCTTTTTAAACAATCAAAAGCAGGATAATTGAGCTGACAACTTCACAGCTCTCGGCTGATGCTTCCTGCTAGGAGAGATTGACATGCCAACAATCTTCCTTGCTTTTTTTAATTTTTTTTTTTTTGAAGCACATCTGGGGCTGGCCCAGCTGCTTCCAGGATGGGGCTGTGCAGAACTGAATATGCTGAAAGAGAGCAATGTAAAAAGCTGCTAATTTGTGCGTGAGCTCCCAGCCTGGCTCCCCAGCTCTGATCACAGGCTGTTCTGGTTTCTCCTCTGCCTCTTTAAGGGGCACAAAACATGAGAAAAATGTAAGCAATCCTGACTCCTCTTCCATCTCTCAGACTTTGGGGCTTACTGGGGAAGCTGCTCTATGGGTTTGCAACTGCACAGAGGTCTGATTGCTTCCCACTGTAGAGGGCATCCCACGATCCCACCCCTCGCTCTTACAGAGCTGTAGGGGAGGGTTAAATGCAATCAGAGCTGGAGCGTGGTCTCAGGTGACCCTGGAAGGGAGAGTCCTGGGCACGGCCCATCTTAAAAGAAGATCAGAGCCTTATTTAAGAGGGGTGTGAGGCTGGCCTAGGATTTGCAGCCATCTGGGGATTAAAACCCTCCAAGAGAAAAGCCCCTTGTGCAGATGCAGTTTGCTGCTGAAGGTGCTTTCTCAGCTATCCACTGCCCTGCCCAAATGCCGTATTCCACCTATTCCCACCCTCCTGGCTTCCCAGCACATCCATCCCCACCTAGCACTGCCCTCCCTGCTTGGGCTCTAGCTCAGCTCCCAGCCTTCAGCCCAAACCAAATCCTGATTATCGGAGCTGGGATTTGGGGGAGCAGCCTTGCCTGGCTTGATTCTCCTTCCTTGAGAAAACATTTATTGTAGATGCAAGCAGAGATAATTACTGGATATTTAGCACTATTGACC
This sequence comes from Erpornis zantholeuca, assembly GCA_013400515.1. NCBI lineage: Eukaryota > Metazoa > Chordata > Aves > Passeriformes > Timaliidae > Erpornis > Erpornis zantholeuca. The sequence continues at coordinate 296,565 of VZTN01037488.1, read as the reverse complement.
ACAGCCAGCAGGGAAAAGAGCAGAACTGAGAGCAAAGCAGCTTGCTTGTGTTTGCAGAGGAGGGGAAGGCTGGAGGTCCTGCTGGGAACTCCTGAGTGTCACTGCTGAAGTCTGGTCTTCAGGGAAGGGGTTTGGGGTCTGCTGAGAGAAGGAGGCTGGTGGTTCATAGAACCCCAGAATGGTTTGGATTGGAAGGGACCTTCAACCCATCTCACTGCACACCCCTGCTGTGGACAGGGGCTCCTTCCACTGTCCCAGGTTGCTCCAAGCCCCTCCAAGCCTTGGACACTTCCAGGGATCCAGGGGCAGCCACAGCTGCTCTGGGCACCCTGTGCCAGGGCCTCCCCACCCTCCCAGGAAAGAATTTCTTCTCAGCATCCAATCTAACCCTGCCTCCTGTCAGTGGGAAGCCATTCCCTCTTCTCTTGCCACTCCATAACCATGTCCAAAGTCCTTCTCCAGCTCTCTTGGAGACCCTTTAGGCACTGGGAGATTCCCAACCCTCCTGCCAGCCACCTAAAACAGGGGCTGCTTTATTCCTCTAGACAGCAGTGGGATAAAAACAGAGGGAGTTTCTGCCTGAGGGAGTGTGTGAGCTACATGGGGCTGGGGGATAGCTTTTCCTTTGGATTCTCCCTGTCCCTTTTCAGGTGCTACAGTTTCGGCATCGGGCCAAACGCCTGCAGGAGGCTGGTCCGGGGTCTGGCTGCCGTGACCAGGGGCATCTCCGAGTTCCTGGCGGAGGGCGAGAGGCTGCAGCCCAAGGTACAGCCCCCACTCCCCCGGGGATGCCCCGTGGGGCTCTAAAGATGCTCTGGTTCAGCGAGGGGGAGGCCACAGCTGCCAGCGGGTTCCTTCCCCATCCTCACCCTGCCTTCCCAACTGCCCCTCGCAGCATTGGGCGAGCGGGAGGGGCTGAAGGAGCACTCCGTGTCCGGCCGTCGGAGGCGGGGGGAGGCTGTGTTTCCCTCTGCCGGGGGCTGGGGGCCGCGACAGCCGCGATGCAGCAGCTCTGCCTTCAAAGGCAGCTCTGCCTCAGACACGGCGAGGGCAGAGGGACCGGCATCAAAGCAGCCAATTAGTTTTGAAGTCGGGCTCAGCCCTGGCATTGCTCAGGCGAGAAGGACTTGGGGTTGGAGCAGGAGGAATGTGCTGTGATGGCTTTGCTTATTAAGCTGACTTTAAAGCCTCTCCATTCCCTCTCTTCCCATGAAGAGTAAAACTGTGTGCTTCAAATTCGGTGTAGGGATGGCTCTGTCCCCTGGTGAACACACAGAGCCCAGCCTGTCACCTGCTGCATGACTAAACCCAGAGAGAATTGGGTCTTTAGCTCCTAAATATCTCCAAAAAGCCAGCTTCTACCTTCTTGATCTCACAAGGAGGAGTTCAGCAACTCCCTCCTCTGCAGGAACCTGGAGCACACAAAAACCTCTCTAAAACAGAACAGCATCAACATTCCTGATGTAAATTAAAAGCAAAGACAGTGAAGAGAGAGGTTTTTAATAAGAGCTATTAATAAGCTTTGCAGGCTGTGCAACTCGGTGCCTTCAGCAGTCTGAGGCGTCAATTAATGGCCTTATAAAACACAGCCTGGTGTGTCTTCCCGAGCCTGTGAAAAAGCAGGGAACAATAGGGAATATTTGAGCTGTTCTGCCTCTAAATCCGGTGTTCAGTTCCCCTGGTGTGCAGGGAAGCTCGTGTAGATGGCTCCCCAGGAGGTTTGTCCATGAGGTATTCATGGATATTGGTCTTCTCCACATGTGGAGCTGTCAGAGCATTGCTGATCTCTGGTAGTGGCTTGTGCCAGCAATGAGCTGTTCCAAAAATACTGGTGTGTGAGTGCTGGGCTTGGGACAAGGGCTGGGAACCTCACTGTCAGACCAGTGAAGGCTGACAGTATTTCCTGGGTGCTGGAGGGGAGCAGGATGCTGCCTCACATCAGAGCAAGATCCCTCTGGCCACAAGCTCTCACCTTGCTCTGGGCTGGCAGAGTGTGTAAGATCAGCGCTGTGCTCCATCACTGTTTGGGAAAAAATCATGGAATCATGGAGTCATTTAGGTTGAAAAAGACCTATAGTATCGTCAAGTCCAACCATTAACCCAGCTCTGCCAAGTATAACTTTGCCAAGGAGATGGAGGTGCTGGGATGGGCATCAGAGTAGGCTAAGAGGAAGCAGACTGTCAGGAGAGGGTAGGAATCAGCTGATGGGTTTGTTTGAGGGAATCTGCGGCATATGGCACATACACCATGGCTCACCCCGGTGTCCAGCTGGTGTTGAACCTCTCCCCCCTGCCCTTTGCAGATGATCAGGTCACTGAAGAAGGCGATGGCACCGGTCCTGAGTGACGTGTCTGTGGAATGGGTCTTTCCTGAGAGCACTGAGGTCCTGGTGTCCCCTGTCAGCACCAGCTGCCTGTTCCCTGGTGACTGCCTGGTCAGCTACAGTGTCATCTGCGACACCTCTCCGTACCTTTCCAACCCCAGATCCGTGAGTCCATGGGGCTGTCCTGGGAGCGGGGGGTGTTGGGGGTGTACATGAGGGTCTCAGCTCTGTGCGTGGTCAGGAGGTGTCTCCTGCAATCCAACTCTGTCCTTAAGGGAGGTGATGGGCGAGAGTTTGGGAGGAAATAGTGGATAAGGGTGCTGCTGCAGTCTGTCTTGGCTGGGAGCCGTGGATGGACATGGTGGTGGGACCTGTTCCCTCTCTGTGCTTCCCCCCAGGACAAGAGGCGGCGGTACAGCATGATGCATTCCCAGGAGTCGGGCAGCTCTGTTTTCTTTCACTCCCAGGAGGAGGGAGCAGGCTTGGAGAGCTGGAACCACTCCAGAGACTCAGAGGGCTCCTGCCCCACTGAGCGCTCCCCTGAGCACCTGGGCGTGGGCAGAGATCCCAGGGGAGAGTCGGACACGGACACGGGTCAGAGTTTCCTCTGTGCATGCAGGGGGGTGATGCCCCTGTCTCTCTAATCAAGCTCCTGTCACCGCTCCCCCAATTTTGTTGCCTGATAAATATGTGTCTTCAGCTGCAAAGAGCTGGAGGAGTTTGCAGGAGAGATGACAGATCTCCTGAGGCTTGAGCAAGTCTGTTTGGTTTGGATGTTTTATCCAAACCTGTCAGGAAATCAAGGGAAGCCCTGGTGAGCTGGGTTCCCTGGAGATTTTCAAAGCAGCTTTAGCTTTGGCCACATAATTATTTACAAGCTTCCCAAGTGGTGTGAGGAGGAGTGGAGTGAGCAAATGGGATCCCTGCATCCCTGTACCTGCAAAGCAACTTCCCAGTCAGGCGAGGGGGGGAATGGATCCAAAGCCCTGTCCCCAGGGTGTCACTCCTCTCATCCATGGCTTGGCTGGGTGTTTGTGTCAGCAGCATGTGGCATAAAGCAGCTGGTTGCACCCCGGAGCTGGGGAAACCTCTGTTACTCACGGGATGTTCTTCCCTTTTATTCCGAGAGGAGCTGTGCTGTGCCTCCCCTCAAACTTGTCAAAAGCAATGAGAAATCGTGTCTTTCCAAGATGAATTTTAGTCTTGCTCTGACAGGAGCGTGTCTGCACTAATTAAATTTCATTAGTAAACCCTTTGTCTTCTCCAGGGAGGTTTGGGGAAATGCAGTCAGGCTTTTTTTGGCTGAAAACTCCTCAGACAAAACCTTCCCAACCTGCTCTCTTGACATCCCCAGGAATTTTGAGTGTTCCTATTTCCTTTTGTGGTTTTGTTGCTTTGCTTAAGACTTTGCAGGGCTGAGTGCGGCCCCCTGAGCTTTGGCAGGACCATGGGGAGGGCTCCCTGCCTCCCACCGTGAGCCAAGGGGGGTGGTGCTGGCTGATCCCACTCTGGAGTGGAGCCGATCCTCTCTCCCACCGTTCAGGAATGGACGCCAAGGCTCTGTCCAGGAGACGGGCGTACAGCACCACCCAAATCTCCGACCACGAGCCTCGCAGGAAGGTGCCCACAGCCAGCGATCCTGGCACAGCCCTGGTGAAAAACCCTCTCCGGAAAACCCACCTGCAGGACCTGCAGCAGGTCAGCCCCGAGCCCTGGCAGGTGGATTTCCAGGTAGGTGATCCCCCGAGAGGTTTTGCCTGCAGGTAGAAGCCAGCAAGGAGAAGCAGGAAAATATCAGGTGGATAAGAGCCTCAGGGAAAGGGCCTGACTCACACTAGTCCTAAAATATTGATATAGATAATAGATATAGATAATAGATGTAGCTCTGCAGCACATCACAAACACTGGGGAAACAAGCCAAGCAGGGAGCAGAGTGCTATCCTGATATCCCATAGCAGTCCCTCCCCATGGGCTCCTGCTTTCCCCTGCTCCCCTTCCCCTTAGTGACCTGTCCTTCACCTTGCTGCTCCTCTTGTCCTTATCTCCCTGCAATTTAGGATTCAAACTCTCCCCATGGCTGTGGCACTTCTGTGCCCGGCGGGGCAAAGGAATTCAGTGCCAAAGCAGATTCCCAGCTGGATCCACAGCCTTATGCAGCACTGGGATGAGACAGGGACCCTGATGTCACACCTGCTGAACAGGGTTATGTCCCCTGCCTGCAGCAGGTGGAATCAGGGCAGATTTTTCAACTGATCCGTGGGAAGGATAGGGATAGTTTTCTGCCATCCTTGGCATCGCCAGGATGCTCTGCTCTGCAGTCAGCATCTGCAGGGCTGGGAGGACCAGCAGCACTTGTGTTCCCATGGAAACTCAGAGTGGGATGTCGGGGACTTTCATTTCCCCTCTACTGTGGGTTAGAGATCGCTGGGTGAGGGGTAGGGGGGGAGACGAGGGGGCAAAGGGGAAGCAGGGCCAGGGCTCCACAGGGAGGGATGAGACCTCTGCCCTCAGGCTTACAGCACTGAGGATGGTGAACAGCACCAGTGACCAAGAACAAGCAGGTTTTAGGGGTATTGGCAACATTCCCTGTATTGGGAAGGTCCCCAGAGCATCCTCCTGCCCTCGGCATGTGGGCAGGGGTGGAACTGATCCCCCTCTGGAGGGCAGTAAATGGTTAACAGCATGCATCCAGCTCTTAATTAAATGCAGCCTGGTTTTGCTGTCTCTCCTGCTGCCAGGGCTCCCAGCAGCTCTCCCAGCTCCCAGTCCTGCTGCCAGGGCTTGACATTTTCGGGGGTGTGAAGCCGAGCCCTCAGCTCATCTCCACGCTTGCTGTGCTGGGAAGGAAAGGTCAGCACCAGCCACGGGCAGCTTAAACCCCCAGCTCCATTCCCAGCTGGCTCCCTCTGGCTAAGGAGGAGAGCTTGGGCAGGAGAAGGAGCAGTTTTGGAATGGAAAGGGTCTGGCAGGATATGTCAATATTAGCTTGGTAAATCATTCCTGGAGCCACCTGGCTCCCAGTTTTTCTAGTAGTCTCAGAACAACAAAAATTAGGTGGTGGTGGAGGTCATATCCTTGTCTGTCACCCAGAGAAAGTATCCTTCCATGCACCACCTTCTACCACATCTGCTCCTTGCTGGTATTGTGCCAGGAAATACAGAATCTGTTTTAGGTGGATCTTCCCACGGCCCTGGGGACAGGGATGAAACCCAGACCTTGCAGAGGGGAGCATCTGTGTGGGATGTGGCACCAGAGGTGCTGAAGTGGGGGATTCATATCTCCTGAAAGTGGAGAGACAGTCTCATAAAAAAAAAAAAAAGAAAAAAAAAGAAAAAAAAAGAAAAAAAGATAAAAATTCCTTTCTCCCATCCCCTGCGCCTCTCTCCTTTCGTTACTAAGCAACTGGTCCTTGATCTTTCTGTCTCTCTTCTTTTCTTTGGTTCCCAAGTGAAGTCATTAAAATGTCTGGAGGAATGAAACTCATATTTCACCTTCTGCGTGTCTGGGGAAGGAGCCCCTGGGGACAGGGTCCCTTGGGGACATCCCGAGATCTGGTGGATGGCTTTGTCTGGGCACGGATCCCAGCCGGAAATGGCAGAGGGAAGGACCTGTGTGATTGCATCCCACGCTGGGGTCGGGCAGGGAGCAGACAGGATCAGAGGGGACAGAGCAGGTCTGAACAGAAGCAGACAGAATCAGAGGGCACAGAGCAGGTCTGAACAGGAGCAGACAGGATCAGAGGGCACAGAGCAGGTCCATGCTGTGCTCTGTGTCCCGGCTGCAGCCGGATCCAGCCCAAACATCTGCTCTGCTCTGCTCACAGCCCCTCCCGGCCGCCCCGCATGGCTCTGCCACCAGGATCCGTGGCACAGGCGCCCGGCGCCCGGCGCTGCTCCAGCGCAGCTGCGTGTCATTCTGCCACGACACCAACTCCCCGGCACTGCTGGACGGGCTGCAGGAAGCCCCGGCAAGGGGCTTGGAAGCACTCGATGCCATCCCGAGCCTGCGCTCCTCGTCGGACAGCCGGAGCCCCGGGGATCTGGGTAACTGGAGAGGGGGAGGCACGGCCAGCCTCACCTGTCCGTGCCGGGGTGTGGTGGCCTTGCGTCGCGCTCTGTGCCACCGTGTGAAAACTGGGAAAGATTAATTATGGCTTTGTGGTGGCAGTGGGGAATTCAGCTCCCAGGGAGGTGATTAACGATCCACCTCTCCCCTCTCTGCAGAGTCTGCCCAGCATCCATCCCTCGCCTTTGAGACTGAGACCTCCTCCGACTGGGAGCCCCAGGACCTGGATATCGGCACTGCCTGCAGCTCTCCACGCTCCCCCAGGACCCTCTGCAAGGCAGTGGTGAAGGGGCTGAGGAACAACGAGGCCGTGCAGTGGGAAGTCACCTTTGATATCCACCCTCTGTTCCGGGAGCGGGGGAGCCAGGAGGATGGAGACACAGACCTGTGGAGTGAGACCTTCCACCACCTGGCAGCCAAGTCGCTCATCCGGGACTTGGAGCAGCTTGCCGAGAGGGAGTGTGAAATCGAGCATGGTAATGCACAGCTGGCTGCAGGCAGAGCCTTCCTGGTCTTGGGAAGGCTTTCCAGCAATCTCAGCAGCCTCTGGAATGAAAACAAGAGCTGCTGGTGGTGAAGTATTAGGGAATGTCTCACATAGCTCGCAAATAACAGCCCCCTTCAGCTGCCTTGTGCTCTTCTGCTTCTGCAACCTTGCTGCACATGAATATTCCCAAGCTCATGCTCCTTCCCGCTCCTCAGGAGCAGGAGGTGGACTTGGTGATCCTTGAGGGTCCCTTCTGACTCAGTATGTTCCATGATTCCCTGACTCCTCTGCTTCATGCATCAGGTAACACGGTTATTTTTAAGGAGTTGGTCACCTGGAACTGGGAAGTGGCATCAAACTCCAGCAGCAGCCCCATCACTGCCCCGTGCCACACGTGTCCCTGGGCTGTGTCAGCCTTCTCCCCCATGAAGTGCATCTGGGCTTGTAAAATAAGAGCAGGAGTAGCAGTAGGCAGAGTTTAGAGGGATACAGGGCATGGATCCCCAAGCATGGAGGTGTGGCTGGGAGCTGGGTGCGAGGGGTGGGTGAGCCCACGGGGCCATGGGCTCTGACCCTGCTGTCCCTCCCGTGGCAGGGTCCGGGCGGCGGTTCCAGCTCAGCGCTGTCCACACCAGCAAGGCTTGTAACGTCATCAGCAAGTACACAGCGTTCGTGCCCGTGGACCTGAGCACCAGCTCCTACCTGCCCACCCTGGTCCAGTACACCCACACAGGTAATGAGGGACTGGTACAGGGGTGGAAATTGTCCTGGCAGGGAAGGTGTCACTGGGAAACCTTCCTTGGGGCAAACCCAATGAAGCCACGGCCCAGTTCAGCACCAGACCCATACCCAAGGTCGTGGACAAGCTCCTGGTGGTAAGAACTTCTTCCTGTGGCCAGGGAAAAGGTGTCTTCTGAGGTTTGGATGCCCAGAGATGACCATAGAATCACGTAATGTTTTGGGTTGGAAGAGACCTTAAAGCTCATCCCGTTCTATCCCCTGCTGTAGGCAGGGACACCTTCCACTGTCCCAGGCTTGGTCCAACCTGGCCTTGGACACTGCCAGGGATCCAGGGGCAGCCACAGCTTCTCTGGGCACCCTGTGCCAGGGTCTCACCATCCTCATATCAAAGAATTTCTTTCCAATATCCCACCTAAACCTACTTTCTTCCAGTTTGAAGCCATTCCCCTTGTCCTGTCACTCCAGTTCCTGACCAAGCTCATTCTGTGGTTTCGTTGCCATCGTGCGTGTGCCGGTCCCTCTCTAACACTGGCCATTCCCTTCTCTCATGCCAAGGGGCAACATCCAAGCAAGGCAACCAGAGGAAACACAAGAGCTCAGGAAGCAGAAGGCATCGTGGCTGTTCCCCTGGACGTCCTCAGTCAGCATGTGGCCAGAGTGGAGGCCACGGATTTTACAGCATGAGTAAGATTCCTCAAGGTTTTTTCTCCTTCCTGGTGTTAGAGATCTCAATGGTTTGGGAGATCTTCTCTGGTCTTTTTAAATTCTGCCTTCCCCTTTGCATACAGTGCTCACCAGACACGTGTCAGGCTGGGGCTCATCTCCTTAAATGGTGAGGAAGCTCCAATTTCCCCCGAAACCCTGAAATCGCAGTTCGTGCTGCTGACAATGCTCGCAAGTTAATTGGCAGCCGTGCCGCGGATAACATGAAGGATGAAACGAGTGTAATTAGAGGCAGGGGGGATGTGAGACACTTGCTTGTCACCAAATCCTCCACTAATGAAGACGAGTTGGATCGGACCTTGTCTGGCACTGTCAGAGCTGCAGCTGAATTAACAGAGCCCCGGAGAGGCTCATTAACCCGATCGTGCTGTGGGAGGGAAGGTGCTGGTTTTGCCTGGGTACTGTTGCTGATGTGGTTTCTTGGTTGCAGATGCTGAGGAGAGGAGCCCCTCACCCTCCAGCACCCTGTCCTCCTCTGCCTGGGAGCGCTGCCGTGTCCCCGAAGGTAGGGAAAGAGCTGCTGGCACTCGGTGCAGCTGCATTGAGTCCATGGTTTGGGCTTCTGCTGAGTTTTGGGGAACTGTAAAAAAATTTATGACCTAAAATTAGGCTTAATCAGCACAGGGCCTGACTCATTCTAAGGTGTGAAGGATGGAGCCTGATGTGGCTGTTGGTATAAATCTCCCCCAGGTTCATTTTTTAGAGGTGTGGGAATTTTATTATCCATGTAGGAAAAACAAGACAAGGGGAGAGGAAGGGTTTTCACAAAGATGCAGCAGCCAAACAAGCCACTTCCTGTCCCAGAGCCTTGACTCTGCTCCCTTTTGCTCCCCTGTAGCATTTTGTTTTACCCTCAGCACTGTGTTTCTCCCCAGGGCCGCTCCAGAGCCTGTCTGCTTCCTCTGCACAAGCCCAAAAATCTATCGAGAGGCTCTTTGCTGCCAGGTATGAGCCAGCTCGATCTTCCTCTGACCTCAGCAGGTTTCACCTGTGTGGGTCTCATGTGAACACAAGCCAGGGGGAGAGGAGGGACCCCAGGGATAGGGGCTGGAGCTGGGACCAAGCGTGGTGCCACTGCCTGGGGAGCAGGGATGGTTTTGGAGGGATGGTGGGTGTCAGGATGAGCGCAGAGGTCATGGACACCTTTTCATCCTCTCACAGGCTGACCCTCAATAAAACCAGGCTGCTGGTTCGAGCTGCCAAAGGCTTCATGAGTAAATCTCCAAGCAGAGGGAGTGAAGCGGGCTCTGAGGGCGACAATGAGAGCATGGACTACCTTCCCCTGGTGAGCACCTCCCTGGGTCCTGTTGGGGTTGCATGGTCACTGCAGGGAAGCAGAGGAGGATCCCCCTGGGTCTTCCTCCTGCTGTCCCTGACAACCATACCCAGTGACCTGCTCAGAGATGGAGAGCTGTTCCATCCATCCATGCCTTTTTCTTGAGCTACCCGCAAGTTGTTGGTGTGTCAGAGCTTCCCTTTGTGCCTTCCATCCCTTGCAGGTGTCCCTGCAGCTAGCCTGTGGTGCCTTTCTTCTAAATTCAGCCTTCTGCGATGCCGTCAACATCCCCATGGAGAAGCTGAAGTGGACATCACCCTTTGCCTGCCACCGCCTGTCCCTCAGCCCCTCCGGCTCCTACAGCACCAGGAGGAACAGTCCCTCCTCGGAGCACAAAATCCTGAACTCCAGCCAGCAGCTCCTGGTCCCCAGTGGGCAGGGGAAGGGCCCCAGCACTGGAGACAGTGCTCGGGGAGTGGTGCTGGAGGACACCGGCCGCCTCCGGCACTTGTCGGGCAGCGCGGCCGAGAGTGTCTCCAGAGCCCTGAAAGCCGAGCAGGAGCTGTCCCCGCCGGCCATCACCATCCGCCGCTTCTCCTCCCCGCCTGAGTGCCGCGCCCACAGCGGCCGGGGCTGGGACACCGATGGCTCCGAGCTCCAGGCTTTGCTCTCCGACGTGGAGCTGCAGCAGCAGACGGAGCCCGAGGGGATGCTGTGGGCCACAGCTGTGGCCCTGGCCTGGCTGGAGCACAGCTCAGCTTCCTACTTCATCGAGTGGGAGCTGGTGGCTGCCAAAGCCAGCCTGTGGCTGAGTGGGCAGGGCTTCCCGGAGGGATCCAGCCTGGCCACGGTGAAAGCTGCAGCCCAGCAGCTCTTTGTGCTGCTCCGTCACTGGGATGAAAACCTGGAGTTCAACCTGCTGTGCTACAACCCAGGCACTGTGTAGAGAGGAGGAGGAGGAGGGAGGCTTGGGCAGATTAGTGAGAGCATAGGAGCAGAGATTCATCCTTAAGGAAATACCTCCAAGGAGCTCAACTCCTCTGCTGCAGGGATGTGTGCGTTTGTTGGAGCAAACCCTGCAAACAGAGCAGCCTGGGCAAAATCCTGCACTCAGCAGTTGGGATTTTGTCCTGGCAGGGAACCTACTGCTGCCTGCAGATGCTTTTTTTTTCAACTGGAGCAGCACTTCCAACTACAGCAGTTCCCTCTGATCCTGGTTTCTTCTGGTTCCCAGCCCAGTTTCCAGAGCAGATCTTGTGGCCTGCTCCACTTGCCCTGCCCTTGCTTAGATGCCTCTTCCCAGCCTTGAATCACTGCCAACCCCCTCTGCAGCCCCTCAACCCTGAGTCCCTGCTTTCCTGAGGCTCCTGCCTGGCTCCTGCCCTCTCAGATAGCTTTCAGAGAAGGCAAAGGTCTCATGGATCAAAGGGAGACTGGGCTGGGAATGACCACATGAAGAGCAGCCCCGCTGTCACAGCCAGAGGATCGAGCCCAGCCACGCACTATCAAGCCGGGCCAGTTGGGGGCTGGAACCAAACCCCATCACATCCACACGGTGCTGGGCTCCCTCAGCCCCTCTGCAATCCCAGAAGGAGTTTGTGAGATCCCTTGCAGCCAACGTGTGCCTTTGGAGCTTCACAGGCAGAGCCAGGGGGTGCCCAGGATTGAAGGATCAAGTGCCTATGGAGGGAGTTGTGCCACTGTCTCCAGCGTGGCTGTGGTGCCCGTGGAGCCCATCTGGAACCCACTGCCTTTCGCTCCCACCCGTGGCATGTAGCAGCCTTGCCCTGTCCCAGCAGGCTTCTGTCTTGTGTCTGTGTGTCTGGGGGTGAGGCAGGAGGGAAACCAGTGCTGAGGACCATGAGCACCCTTGTGGTCTCTGCTCTAGTTTCACCTCTCCAAGGTCCCCAAGACCATGAGCATCACTCTGGTCACTGCTCTCAGTGTCAGCTCTCCGGGGTCCCCAGGATCACCCCTCTGGTCTCCGGGAGCTTCCCTCTGGTCTCTGCTCTCAGTGTTAGCTCTCCAGGTTCGCAGAACCTCTAGCATCCCTCCAGTCTCTGCTTTGATGTCACCTCTCTGAGGTCCCCAGAACCATCGGCATCCCTCTCGTCTTTGATCTGCTGCCACCTCTCCAGAGTCCCCAGGACCACAAACATCCCTCTGATCTCAGCTCTGGTGTCACCTCTCCAGGTCCCCAGTGTGGCAATGCTCAGTGGTGCTGCAGGTGCTGCAGGTTTGCTGGCCAGGTGCCTCGACGCAGTCGTGTTCTCTGTTGTTGCAGAAGTGTTGTTGTCCCAGTAAATCACAGCCTGCTCTACTTCCCAGTGTGAGTCCTTTGTTCTGGGGTGGGTTCTTGGGGGGGTTCCCCAGGGGTGGCTGGCTGGAGCATCATGTGGCTGTTCAGAAAAATACCCCCAAAAAACCCCATCACAATTTAGTGCATGAGTCTAGGTCTGGGTTTAAATGGGGTAAGGAGCTTCCTTCAGGTTTTGGGGAGTTTTGTTTTGCAAACCCTGGATTGCACAGCATTTGGTAAGCTGATGGATCCAGGATTTTAAAAACCAGGGGAAATTTAATTTAATTATTCTCCGAGGCAGAGATGGAGCTGAGAAATCCTTCTGCTGTCTTACTCTCAACAATTTAACCTGTCACCTTGGTCAGTGCAAGGAAGCAGAAATCCTGCCTTCATCCCACACCTTCCTTAGTTAGTGTTGTAATTACAGGTGTCAATAAAGGAGCCATTGTGTTTTCCAATCCAAAGCAGGATGTAAGAGCTCTGACACCCCTTATTTTCCCCTTGGCACGCAAGGACCCCCTCTGATGCCCTCCTGCTTTTGGTGACCTCTGTGCATATACATATATCACAAAACATAGACACTTCTGGCCCAACTTCCTCCCTCTGGACTCCATCTCCAGGGATGGAGCAGGTCTCCAAGAAGGAGATGTTGCCTCCAGCCCCGGCATCTCCGGCAGCCCCCTCAGCACCGTCTTTGCCTCCGGGGCATTTTCACCCCATTAAGCCGTCTCCTTAAGGAAGGGCGCTCCGGTGCTGTTGCCGGGGTGACCGCAAGTGCCTTATTAAGAGAAATTGGTTGGAATACAGTTGTCAGCTGTGGCTTAATAAATAACCCCCTTTATGCCGTGTAAATAAAGGTTTGCACGCAGCGTCTGAATGGGGGGGAAGAGGTTTCCCAGCCCGGGCAGCCTCGTGCCAGGGGGCGTTTTGGGGAGAGAACTGGCCAAATTGGGGTTATGGCGGGACCCCGCAGAGACCCCTCCGTGTCCCCCCCTGCCCCGTCACACCCGCCGTGGGGAGATTTTGCTGCCGAACTTCCCTCCTGCCAGGGCCGCGGCTCCTCCTCCGCAGGGGCTCATTAGCCGGGAACCGGAGGAGCCTTTTCGTGCTTTTGAAGGGTTATGAAACCTGAGGGAGAGGGGGAGGACGGGAGAGCTTAAAAAAGAGCCGTCGTGTCCCCCCCCGCCCCACAACCCAGCCATCGCCTGCCGAAGGAAAAGGGCTGGCAGCCGTTCCAGCACAGATTGCGCCTCTGCCCCCGTCCCCCGCCAACCCGCCGCCGACGGGCGATGCCGCGGGGTGGAGAACTTTGCTAGAAAACGACATTTTTAACAGAAATTGCCGTGTGTGGTGTGCGTGTGTCCCAGCGCTGTGAGGAGACCGGGGGCGCAGAGGCCACGCTGCAGCCGCAGCCCCCCGGGAGCACCCACTGCCATCCAGGGGCCGCTCCCGGTGCTTTTAGCTCCCGAGCTCTCCAAACTGATGCAGCATCTACCTGCGATGCTGGGGAAGGGGTCTGAGCCCACCAAACAAACCCTCACCCCCAAAACCCGAACCAGGGAGCAGCGCGGGGCCGTCTTGTGTTAACTACAAAATAGTTTCGCTTCGGGCATGTTTTTCCCTTTGATTTTCCCCATCCCAGGACCCCGGGCATGCCAGCGGGGGATGCAGCCGGTTGGTGCCGTGGGCTCCATCACTCCTGAAATAGAGCTCAGGGGCAGCTCTTGGGTGTCGGAGGCATCTGAGTGAAGTCATGTGGATGTTATGCAAGACTTGATGATAGGTTGTAAACAGCTATTAAAGTGATTGACAGGCCCAGGACGAAGTTTTGAGGGGGGGAAGAAAGGGGAAAGATGAGTAATAATGATTAAAATAATTGTCAAATCGAGACGTTCCTTAAATTAGGGGAAAGTTTGGTGAGGAGGGAGGAAGATGAAGAAATCACGTTTGAGCACTTCCCTCCGTGTTGAGCTGGAGGCTGGGAGAATGGGGCAGATACCGAGCACATAAAGTTTGGAAAGGAGGGGTTTGCTTCCTCAAAACCAGCTGAAAAAGCAATTTCAGCAGAAATTTGGCAGATTTGGGTTCACAGAGTGCCGCTGGGTGCTGGCACCCCCAAAACCCGAGGGCTGAGCAGCCCAAGGAGAGCAGCCGTGAGTTAATTAGGAGAAACAAGCAGATTATGGGGAAGACAGCTTCTATTTATATATAAATACTCCAGTAATCAGCAGTGAAGGGCAAGGGAAATCCAATAGAAATATGTGACTGTTTAAGAAGCTTTTTGAGCAAAATGTTACACAATCAGTTGCATTTGCCTGGGTCTCACTCCAAGTCCCAAGAAATTAAGAGGAAAAAGAGTGACCCTGAGCAGAAGGAAGGAGAAAGGATTTGTGGAAGCTTCTGACTGTCAGATAAGGGGGAATCTTGGGAGCCTAAATGGAGATCCCAAGGGTGCCAGCAACTCGCTTCAACCCCAAACCCCCCAACTTTCCACCCAGACCCAGCGAGCTCCACACCTCCACTGTTAACATGGAAGTACAGCTATGTACAGGTGGATTTCTCTTGAAAAAAAGATGCCTGGAGCTTCTCTGTGTTCCCAGGGTGGTGCTGTCAGTGGGTGCTGACACGGAGCAGAAATAGCTGCCGGCCGCCCCACGATTTCACACATCGCCCTCGCTGCCTCCCGCAGCTCTGCTTCACCCCAGCACAGCAGAGGCTCTGGGGGGTTTGGGGGCCCCACACGTGCCCTCTGCTGCAAATCACCTTAATAATGGTTTTTGGTGGCAATCGGATGGTTGGATGCTCACCTTGGGGCTGGGAGCTCTTTAAGCATCTCAGGTTGTGTCCTGTTGGGTTGTTTCCCCTCCCGAGGCAGCTGCAGCTGCTGAGATTTTGTGATTTGTTTATCCTGAAGGCAAGATAAGGCCTGAGGCTGAGGTTTGGGGGTGTCTCAGAGGAGGGATGGGTGCATACCTGGGGTATCTGACCCTCCCAGTGAGCTGGCTGTCCCAGTGTTCTGCCTTCGGGGTGGCTGCTGTCCCCATAGAATCATTCCCTATAGAAGGAGGATGGAAATTTGTCCTCTTGTCTGCAAGGAAGAGTCATCACTGCCCAAGAGTCACTGGTGAGTGTTTGCTTCAGCTCTGGGTGTGCCTGTAGCTTTGCAGTGTGGGTTTTGGGAGTTGTATTTAAATCAGGAGCATTACTCCCTCTTGTGCAATGACCTTTTCTGGTTTTCTCTTTTCGGTGCCATCTTTAAAGTCACCTTTGCCATGGGTGGTTTGTGCTGGGCTGAGACTCACGTGAGTCCTGCAAGTGCTTGTCCCCTCTGTGTGCTGCCTCTTCGGGATGCCTTTTAATTGTTAAAATCATTAAATCTCCTTGAGACACATGATATTGCTCATGTTCAAAAAGCCAGGCTAGAGGTCTGTGGGCTTCTCTGCTCATCAAATTAGAGGATTTCCCATCTTTTTGTTGTGGGACTTAGTCCTTTTTTTGCACAAGGCAGGAAAACGAGGGGTGTGGGTAGTGAGAGAATGTGGGTTTGTGGGGTAGAAAGGAGCTGGGGTCAAAATATCAGCCCCAGTTCAGTGGGCACAGCACCCAGAAATCCTGGAAATGAACCCTGTAGAGGGTGTGAATCTCTTGGGAAAGGTGACCTGGTTGGGGTTGCAGGTTCTTACAACCCTCTCTGGCCACGTGCTCATGGACAGCCACGGAGTTAAGCCAGATCCAAAGCGCCACAGGAACAACGTGGTTTAGGGTGAGCTGCCCTGTGCCAAGCTGCCAAGGGGTTGGTCAAAGGCACCCGTGGGTGCTGATGCGGTGCTGGTTAAGGGCAGTGCTTATTCCCCCCGGGATGAGGACTGGGAGCCGAGGGCTGATGCTCACCCACCTGTCCCACTCTGCAGAGGCTCCCTGGGAGCCCAAGCCCTGCAGGATGCTTCCCCAGCACCTGCTCGGTTAAAAGGCTTTTAAAAAGGGTCTTCCCCTGGGACTAACCCCAGTTCCAGGCCTGGAAGTGGCAGCAGGCGAGTGCTGGATGCCAAAGGCTGGTGTGCAGGCTGCTCGCTGCCCTTGGGAGTTCTGGCAGCGTTTCTCCAGCTGTCAAGGGTTGAATTCCTGCTGTTTTCTGTCTCTCCAACAGGGGTGGTGAAGGGATGGGGTCAGCCCTGCTGCAGGGGGTTGTGTCACCTCGTTTAGGGGTGGCTGCACGATGCTCTGCTCCAGATCCCACGGCACTCCTGTGGGATACGGACCCTGGCCACGGATCCCATCCTGAGGCGTGGTTCCTGCTCACTTTTCCTCTCTCCTTGAGGCTGCACACGCTGCTGCCGCTTATGC
The DNA here is from genome assembly GCA_013400515.1 of Erpornis zantholeuca. Taxonomy (NCBI): domain Eukaryota; kingdom Metazoa; phylum Chordata; class Aves; order Passeriformes; family Timaliidae; genus Erpornis; species Erpornis zantholeuca. The sequence continues at coordinate 280,306 of VZTN01037488.1, read as the reverse complement.
AAGCGCCGGGAGCCTTGTGTAACAGTGCCGCGGGCGGGGCACGGCCGCGGGGGTGGGGGCGAGGGCCCCGCCGGCATCCGCACGCCCGGAGCATCCCCATCCGGGCTCTCCGTCCGGATCGCTCCCCAGGTGCGCGCTTTCCCGGCGTTCAGGGCTGCCGGATGGACGCTTTGGGCTCTCGTGGCTGTTTGCCCCTGGTTAGAGCCAGGGGAGGGAGTAGCAGAGCCCCTGGCTTCCCAGCTGGGAATTAAACTGGGAATGCTCGTACGCCAGGCATCCCTGGCGTTGACAGGGATCCGAGCCGAGCAGGGGTGATGGGATGGGGGCACAGCTCCCCAATCTCCCTGGAAGGGCTGTCCTGGAGGATTCGTGTTGGGTCACAGCTCCCAGAGCCCGGCCTCAGCCTCCCCCCGCTCCCGAGGCATCGAGGTGCAAAGTGATTTTCTCTACCAAACCCTATTTTTTGCTGCTCATGGGGTCCCCCCGAGCTCCCTCCGCATTCCTGCTTCCCAGCACCCGCTGCCGATCTGGGGCCGAACCTGTTGCTATGGAAACTGGTTATGGATGCTGAGGATGCTGCCGGGGTCTCATCCCGATCCTGCCTTTTGCCTTTCCTTACCCTGCAGCGCAGGGATGGTGCATTAACCTGGGATGAGCCTGGGATTGACTCTGTCTGGAGAATCCTGGGGGTTTGAACACCGTGGGGAGGTTAAACCCAGCTATAAGGTGCTCCACCCCCATGTATTTGTCCAGATCCAGTGGGAATAACCCAAGGGCAGCTTTCCTGAGGCACCTCCTCCAAAATCAGCCATCTCTGGTGGAAATGGATGGAATGTTGTAGGATGCCGTGGCTTGGAAAGGGCTGGATTGCACCCAGGTGGGAACTGAGTCTCATCCCAGCTCCACCAGCACCCACAGCCCCTCCAGTGCTGATGTCCTGGAATGAGGCTTCACCCCGCCCTGGGCAGGGTCTCTGCTCTGTGCTGGCTTCCCTTGTCCGTGGCCGATGGGAATTGGTGCTTCATGTTTAAAATGATGCTAAGCTGAGAAAATACTAATTAATTAGAGCTGGCTGGAAAATCCCAAGTGCTTCCTTGCCATGGCATCAGCAAGAACCTCCTGTGTGTGTGTGTTTCCCCCTCCAAAAATACATACTTTAAAAAACACTTTAAATACTTCAAAGGTTCCCAGGCCTGGCTTTTGCAGGATACCAGTGTGTCCAGCCCTTGTGGCACCATCAGGAATTCGGGGGGCTGGAAGGGGCTGCTGCAGGCTGAGCCCCACCACGTGTCTCTTAGTCACGGAGTATTTATTTATATTTGAGCAGGTTTGGAGCAAAAATGGGAAACAGGAGTTGGGGGGGGGGACACAAACAGGCTGCAGCGGCTGCCCGGGCTGAGTCAGAGCTGGATCAGCCCCATCTCCACACCCGTGACTCACTGCCGGGTATTTCAGAGTGTTGTGTCACATGGCCTGTTTGGGGATTTATTTTTGTGGTTTGGTTATTTTCCTTTATTTTCTTTTATTCCCCCTCCTTGGGAAGGGGCTGATGCTTCGAGCCATGCACGCAAATCTCCAGGGACTCTGAGATGTTCCCACTCAGAGCCACTTTGCTCCCCTTTTCCCATGGGAAAGGGTGAGCAGGGTGGGATATCTGCAAAGGAAAGGGCTCGTGTGGCTGTCACACCTATATCTGCAAAAATTATATATAATATTGTATGTATTATATAATACCATATGTATTATATAATATTATATAGCATTATATAATGTAATACTATATATATTAATAATGGAGAGGTTGTAGCATGGAGGGGAGCCCAAATTCCTCTGGTTTCCTTCATATTCCTTCGTGTTCCTAGTGTTGCATCACCAGCACGAATTTAACAGGGCAATTGCTATCACAGGCACATCCTGCTGAAACTCAGGGGAGGAATTGTCTTGGAAAATCTGTGGCAGGGAATCTTCTTCCAAAGCCAGTGAGGCTGGGAACTGGGGCAGCCCTGAGGAGGCAGTGGCCATTCTCACCTGCCCACTGAGGGTCTGAAATACCCAAATGTGAGGCAACGCAGGCATCCCAACATCCCAAAAAAATTTAATCCCCACCCCCCAAACACTGATTTTTTTCTGGGAAGGCTTTGGCCGGGTCGCAGAGCCTGGTGCTGTTCTCAGGTTTGGATTTTATCTGAGCGTCTGCTGCTGCGTTTGGCTCCGGCTGGAACTTCTCCCGTTTTTTGGGTGAGGTGTCTCCCACTTGTTATTGTCATGCAACAGTTTGACACCTGGAGCGGTGTGTAAATGAAGATGTCTGATGTTTCCCTCTTAAGTGGGAACGGCTGTTTAGAATATCCTAGAAAATTTTAACTCCAGGCAAAGTAAAAATGAGGAGCCTGGGGAGGCAGGCAGCTCCACTCCCAGGCTCCCCGAGGCAGCAGCAGCAGCAGGGATTTAGGGATTTTCTTGCAGGATATTCCCAAGGTAAGGATTGCCACATCCTGGGAATGTCTTCTTGATCCCTCCATAAAATTCCTGGGGCAGGATTTCCCTGTCCTCTGGAGATGTTTAGCTTGGGGCAGGACACCCAAAACTCCTGCTAGTGCTCAGCCAAGTCTGGGCAGCTCAGTGGCTTGACCAGACTTGGGAAAAGGGCCCCTGTTCCCTGTGGGGTCCGGGGTGGGATGCCCCTGGAGACACCGACAGAGCTCAGGGACAGCCCTTCTCTGCCCTGTCTTTCCCCAGTTTTGCTGTCTCTGTGGATTTTATGGATTGTTTTTGCCCAGTTTTGGATTTTTGGGTGCCAGTGTGTGTCCAAATGTCCTGCCTGAATAAATCAGCTGGGATCACAGAGCCTCAGTGGCCTCTAGTGGCTGTGGGACAAAGATCCCAGGGAAGGGGGACCTGCAGCCCCCCAAACAAGCAACATTTGGGGTCCATCCCTCCAGGAACCACTTTTCCCATGGGGAGACCCAAAGGCAAAGGTAAAGCCCCCACAAAAAGGCCATGATCGATGGGAGAGCATCCAGCAGGATGGTGCTGCATCCCAAACCCTGCTTGGCCAGCCCCATTCCCTGGCAGGGATGGGTGGAGAGATTTCAGGCAGCTGCTGGGTTTTTCTCATTCCTGTGTTAAAAAGCAAGGAAAAAACCCGAGTTTTTTAAGGAGAGTAAAATTGCTTTCACATCTTTTTTCCATTTTTCATTTTTCTAAAGCAAATTTTCTGTCTAATGCCACAGTATAAAACACGAACCCCACGCGGTGAAAACAGTTGAGGGAATGGATAAAAAAAGGGTTTGATACCGTTAAAATGACCATTTTTGTATCTTCTCCACCAAAGGTCACTAAAGCTGCTTCCTTCTGAGTAATTGTGATTTTCCAGCAAGGGCAGAGGGGAGAACTGACCCGTTTTATTCCCCAAACCCATGGCATTTGGGGGCAGGATGGAGCATCCCCTCCTGCAGCCCATGCTGTCCCTCCTTGCTCCCCCCCATGATAAATAAATTACTTTAGGAGTGCTGGCCTAGTTTAACATGCCCTAGTTTTGATGGAGGAGGGAAAAAAAAAAAAAAGAGAGAATATTTATTTTGGGCAGTTGCTACATGGGTGTCCTTTTGGGAAGAGCTTTGGGGGACTCACCCGCTCCCCCTGCTCTGCTTTGCCCTGGCTGCAACACCCTGCCCTCGATTTTGGGTTTTTTTTTCTGTGAGTTATTGCCTGAGCGATGTGGGAAATGATTGGTGGGGACACTGATCCAGCCCCAAAATAGTTATCCATTGCTCTGAGCCTCCCCAGGACTGGTGTCATCCCGGAGGGCTCTCAGAGGCTGATGCCTTAAAGCCTGTGGAAAACAAGCAGTTTTAGAGGTGAATAAAAACACACCCTGGTTCTGGGTGTAAGCGGTCAGGGTTGCCTTTGCTGCAGGAGCAACGATGTTAGCACCTTCCCCCAGTGCCAAAATCCCTGGGAAAATGGGATTAAAACGTGTGTTTGGGCATGGCAGTGGGATTTTGCAAGTGCACTGGGTGTCACTGAGACCTTTGCACCTCGCTCGTCCCTCTGCACCTGCTCTTCCAAACGTGCCTAGATTCCTCTGATAAATAAACCTGCAAATGGCTCCTTTCTATACATTTTATTTTTTCCTCTTTTTTTCCCACCCTTTCCAAAACAAGCAGCCCATATGGGCAGGGTTGGGTGGGGATTTTTGCAGTTTCCATGGGGATTTGGCTCTGGAGCTGCTGGGTGCTGGCTGCTGGGGTTTGGTTTGGTGGGTTTTTTTTCCCTCTGATCCCTGTAACCGGAGCGTGGTGATGGCACCAGGCTCCCTTCCCAGCTCCGGCATCTCCCAGCCAAGGTCACCGGGGAGACCGTAGGCAGCCGCCGCCTGCGTTGGGCCATCTGTTAAATAATGTATGCAATAAACTCCTGCCCCGGGGCCAGCTTAATCCTTAAATCCTCCTTCAGAATATCATCTCCCGGCCGTGCGGGATGCCCAGCTTGTCTCTTGGGCACATCTTTCCCCACCATCCCTCGTGAATCCCTCTCTCCTCACCCCTCCATCCCACATCCTCCCGTACGGGAGCTGGCCGGGCTCTCCTGCTCCATTATTTATGTGCCGTGCATGAAAGATGCATATAAAAGAGCTCTTTATAATTTAGCAGAATCTCCTCTTCTTTCAGGCTCCCTTCCCCCTCTGGCTTTTCTCTGGTTCATTCCCTGCTTCTCCTGGGCATCCAGGTGTGTCTGGGGGGACTCCCGGCTCTGTGCCCGGGCCCCACCCTCAGAGCACCCATGGGTGGGTCTGGGTTTCAGGGTGCTTTAAGTGCTCAGAAGTCTTTGGATGTATGGAAGAAAGTGGGAAACTTGGTTTGGCAGACCCACAGGTCAGGTTTCTTACATTAAAAAAGGGCTTTTTGGTAAACTTAGTTAACCCAGTGCTGCATCCAGCCCATGGTTTTGTGTCTAAGGAGCTCCCAGGCACTGCCTCCTCAGCATGTGTGGGATGCTTCGCTCCTCTCTGGCTTTGTCTGCTCTCCCAAAGCCCTGGGCTCACCCCCAGACCCTGGCTGGGGGAAAATCATTTGTTTGGGGGAAAAAAAAATCCTTCTGAGGGCCATCTCATGCTTTGGAGGTGCAGCAGGTCCCCCAGCACAGAAAATCCTGGGGTCAAACTGTGTGTGCCAAGTCCAACCCCCACAGCCACGACCTTGGAGGTGAACTCGCTGGGAAAAAATGAAAATAAGTGGGAATTTTTCAAGGGAGCAATTTAGCAAAGCTCCTCATCCTACCCGGGATGTGGGAGAGCCTGTGTGGGTTAAAAATGGAGCAATAAATAGCAAAGGTGGTGGAGAGGGGAGCACTGTGCAGCCTTTGCACCCCGAAAATGGTGTACCAGCTCCCTGTGCCACCCCAAACTAATCCATCTTCCTCTCAGGTCATCCTGTACAAATCCCAGCTCAGCAGCATCCTGCCTTCAGTGCAATATATGGTTTTCTTTGCAATAAAATCCCACCCCTGGACATGTTTCCCAGCCGTGATTATATTCCTCCTCCCTGGGCACAAAGGTTGGCTTGCGCCCTTGGTGTGGCCTGGGCAGAAGGGATAATGGCCTTTTTTAACACCAGGATTTGGGTTTTGGGGGGAAGGGAGGCAATACTGGAATGAAAATGCCCATTTGCCACAGGTTTTCCCATCAGTGAAGGGGAAGCCACATTTTTTCTCCCATCCCCAACAGCCGCTTTCAGGACCCAACATTGAATTTTTCTATTAAATTTGTGCCCCTGGAGCGTTTTCCCATCAAACAAAAAAAAAAATCACACAAATAAACATTAATTACAATTAATTATTCAGCATGAACAGGGGTCTGTGCTGGAGAGTGGCGAGATTTCCTTAGTAATTTTGGGATTATTGGGGTGGACAGGGAGGGATGCTCACGGCGCTGGGCCCCGGCAGCCCACGGGAAAACACGGCAGATCCGCATTTATAATTTTTTTTTTCCATTTTGTTTCATTTTCCTTTTTATTCGGACATTGCAGAAATAGCCCTGTGTAGTGGATAAAAGTGCAACATACACAATATTTAAGAAAAGGAGGAAAGAAAAACCTGCCTTGAGGTCTGTCAGTCAGTCGCAAACAGAAACAAGAACCAAGCCCGGGCGCCAGGGGCGCATTTGTTCCCCCCCCTTTTTTTTTCCTCTTTTGTTTTTATGCACGTCATGCAAAATAGTTAAAAAGAAAGATTAGAAAAGAGAAGTCAGAGAAAACCCCACGAGAGATCGACCGAGCCCCAGAAAGAGCAGAAAGCTCCGAGTGCTGCTCGTCTCGGGGAGGGAATCACTGCCCTCCAGCATCTCCAAGTGTTTGGCACTCTTGTGATTACATTAAATAATTTCTTTATATATATATTTTAATACAGTCTATTAAAGAGAGGAAACTGCCACAATATAAGAAAAAAAAAAAACAAACAAGATCACCCACACTACAGACTGCATGGTAGT
>VZTN01037488.1:256712-270724 GCA_013400515.1 Erpornis zantholeuca | reverse complement strand
ATCCCGCACCCCGGGGATCCCCGGGACTGCCCCGCCGCCTGCCCCGCAGCATCCTCGGGGAGCGCGGAGCATCCTCAAGGAACCCGGACCTGGCCCTGCCGGCTCCCCGCGGAGCACGGAGCTGTCCCGGAGCATCCTCGGGGTGTCCCACGGCATCCCTGGAGATCTCAGAGCTGCCTAACAGACACACTGCGGAGCCCGGAGCTGCCCCACTTCGTCCTCAGGATGCCCTAATCTGCCCCTCAGCATCCCTGGGGAGTCCAGGGCTGCCCTACAAGAACCCTGGGAGAATTTAGACGGCCCCACAGCACTTTTAGGGAGCCCAGAGCTGCCCCATAGCCGCATTGGGGAGCCTAGACTACCCTACAGAAACGTGTAAAGGAGTGCAGAGTGAGCCTCCCCAGCCACTCCTGGAAAGTCTGGAACTAATCCCTCCACACCCCAGGAATACTGGGCATAGCCTCACACGTGCCCTGCAGAGCCCTGCAGAAATGAGCCATCTCAGGGGCCTCTGGAACTTTGTGGGGGGCTAAAGCATGGGGGGACATTTTGGGTGTGCTTAGCCCTGGGGCCCCAGGACCCATCCCTGCACGAGCCTTTCCTGGGGGACTGCAGGAGGACTTGTGGGTCACTCTGAGCTATCCATGGGGTTTTCCATGCAGAGATGTGACAGCAGTGTGGGACATCGGGGTTATTGCCTGGCAAAGTGAGTGATGGGGAGGTTGGGAATAACATTTTGGGGCAGACCACAGCTTTGCTGGAGGTGTTCAGGCACCCGTGGTGCACCACCTGTAAAGTGGAGCGGAGGGACAGTGGCAACGACAGCAAAGAACCTGTTTGTGCAAGGTTGAGTTACAGGATTTCTCTGGAGTTGGGAGCCTGGCTCAATTTGGGGCCGAGCAGGATGGGGGGCACAGGAAGAACAGGATGGTGTGGTGCCAGGGCTGGGCTGTGCTGTCCCGGGGCTGCTCCCATCTCCAACCCCCTAGTTTGCTGAAATCCTCAGCCCCCAGAGCTGCACAAGCCCCTCTCCCCTGCACCCCCGCCCGCCCCCGAGCTGTCAGCTCCTTACGTAAGGTTGCGGCTACGCTCGAGATATCACAGGGAAAGCTTGGAAACAGGAGGCGAAGGGTAATGGGGAAGCACAGCCCCTCCAAAGCATATTTTTAGGCTTTGCCTGATGCTCCACTCCCGGGCAAAATGCCGAGGCTCGAGGCTGTGTCCTGCACTGGTCTGAGGGGGATTGACCTCCCCGCTGTCCCCAGTGAGGGGACGAGGCTTTTTGGGGTGGTTGGTCCCCTGGAGAGGAGGGACATCTCTTCCAGCAGGTGGGATTCTGTCGTTTCAATCTGTATTCTGCGTTTTTGAGCTGCAGTGTGGCTTTTTGAGCTGTGTTCGGGCTGCTCCCTCTGGGATTGTTTCGCAGGCTGCCTCGCCCTGCAGGCAGCCACTGCCATCTACAGCCGGTGGGATGCAGCCCTTTCCCGGCGCGGGGACAACCACGGACCTGCTCCTCCACAAAATCCAGCCGTGGATTTGTGCCTCACAGCCAGAACGGCCTTCGGACACTGCCCAGCTGCTCTGGTTAATGTTCAGTGAAGAAACAGCCCATCATTTTCTCTGTTGAATTCAGGTTTTTTTAAACACCAGCACATGGGAATGTTTCTTTTTAAACGTGGCCAGGGGATGTGAAGAGTCCTGCCTGCCCTGGATGGAGCAGCGGTCGCTCCCCGGTGCCCAGGGGCTGCCTCAGTCCTGTGGTTTTCAGCTGTTCCTACTTGAGCCTCCCTCACCCCCCAGGAATGTTTCTCTAATTGCCCTCCCCAGCAAATGTTAATTGCAGCAGCACTTTGGATCCATTAACCCTCTCAGGTGCATATGGGATTTATTGCAAAATGGGAGCGTCAGGGAAGGGAATTTTCCTTTTTTGCAAGAGTTTGGGGGTTTGGTACCACCTGTGTCATGAGGGAACAGCAGTGACTGTCATGGACAGGATCCCTCCCTCAGCCAACCTCCATCACAGCTCGGGGTGATCCAGGCTCACCATGTCCACCTCAGGGAGCACAAACCTCATCACTCCCATGGAATAATCCAACACGGACACACTTTTCATCCTACTTTATTACTTCACAGCCCATTTTCTATCCCAAGCCAAGCCAAGCATAGCCATCAGCCACAGCATTCTCACATCTCCATCCTCACATCCTGGTGTGACAAACCCATTTAGGGGGGGATCACAGAATTATCCGTGTTCACACCCCCTGGTACGAGCTCTCTGACAGCCCTCCTGCTCCGTTGGGCCTTGCAGCCCTCTGGCAGCATCACGGAAATCCTGCAGCCTCTGAGAACCCTTAATACATTTTATTTTTGGTTTCCCCGTGTTTTTATCAGCTGGGTAAGGGGTCACAGGCTGTGTAACCACGACACAAACCCTGGGAGTCCAAACCTTAACAGAAGCGCTTCAAGCTGCGTCCCCCTTTGCAAGGAGTCATCTCTCTCAGAAACACCTCCAGGGGATGGCGTAAGCCCTTAGCAGCTGCACAGTCACCTTTTCAGACTCAGCTCTGCGCCCCTGCTGAAGCACCCCCTCCCTCCAGCTCCCTCCCCTTCCCCAAAATCCACCACCCAAGCAGCACAGCGACAAAACCCCTTTGCCAGTGGCAGCTTTAAATCCAAAATCTCCCCCCCGAGAATCAAAAAAATTAACTGTTGTACAAGGGAACCACCCTGGTGATGCCCTGCCTGCAGATTGGGCACTTTTTGGGCTCGGGAAGAGCCTGGTAGCACTCGTGGCAGGAGCAGACATGGCCACACTCCAGGAAAACGCAGGATTTGGTGCTGCTCAAGCAGACCACGCAGGCGTTTTTGAGGGTCTCGCCGCCCTCGGCGTTAGTCAGGCGCTCCTGGGCCTGCCGGAACTCCTCCTGCATCTGCCTGAGGTGCTGCCTCTCCCGGTGGTGCCGGTACTGCTTCCGCAGGAGGAAGAAGAGGACGGTGCAGGTGGCAAAGCCGAAAATGACGGTCAGGATTTTCCAAAAACGGACACTGGACTCTTGTTTCTGCAGCAAGGACTCGAAATCCAGGGCGCTCAGGTAATAGGGCATGCCCTGCTTCGGGGGCTGCAGCTTGATGGTGGCGTTGTCCAGGACCAGCTCTCCCACCCCGGTCAGGGCCGTGCCCACCTTCAGCATCTGCTCCGTCTCCTGGATTCCCTTGGGACGCTCCCCGCTGATGTAGTGGCCGATGACGTCCGTGAAGGACTGGACAGAGGGGTGGAATTTCTCATACACGGTCTCCAGGCTGAGCTCAGCGGCATCCAGAGGCTTCATCACCCGGACGGTGACGCCGGTGCCATCCTCGGCAGGGACCAGGTCGAAGGGGGTGGTGTTGGTTCTCTGGTGGATGATCTTCTCGTAGTCGTTCCTGGGGAAGGAGAAGGGGGGGGGAAGTCAACTGGCTTCCCCTGATGGGAAACACAGCCTGGGATGACCTGCTGGTTTTGGGGACTGCCAGGTGGGACGTGCCCCGAGCGGAGTTTCTTTGATGGAGGTCTCTGGAGAACAACACCTTTTCCCTCATGGCACTGTCCAGGTGTGCATGAGGCCGCTCTGCCCTCACCTCAGTGCTCCACAAGCAGTGGGGGCTTCCCCCCTGCCCACCTAATTCCTCCTCACCTACCTGTGGCATTCCCATCTGTCACAAATCAATCCGTGAGGAGAAGCACCACGTGTCACACATCCCAATTTGATGCTATCAAATGCTTACCAAAAAGCATCACTGGGCTCTGTTTCAGCAGCTCTGGGACCCTCCTCGGGTCCCTGGGTGTGGGGATCACCCAGATCCAATTGATTTCTGTTCTAAAAGTGGGGTTTTTTTTTGAAATGCCATCCTCTGGCGACCTCTGTAACAAGGTGGGGCTGATCAACACTCTGCCCGTGTTGGGTTACTTGATATGCTCTTCTCTTCCAGCCCCTACATGAACTCTAAAAGCCCTAAAACATGCCCCCTTTCGGCAGCTGTCACCATGAGGGCTACTTTGGGATCCAGCTCCGGCCAAGCCTGAGGCCATTTCAGAGTGTCAGACCCCCCGAGGGCACCCCAGGTGTTTGAAGGCACCAGGCACGTACCAGAGGTGGGTGGTTCTGTTCCACACCATCTTGTGTTCCTGCAGCGTCAGCCTCTGAACCACCCCCTTGCAGTTCTCCACAAACTGACTGCTCAGGGTCTCCTTCACTGACCGCACCACACCTGGAATGGAAATCCAAGGGGCTGGTGAAGTGCTCATCAAACAAACCTTGGACAAGGGCCTGGAGGGACAGGACCATGGGGAATGGCTTCATAGTGACAGGTTTCAATGGAATATGGGGAAGAAATTCTTCCCTGAGAGGGTGGGCAGGCCCTGGCACAGGGTGCCCAGAGAAGCTGGGGCTGCCCCTGGATCCCTGGAAGTGTACAAGGCCAGGTTGGACAGGGCTTGGAGCAGCTTGGGATAGTGGAGGATGTCCCTACCACAGCAGGGGTGGAATGGGATGAGCTTTAAGATCTCTTTCAACCAAAACCATTCTAGAATTTGAAGATGGGCGGCAAAAGGGCTGAAAGCCCGTGTTTTCTGCTGTCAGGAGTCTGTGGCTGCCTGGCGGGGGGGATATGACCTGACGGGCACAGAAAGAGGAGCTGGGGATGAAACCCCCCGGTGAGGAGCAGCTGGGGGAGGAGATGTGCCCCCGACCCCCGTTTTAGGCATTGCTTCGGGCCCTGACCCTACCTTCTATAACCGCATAGGGCACGCAGCGTCCGGGCGCCTCCAGCAGCACGGCCCGCAGGTCCCCGTCCAGCCGGACCTTCCTAGCTCCCTGTGGGGAACAAACAGAGGCCGCGGCTCAGCAGGCGCGACCAGGCCGTGGGCCGGGGACCAGGCCCGTGAACTCCCCCATCGCATCCCTCGCACCCACCTCGAGCCCGCGGGCCACGCGGGCCTTCTGCCGGTAGACGGAGTAGAGCAGGGCGGTGATGGCGGTGCTGGTGGCCAGGAGCACGGCCTGTACGGCCGAGGGCCGCCCGCCGCCCTCCATGGCCGCCGGGCCCGCTGTTGCCACGGAAACCTCCCGCCGCGCCGGCGCGTGGTGATGACGTCACAGGCACTCTCAGGCAGCGGCAGCGCCGCCATCGAGCCGGGGTCCGCCAAGGCCGGGCGGGGGGCGTGGGGACCCCCCAAAGCCTTGTTGGGGTGCGGGGGGGAGCACAAACTACCCCCCCACAAGGGTTACGAGTCAGGGGAGGCGGGCCAGATTCCGGGTTTACGGGGCTTTAGGGGGATAAACCCCATCCTTGGCAGTTTGGGGGGGGGACAGGTCGCAGCCCCCCCCCCCTTACCTCCACCTCCACCCTGGGGTCTTGGGGAGGACATCAAACTCCAGCCTCGCCAGTATCTGAGGGGGGATTAGCCCAAGTGCCAGTCATCCCTTAGGATCTTGGCAGCTGGCCCCAAATCCTAATGCCCCCAAGTGCGGGGAGGAGAATTCTCCGTGCCCCCTTACCTTGGGGGTGAGGGGCGACCCAAAGGTCACCCCCTGCTAGGTTTGGGGGGTCAGACCCAAAGCCTTGCTGCAGTGGTCAGACCAAAGCCTGTCTCCCCGGGGGTGGGAGGGGATATCTCCCCAAATCCCAGCCCTACAACATCTTGGGGAGGGGGTTACAACCCCTCACTGAGCTGTGGGGCAGCAGCACCACGTGGCCCCCCCACTGCGAGGGCTCAGCCTCAGGACGCAGCCCCCAGCCCCATTTTGCAGGTTCCTTCTCCCCACCCCACGCAGGGCCATGGCAGGTCCCTGCTGGGGAGGACACAAGACCCCCCCACCCCCACCACCCCATCTCCTTACCATTGCTTATTCTGGGAAAGCAGCAAAAGGGGAAGAAAAAAAATTAGCAAATTTTCGTAAATTATTGATCTTCAGGCCCTTGGTGCTAATTTTGGGGTGTGGGGGGGTGCAGGCAAGTTCTGCTCTCCAGTGGGGTCCAAGAGGCCGAACCCCCGTCACAGCTCCCCGGACGTGGGCGGCAGAGCCGCCCCCCCAGCTCTATATTTAAAAAATCGAGTTGCCATGACTACGTGGAGCAGCTCTCCCCAGCCCTCGGTGCCGCAGGAAAGCAACGTGGACCCCGCAGCCTCCCTTCCTTGGCTTGCCTTTCAGGGGGGAAACGCAGTATAAACCCCCCAAACTGCCTCGGTGCCGAGCTTAACTCTGCCGTCCGCCAGGGTCCGGGCGAGACACAGGCGCCGTCACACCGCAGAAAACACACATTAATTTTATTATTATGGCCGCTGCGGAGGAGGCACGAGAGGAGGTTCGTGTGCGGGGCCGGGGAGAGNCCCCAGGGGCGTCCCGGCGCCGAAGGCCTCCTCCTCCTCCTCCTCCAGGATGGAGCTGAGCCGAGGGGCGCAGCGGGCCCGCTCGGCCGGCGGGCGGTAGGGACACTTGGCGTTGAGCAGCCTGCGGAGGGGCACCAAGGGCACGATGGCATCGCCCAGGAGCTGCTGCTGGACGTGGCGGAAATCGCTCTGTCTCTTGAGGCGCTTGAACTCGTTGAAGGCGGAGGCCGAGGTCTGGTAGAGGAGCAGGGCCATGGCGCGCGCCTTGTCGGCCTTGGAGACCAGCACGGCGTGGCAGCGCAGCACCACCGCCTTGTTCTTCACCTGGTGCCGGTACACCCAGGCGAACACCTTGGGGTGCCGGCGGTCGGCGGCGCAGTAGGTGATGCGGTGCAGCAGGTACGCGTGGCCCGGCCGGCGGGCCCCCTTCTCGCAGGGCGTCATGCGGATGCCATGGGGGCCCAGCGTCAGCTTCATCTTGGCCCCGCCGGCGCCCGCCTCGCTCTTGGCCCAGATCTTGCCCACCGCCTCCTCCGTGCAGCCCTCGCCCTTGGCGTGCAGGGTGACGGCGTTGCCCAGGTACCGCACCGTGTACGTCGGGTCCTCCTTGTTCAGCTCCACTTTCTGGCGCTTCCCGCGGAAGACGCTGCCCAGGCGCTCCAGCGGGCACTCGGGCAGCAGGTCCGGGCAGGAGCGGAGGAAGCCGGCCAGCAGCGCCGCGTAGCTCAGCCCCGGCCCCAGGCTCTTGCCTTTGCACTTACGTTCATTTTCCACCAGCACGAACTTGCTCCGGCGCCAGGGCAGCATCTCGGCTCCGCTCCGTTAATCCCGGCCTTCCTCTCAAGCAGCGGGACTCCCCCCCCCAAGCCCCGAAGCCGGTTTGGGGGGTGTCCCCGCAACCCCCGCGCAGGGGGTGAAGCCCCTACCCCAGCAGCGGGACGCGGCCGCCGTATCCGATCCGGCTGCCCACGGAGGATGCGGAGTCGAAGAGCCGCCGCGTTCCGGGTGCCGCCTGCGCCTGATGCTGCGGGAGCGACGGCGGNGCCGCCGGTGAACGGCCCCCGCCAGCTCCGTGCGCGCTCGCCCCGTGCTCCGGCAGGCATAGGAAGCCGGGGGGGAATCAAACCCCCACTCCCATGCAGCAGCCAGACCTCCAGCGCCTAAACCCACCGGCGTGAGGGGAAATTCCCTCATTTCCCATCCGGGGGGGATGATTTTTGGGAGGGTCAGATGATGGCTTCTGACACTACAACTACAAAAAGGTGGTTTTGTTTTTTTTATTTTTTGCCCAGATCAGTACATTGCACAGGAGTGTGTGCCAGGATTTGCACATCCTGCAGGTTTGCTGGTATTTTTTCCTCCAAACCTCTCATTTGCCCCTGTTATTTCCAAGCCAGTCAGACCTCCTTGCTGCTCCTCTCCTTTTGGGCTGAGCTGGCTTTTAACCTGTTGCTTTTATCTCTGGACAAGGCCCCCGGACAGCTTCTCTCCAGGAGAAATGGAATGTTATTTCCCTATGGCACAGCTTGGAGAGGATTTTTTTGGGAGCACTGTGAGGTTTCAGCCCTGCGGTGGAGTCTGAGGCTGCTCAGGATTCAGTTCTCTTCAGCTCAAACCCTGATTTCCACCTTTCTTTTTTAACCATCTGGACATAAAGCAGATGAGACCCCCGGGCTTGGGGATGCTCTGTTTGCCTTAGGATTGAAAAATGGGGAGGAGAAAGGGGTAAAATAACACCATGCGCCCCCACTTTTAGTCCATTTGAGGAAGAAAACCAGAGTGGGGTGTTGGCAGGGAACAGGAAGCCATTTCCCAGCAGCTTCCCAGATTTTCTACAGTTTGAGCGAAGCAAATAGAACCTTAAAATAGCAGCTTCACAGGCAGACAGCACCAGCCTCACTCTCTCACTGCCGCGGCCTCGACAGCCTCATAGGTTTTTGCAGCCAAAATAATAAAAAATGCATGAATTTTTCTGTTTTTCAGCTTTTCTGATGCATACATGGGCTGTGTGGTTTGCTCCCAGTGCAAGGATGGTTTTGGGGAGATGGCAGTTAGGGAATTAGTGCTAATGAGGAAGATTTCTATCTGTGCCAGCCTCCATCTTTCATAATTTCTATTCCTGCCCTCATTGACTGAGGTGAGGACTGTATTTACTGGCTCAGTGTTCATATTGAGAGGGCAGGTGTGAACCCACCCAGAAGGCTTCTTTATTTACAGATCCCACGTTGTTTGGGTCAGGGTGGGGGGTGTCCCTCTGCACTGGTTTGATCCCACAGTGCCATCCACAAGCTGCCCTGGGACTGGTTTTCCTTTTTTCTCACCCATTTTGGGGGGCAAAGGAGACTCTGCACTGCATTTTATATAGGGGAAAATAACCTGGATTTGCACTTTGAAAACTGAATAAAAGGGTTGTGGGCTGGTTCAGGGCTGCCAATCCCTCCTCTCACTCACTGCCCTGGCAAGTAGTCATCATTGGGTTCCAGAGTGAGCAAGCACCCGCACGCTGTGTGGGAGGTGGGTTTCCCGGTTATCCCTTGGACAATACAAATCTCAGCATCCCAGCTTTGGTTTCTTGAGGTGCCTGTGATGGTCTCATTGCCCCATGCTCTCTTTCAGTTCCCAGAGTTTCCATCCCATCAGAAGTCACTGCCAGTTTGGACACCACTTCCCAGCCTGTTGTGGCTCCTCAGCAGTGACCCAGCACCTAGATTTGCTGGCAAAACCAGCAGGTAAGGTCAAAATCCTCCCCAAATGCAACAAACTGGACAAAAATCCCAGTGATGAATCCTTGCAGGCTGTGATATGCGTTCTTGCAGCTAGAAAATTGGGCAGGAAGCTCCTTGGGCAAGGGGGAAAATAGAGAAATCTTTAATTAAAAAGCAATTTGATGATCATCTGGGAGCCCTTTACCTTGTGTGGACTGATTCCCATGGAAGCATCAGCCAAACTGAATTCAGGCTCCAGCATGAGGGCACTCCAAAGTGGGCTTTTGACCACCTGTGTCTTCAGCCAGTTTCCCCTGCTGCCTGTAGTTAGAAGACGTGGGAAAATGTGACACATACAGATGCTATTTTTATGCTTTCAATCAAATTAATTTCTTTCTTTTGATCTCACTGATCAGGAACTGTTGTTCCTTCCCCCCTGGGAATGATTTAATGACATTATCCTGTGGAGCCACAGAACCAGTTTTGAACTGACGAGGAAAAAATCTCCGGGACGGCAGCGGAAAAATGCTCTGCCGGGACAGAGAAAGGAGGAAGTAAGTAACAAAAGCAGGAGAAATTGGAAAAAATGAGGCAGCTGGCGGGGAGAGTACGTAGGAATCCCTGATCACAATGCTTTGGGGGCCAGGGCTGCCCCTGGGGATGCTTCCCGGGGCTCGCCTGCGTGCCGGGGCGTTATCCCAGCGTCCCGGCCAGCCTATTTTCCAGGCGAGGAAATATTTAACTGCAGCGTCAGCGGGCAGGGCAGGAGGGCGCAGGAATGGAGGGAAGCGGGCAGCACCGGGTCGCTGCTGTCCCCCCGGGCCAGCCCCAGGGTGACCATCTGCAGCTCCTGCTGCGCCGCAGCCGGGAGGCCAAAAACTGCGCCTATTGCCCCTACAGCCGCTTCCCGGTGGGAGCCGCTCTGCTCACTGCCAGCGGGGAGATCTTCTCGGGTAAGATGGGGAACTGAGGCCCCCCCTAGGGATTTTGGGGAGCCCCCAGCAAGACTTTGGTCATGTGTGAGGGTGTAGCGGGGTCATCCCGGGGTGCTGGTGTTGTGTGTCCTCCCCCGCTGCCTCTTGGCAGCCGCCATCCCGGAGCGAGCCAAAGATCACAGTGGATGGGAAAATAAATAGGGGAAGCAGGGAAAATGGCTTTGTGTTGTAAATTCCCCAAGAAGAAATGAGCTGATGGGGTTTGGGGTGGCTGATCCTGGGGTCTTTCCTGCAGGGTGCAATGTGGAGAACGCCTGCCACAGCCTGGGGGTGTGTGCCGAGCGCACCGCCATCCAAAAAGCCATCTCCGAGGGGCACACCAGCTTCAAGGCCATGGCCATTGCCAGGTGAGGGTGCTCTGAGAGCTGGAATGGTGAGGGACGGGATGGGGAGCCAGCAGGAGAACCCGTGGTGCTCCTCAGGAACAGCTTCTGCTGCAGCAGCCGCAGCTTTTGGGGAGGGAAAGAAAGTTTTTGCATGGTATTTTTGGAGGAATTGGGGGGCAAATCTGTTGCGGTGCTGTATTTATTGGGGCATGAAGGTCTTCTGCAGGTGTTCCCCCTCCTCTGACCTCAGGACTGAGATCTGTGCCCTTCTCCTTTGGCAGTGACATGGGGGACCACTTCATCACGCCCTGCGGTGCCTGCAGACAAGTGATGAGAGAGGTGACAGCTAGTATGGGGCTCCGTGGCTCCTTCCCTGACCCCAGACACCATCCCCTGACCCCAGGCATCTCCCTCCTAAACACCTGGAGGTACCAAGGAGGGTGCAACCCCCCATCCTCAGCCCCAGGGCTGGCTCCAGGCTCCTCAAATTGCATTATCTGCTGGGAAAGGGGTGTTCCCATCCTGGGTGGGTGTTCAGTGGGAGTCCATTAGCTCACCCACCCCAGGGGGTTTATTCCTCCAGATGCAGAGTTTTTCCCTGCAGTCCTTGCTCTGGCAAGCCTGAAAAGGGGGGTTTTCCTGCAAAAGCTGAGCTTCCCACAGATCCTGTTTTGCTCTTGTGTCTCTCCTCCTGCAGGAATCCCAGCACCCACAGCCCGTTTTTGGGTTGTTAATATTTAATGGGTCGAGGGGCTCAGCTTGACAGTCAGATTCAGCAGATTCAGAAGCACTGGGGCTCACCCTGGTGGGGTAAAAACACAGGATCTGAGCCCAAAGTATCCTCTGGGGGAGGTAATGCTGATAAGCCAACCCAAAATACATGGAACAGAGTGGGATGTTCCCTGTGAACCTGATTATATGAGGGGAAGGGTTAATGTGGGGAAGAAGTGCAGGTTCTTCTCCCTTTTTCTTCTCCCTCATCAGGCTCTTCTTTCTCCTCTTCTCCAGTTTGGCACAGACTGGGATGTCTACCTGACCAAAGCAGATGGCACCTACATTGTCAAGAGGCTGGAGGAGCTGCTGCCACTCTCCTTTGGCCCTGAGGACCTGAAGAAGGTCTGAGCAGCATGGCTACCACCAGCCTTGCCCTCAGGCACAGGGGACAATAGTTTTCCCCAATTTCCTCAGCCTGTAAGCAACTTTTTGGGAACAACACAATGGGAAATGTGTTTATACTGTTAAGTTGCCTGTTCCCCTGGCTCATCTTCTGATTCAGTGTTGATTTGCAGACTCCAGCTCCATGTCGCCCTGAGGAAATGGCAAAATCAAATCACAGAAATTCCCTGTTATTAGTTAAAAAAAAAGCGTCCAGACATCCCTGTAGGCAAGGGAGGAGCTCGCAGACAGAGATGGGTTTGATGCACGGCTGGGTACAGAAACCACTCCTGAATAATGCAAAATCATTGCTTGGGAAAGTGCTGGATCCTTCAGCTCTGAAGAGAAGTAAAAGTAAGAAGGAAAAGGTCCATCAGCCCCAGAAGTAATTAATGAGCCAGTCCAGATTAGGTGCATTCTGGTTATCGCACGGAGC
Organism: Erpornis zantholeuca; assembly: GCA_013400515.1. NCBI lineage: Eukaryota > Metazoa > Chordata > Aves > Passeriformes > Timaliidae > Erpornis > Erpornis zantholeuca. The sequence goes on along the minus strand of VZTN01037488.1, from coordinate 258,737 downwards.
GTGTCCTTTGCTCGTTTCTCCCCAGCTTGTTTTCCTTGCTTTTATTCCGTTGGGGGCGGGGGGGAAGAGGAGGACAAGGAGTTTTTGAGGACTTCTGGAGAGTTTTGTGCCTCCAGGGTAATGCCATTTGCTGATTGTGCTATTGATTTGTAATACAATGATAAATGAATTCGTTACGTTTCCCAACCAGCCCTGGGTTGAGCATTTATGCCATGCCCAAGAGAAATAAAAGCAGTTCTGGTTTATCTCCTGCAGTTGTAGCAAGTGATGAAACACAGAGTGGGGTCCTGCGGCTGTCCTGCAGCCCAGGCAGGGCTAGGGGATGCTGGATGTGCCATGGGAACCTCATGAGGTTCAACAAAAATGAGTGCAGGGTGCTGCACCTAGGTCAGGGCAAGCCCTGGTATCCATACTGGCTGGAGAATGGAGAACACTCCTGCTGGGAAGGACTTGGAGATGCTGGTGGATGAGAGGCTGGATGTGCCTCGGCCGTGGGGCTGATCCCACAGCATGGGCACCAGGGGAGGGAGAGATTCTGGCACAGGGTGCCCAGAGAAGCTGTGGCTGCCCCTGGATCCCTGGCAGTGTCCAAACCCAGGTTGGACAGGGCTGGGAGCAGCCTGGGAGAGTGGAAGGTGTCCCTGCCCATGGCTGGGGGTGGGCTGAGATGGGCTTTGAGGTCCCCTCCAGTCCAAACCAGTCTGGGATTCTGTGATTTGATGATTCCACACACTGGGCTGTGCCCTGGCAGTTCCCAGGGCAATGCCGTGCTCCATGCCAAGGTGCTCCCAGCTGTGTCCTCCATGCCCTGCATTGCACAAGGTTTTACCTTGGCTGCACCCTGCTCTGTGCCTTGCTCTGTGCCCTGCTCTGTGCCCCGTTCCATGACCCACTCCGTGTCCCCTTCCATATCCTGCTTCATGCCTTGCTCCATGTCCTATTCCATGCCCCTCCACATCCCATTCCATGCCTCATTCCATGTCCTATTCCATGCCCTGTTCAGTGCCCCATTCCATGCCCCACTCCATGCCCTGCCCTATGCCCCATTCCAGGCCCAACTCCATGCACTGCCCCCGCCTGTCTCCATGCCCCATTCCCATTCCCATTTTCCATGCCCATTTCTCTGCTTCGCTGTGCTCCACTGCATGCCCCATTCCCTCTCTCCCTGCCCCATTCCCTCTTTCCATATCCCTCTCCGTGCTCCATTCCCTCTCTCTTGCCCCATTACCTTTCTCCATGCCCCATTCACTCCCTCCACGCCCCATTCCCTCTCTCCATTTCCTCTCTCTATTCCCCCTTCCCTCTCTCCATTCCCCATTCCCTCTCTCCATTCCCCATTCCCTCTCTCCATTCCCCATTCCCTCTCTCCATGCCCTCTCTCCGTGCCCCATTCCCTCTCTCCATGCCCCTCTGCGTGCCTCATTCCCTCTCTCCATGCCCCATTCCCTCTCTCCATTCCCTCTCTTCATTCCCCATTCCCTCTCTCCATTCCTTCTCTCCATTTCCTCTCTCCATGCCCCATTCCCTTTCCATGCCCCTCTCCATGCCCCATTCCCTCTCTCCATTCCCTCTCTTCATTCCCCATTCCCTCTCTCCATTCCTTCTCTCCATTTCCTCTCTCCATGCCCCATTCCCTTTCCATGCCCCTCTCCATGCCCCATTCCCTCTCTCCATTCCCTCTCTTCATTCCCCATTCCCTCTCTCCATTCCTTCTCTCCATTTCCTCTCTCCATGCCCCATTCCCTTTCCATGCCCCTCTCCATGCCCCATTCCCTCTCTCCATTCCCTCTCTTCATTCCCCATTCCCTCTCTCCATTCCTTCTCTCCATTTCCTCTCTCCATGCCCCATTCCCTTTCCATGCCCCTCTCCATGCCCCATTCCCTCTCTCCATTCCCTCTCTTCATTCCCCATTCCCTCTCTCCATTCCTTCTCTCCATTTCCTCTCTCCATGCCCCATTCCCTTTCCATGCCCCTCTCCATGCCCCATTCCCTCTCTCCATTCCCTCTCTCCATTCCCCATTCCC
>VZTN01037488.1:87850-256498 GCA_013400515.1 Erpornis zantholeuca | reverse complement strand
AGGCCTGGTGGAGCCGCGGCTGGAGGAGCAGCGCAGGGCCGAGGCGGCCTGTCGCCACATCCAGGTGGGAAGCGGGTCGCGGGACTCGCGGGCCCGGGGATCCCGCTGGGCAGCGCCTGGGCGCCCTCCGTGACGGGGACGGGCGGCATTGCTGGGGCGGAAAGCCTCCAAGTCAACCCCCCAAGAAGGGCACAGGGGGTCGTTGCTCTGCGTAGCCCTCCAGACATCCTTTATGAAAGGGAGGGGGGTCCTTGATGTGAGGCGCCCCTTGAATCCCACCCGCCATGATGGTCACAGAGTCAGTGCTGTGGGGAGCCCCTTAGACACGGTCCCCGTGAATGGGAGGGGGGGGTCTTTGCTTTGCGGAGTCCCTCAGACACCTCTCATTAAGGGTAGTGGGGGGTCATTGCTCTGGAGAACCCCGTAGACATCATCCATAAGGGGGAAGGGCGATTCTTGCCGTGGGGAGCCCCTCAGATGCCCCTTTTTAACGAGAGGGGGATCACTGCTGTGGCCAGCCCTCCAGACACCCTTGGTGAAGGGGAGGGGAGAGCCTTATTTTATGGAGCCCCTCAGACACCCCTCATGAAGAGAAGGGGGGTCACTACTTTGGGGAGCCCCCTGATAAACCCTTTGAAGGACACTCTGTGGGGAGCCCCCCAGACACCTCCCCACCTCTCCCCAAGGAAGGTGGGGCGTGCTGCATTGAGCAGCCCTCAGGCACATCCCCAAAGGTGGGCATTGCTGCGAGCAGCCCCACGGACACCTCTTCCTCCCCAAAAAAAGGATCCTGAGGATGCCTCTCATTCAGCAGACCCTCATCACCCTAAAGCAGGTACTAGGGGACCCTCACTTCCTGTCCCCCACAGAGGAAGGGGGTCAGGGCCCTGCTGATGGGGGGGGTCTCATGTCCCAGGACACTGACGTTGATCCCCAGGTTCATCCCCTCTGCCTGAGACAGATGGGGACCCTGCGGTGCTGGCCCAGGCCATGCTGGCAGGGCACATGGGACGGATGGTGCTGAACATATTTCCTGCATAAAAATAGACCTTTGGTGCTCAGAGGCAGCTGTCACCTGCTCCACTGACCAGGAGACACATTCCCTGAAGTTTCTCAAAATGCTTTCTCTCCTCTGCCCTCGCTGGGTAGTTCCATTTGCTGTCCTTCTGTCTGTGTCCCGTTGTCCCATGACACATCCCTAGGGTGGTCACTGGTGCTTTGGGGCTGCAGCTCACAGAGAAGGCCACTGGTTTATATCAGTCTGGTGACAGCTGGGGCACCACCAGACCTGTAGGATCATGAACTGCGATGAAACTCCAGAACAGCCTTCTGTGTGTTGGTTTTCCCACATCTCTTGATTCCTCCCCCAGCTCCCTCCCATCATGGAGTCACTTTTCCTCAAGCTAATCAGCCCTCACAGTTGACTGGCACAAAAAGGCAGGAAATATTGTTTTTCCTGTTACTGCTTTTAATTGGATTTTCTTTTAAATGCTGCTAACCTGATTTATTTATGGAGGGGGAGAAAAGTGTAATAATGTGTCTGTTTTCAGAAGTGTTAAGTTAAACTTTTCTTTACACAGCTGTAGAATCAGACTGCTTTGGGCTGGAGGGGACCTCAAAGCCCATATTGTCCCACCCCCTGCCATGGGCAGGGTCACTTTCCACTATCCCAGGCTGCTCCAAGCCCCATCCAATCTGGCCTTGGACACTTCCAGGGATGGGGCAGCCACAGCTTCTCTGGGCAAAATATATTTATATTCTAGATTAGCAAATGACTCCCCCTCCTGGTTCTTCTTCCCTTGAAAAGGGCACCTTTAGGAAAGACTGTATCAAACAAAAAGATATGGCCTGCAAATTATCTTTCATGTGGTTACAGTGATTTGAGCCCAGTGGTTAGAGTCTGTGACTTTCAGGTTGGACCAACCCACGGGGACATGTAATACCACTGAAACACTGAGTTCTCCTTCACTGGGAAGTCTGGGATAACTGAGTGGGTTTTCCTGTTCACATTCCTTTCAGACCGTGTTTGTTGGGAAGAACAAGCCACAGAAAGATCCCTTGAGCTCCTTCCGCTGGCAGGGCTTCAAACTGGAGGAATATCTCATTGGCCAGCCCATTGGGAAAGGCTGCAGTGCTGCTGTGTACGAAGCAGCCATTCCCTTCTGTCCCAGTCCTCGGGATCGTGGGGAGAGCAGCCGTCTCCCAGCCGTGCAGCAGGACCGTGGCACAGCTTCCCAGGGCGCTGAAGAGGAGCCTGTAGTGGAGCACCAACCCAAAGGGACTTTTCCCTTAGCTATCAAAATGATGTGGAACATTTCGGTAAGGAGTCAGTGCTGAATCCCCCTGTCTGTTGCTGGGGAATTCTGGCTGGAATGTTTAATACTGAAGTGTTGAAAGCGCTAATTATGGAGTGCAGGATGAGTGTGTCACAACAAAGCTGTTGGTAGGTGACACTGGAGACGTCAAGTGTTAGTGAAGAGTCCCAGAGCGAGGTAATTAGCATTCATCATCCTCTGGAATTGGCACTGAGAGCTGCTGCTGCTGCTGGAGCTGTTGGGTATGGAGGTGATGTTTTGGAAAGAAAAGGTTTTCTGAGGCTGGCTCTGATGGAAAGGTCTAGGAATGGGAAAGCCGCTGCTGCCAGTCATTTAGGAATTGGTGCCCTGTCAGTGTCAGGACAGAGGTGGGTTTTCTTCCTAAAGAGTCAGTGGTCTCAGAGTGGGCAGTAACCCTCCTGCTGGGTTCCTTTGCCATGAGGTAACTGTCCAAGATCTGCTCCAGTGTTTCCCAGCCCGGGTGAGTGGTGATTCAGTCCCTCAGTGTGGCTCTTCCATGTTTAAAAAAATCCATGTGGCTTTCTCCATTGGTATGACAAGTGAATATTTCAAGAGAATTTTCCAAAATGCTAACATCTGGAACCCCTTGGGTCCAGAAGTATCCTGGTATTTAGCTGTGGGCTCTTCCACTTGGGTTTGGAAGTTGAAAGGGAGTGTTAAGGTGTAGTTTGGATTGCTGACGGTCAAGGATGCATTTGAAGTGACAAATAGATTTCTTTCTGAAAATAAAGGCCTTGCCACCTCCCTTGGTAAACTCTTTAAGTAGTTGATTGCCTTCCTTGATTTTCAGGGGAGGGAAGTCCTGGAATCTAGTCTCAGTTGCTCCAGCTCCAGATGCAGTGCTAGCAGCAGGATTATCAGCTGAAGCTTGTGTTGGGGATGGGTGATTTCAGAGCTGAAACCAACGTGGGGTGTGATTGTTGTTGCAGGCTGGTTCCTCGAGTGAAGCCATCCTCGATGCCATGGGCCGAGAGCTCGTCCCAGCCACAGGCGTTGCCTTATCCGGGGAATATGGAGCTGTCTCTGGCCGCAGGTATGGACACTACGGAGGTGGCAAGGTGCTAATTTCATCCCTTGATTAATTCTGCAGCAGTCTGCACTGTTGAGAAAGTGGATAGAGCTTTCTAGAATCGCTGCTGAAAGCAGATAAACCTGGGTAAGTTTGCTGGCCTGCAGGGAATTGCGTTGCTGAACTCCGTGGTCCAGCGGAGATTGGAAGGGTGCTGGACCACCACACCAGCGGAAGGGTGTGCCAATAATTTGGGAGCATTTGAGGTCCTGCCAGGATGGCTGTGGCTGTGTCTTAGCTTCCCTGTGTGTGAAGTGTGTTGGCATTTGCTGAGGTAGAGGCTGGAGGAGCCACTGCTCAAACACTATGTGAGTTTGCATTGCAATGCTTTTTAATTGCACCCCTGCAGTCGGTAACAGTTTGAGCGTATTAAACATCAAATGATTTCACTGTAATATAATTTGACTGGGAGGTTTGAGAACTAGTTTGGTGTAAAATGGGTGCTGGACAGACAGGGAGGTTGAAACTGTTTTAGTGCAGGAAAACTGGTGAGAAGGAAAATGGAAATGACTCAGTTCCCACTCTTTCACCTGAGTGGGAAGTGAGCAAACAGCATTAAGGTGGAAAATCACATGGAAACTTTAAAATTACCTCAAGTTAGCTATCTTTTTGTTCAGAAATGCATCTTTTTGTTCCATTTGAAACAATGGAGTCCACAGCCCAGATTGTCTGATTTAAATTTCAAATCCATCCTGGCTGCAAATACAAATGAATAATGAATGCTGTGCCCTACATGGCTGGCTGGGAATGCAATAGAGCAGCCAAAGGGATATTTGACATTCAGGGGATGAGAGATCTGTGTTGCAGACAGATAGGTAACCTGCTTTTCAAGGTAGTGAGAGCTTCCTGCCTGTGCCATAAAATAGAGGGTCTAAATTGATACTCACAGTGTGAAGTTGACCTTTATTATATGTGTAACAAAGTAATTGCGTCTGGGTGTTATTCTCTAGAGCTGCTGTAGCTCTTTCTGAATGGAGAAGCGGCCTGTACGTGGCTCTGCCTCTGTTAGCAGCATGGAAGGGTTAGTGGGGCTTGAGTGAAATGAATAGCATCATGTTGTGTGATGGTTTTTATCAAAGCTTTGTTTGTAGTGCAGGTGAAGCACCTTATTTCCTGTTTGGCCGTTGTGAATAGGGAAATCCGGTTACAGCAGAGCCCATGTGAGGCCTTGGTTAGCTCAGTTTGCTCTGGGAAGCATGGGGGTGGATTCTGAGCTGTGGAGAAGGTGCTGGGAGATGCCCATTGCTGTGGTGGATCTGCACAAGCTGTGGGTGCTCTGCATCCACCTGGGAAACGCTGGGCTGAGGTGCTGGTTGGGAAATGGGCCATGAAACTGCTGCCCATGTTCTTCCTCAGTGAATGGGTTCCAGGATGTGAGTGTCTGCCTGTTTGCTTAACGTGCAGTCCTGTAATCCACCACGTGCAGCTTTAGTCTCCCTCTGATGTGGCTTCCAGTGCAGAATAAATGTGTTTGCTCACTGCTGGAGAACCCTTTGGTGTGGAGGATAACAATGAAAAGTAATTCCAGCAATAACAGCAGTGTATCTGTGATCCATCAGATCCCACTGAGGGATTGATGCGATCTGTGGTGTCTCTCCTCTGCACAGAAAACCTGTCCTTGGGAGGAAGAAGCTGCAGCCTCATCCGAATATAATCCAGGTGATCCGAGCGTTCACATCCTCTGTCCCTTTGCTGCCTGGAGCCTTTGCTGACTATCCCGATGTCCTTCCCTTGAGCCTGAACCCCAGAGGGATCGGTCACAGCCGCACGCTCTTCTTGGTGATGAAGAAGTAGGTGGAGAGAAGCTGGTTGATGTGACTCGGGTACTCTGTTCCTGCAAAGCTTGGGCCTGGGCAGCTGCCAAAGAGCAGAGTATGCTCTTGGAAACGCCTTCCAGGACCTGTTCCAAGTCCTTGAGGTTCTAACTGTGCTTCCACAATGAAGACAAACCGTTCTTTTTAATAATTACCCCAAATTAAAATGAGAAATGTGGAGTTTGTCCCCATTTGTCTGCCCTTCTAAGCCTGAACTTCACCCCCAGTCTGAGCACGCTGCCAGAGATGGAGTAGAATCAGTAATGAGATGAGCCAATGCTGAGATTGAACTGCCAGTGATAAGCCTCCAGGATGCCAATTCCCATTTTTTCCTTGTTCTGCCTAGTTACCCCTGCACGCTGCGCCAGTATCTGCGGGAGAACACTCCAGATGTTCGCCTCTCCACAGTGATGATTCTACAGCTCTTGGAAGGCGTGGACCATCTTGTTCGACATGGAATAGCACACAGAGACCTCAAGTCTGACAACATTCTGGTTGAATTTGATTCTGGTACGTAGATCCCTGAGGATAAAATGCCAGTAAATTCACAGAAGTGATTTGGTCACATAGGTATTCGGGGAAGTCCCACCTGGCTGCGTGTTTGGGGAAAGGAGCATCAAACCTTTTGAATAATCTCAGGTTTAGTTTTCAGCTTAGTGTTTGCTGTCACTGCAGCAAGTCATTGATCCTGTGTGTGCCTGAGGTTTTGGATCATTAACATGGACATAGTGTATTGCTAAGGTGATGGATTGCATGAGCAGAGCCAGCATTGACCGGAGCATCCAGGAACACATTTGGGATGCTGCAGGAGCCTTTGCTTCAGGCTCTTGGCTCTGTCGTCTCTCCCAAGCCAAAGAGCACAGGGAGCCTCTTAAAATCCCACTCCGTGGCCAGGTTAATAGTGCCGCACCCTGGGATGATGAAACATGGACTGGGAGGGAAAGGAACCGACACAGAGTTCTCATCAGCATGTTCTCCTGTCAGCCTCTAACGGAGATTTTAATTACCTGAGCTCTTTTTCAGTGTGATTGAGATTCAAATGGGCAGGAAGCCATAGCAGGCAGGCACGTAGGTCTGTGTAATTAAGAGTGGAAGAATTTGGCTGAGGAGTATCAGGCAGAGAGACAGAAAGACCACTGGAATCCACCCTGCCTTCCCAGAGACAGGCCCAAGAAGCACAGTGTGGAGGGTTCTTTGTTCCCCAGGGCTCTGGATGTAGAATCATAAAATCATGGAATGGCTGGCTGGGAAGGGACCTCAAAGCTCTTCTCATTCCAACCCCCTGCCATGGCCCCACTAGACTAGGTCACTCTACTGAACATCTTTACTCACAGTCTTGATGAGGGGATCAGATGCCCCCTCAGTTTGCAGAGGACACCAAGCTGGGTGTTGGTGTGATGTGGTGTTTGGTGCAGCCAGGTCCTCCCAAACTGAACCCTGACTCTGGCAACCCTGTGTTGTTCACAGCTGGCTGCCCCTGGCTGGTCATCACCGACTTTGGCTGCTGTTTGGCAGATGAAAACATTGGCCTGAGGCTGCCCTTCACCAGCTCCTACGTGGATCGGGGTGGCAATGGCTGCCTTATGGCACCTGAGGTAAATCCCTCTTTAGCAGTGCTTTGTGGTGCTGGTTTTCTGCTTGTCCTGCTGCTGGGACTAGAAGTTTTGGTGGCAGAGAAGGTTTGTGTCCTGCCTTGAGTTAGGCTTGATGAACATCTGTGCTGAGCCGTGTTGAATAGACACGTTGAGCTCTAACAGGTGAAACATAATCAGTTGGTGTTAGGAGGCAGAGTCAGCCTTTCCCCCCCCACATTTATTCTTTATACAAGCCCCTTTCCATGTAACTGGTAAGAATTTATGCAGCATTCTTTGTGTTGCAACAGTGGCTTTTGGCTGAAGTTCAAGGTGATTGTGAAATTATTTACAGTTCCTTTTTATTTCTCTGATGATAAGCCTAATAAAAGCCAAGACACCCTTAACTGTCTGCTGGACCTGGAGCACCTTGCCATGGTGTTGGTTGTTCGTCTGCAGGTCTCCTGTCTCCATAATTCCATCAGGAGATAGCCCCTGGGACTCTGGGAATGCTGGTCAGGGGCAATGGCTAAAGGCTCCGTGCAATGTTCAAACTCCTCCTGGCATCCCGGTGGGCTGAGCAGTGCCAGAGGCTGAGAGCATGCCAATAGGGAATATTTACACCACAGATCCAGATGCAGCCCACCTTTGGTTTCAGTCTCTTAAGTGTATTACAGGGAAAATGCTGATTTGAGCATGAAAAATCAAATTTCAGCACAGAGGCTGCACTCGAGCTGTTTATTTGAGTAGCCCCCTCTCCATGGCAGGTGATCACAGCGTCACCTGGTCCAGGCACGGTGATCAACTACAGTAAAGCTGATGCTTGGGCTGTTGGAGCGATCGCCTACGAAATCCTGGGCCTGGCCAATCCTTTCTATGGCCACGGGGCCTCGACTCTGGAAAGCCGAAGCTATCGGGAGGACCAGCTGCCAAGCCTGCCCGACCACGTGCCCCTCGAGGTGAAGCAGGTGATAAAGATGCTGCTTCACAGGGATCCCAACAAGGTAAGAAGCTGTAGCCCTCAAGATATCCTCTTTGGGAGTATCCCTGGTGGATCATTTTGCTGTGGAGGGCTGCAGGTGCAGGAGTTAATCCAGATCTCGCTGCAGGATCAAAGGACAACATAGGGATCAAAGCCAAAAAAGGTCTTTGCTGAGTGGTGCTGAATCATTTCAGGGATTTCAGGAGATGTTTGTGTTGGGACTGGACCTCACTGGAGGGCTACACACAACATTATAGATGTACAGTAATAGTCTCAGAGAGCTTTCTAGTTCACAGGGTGGTGCCTCAGGGGAGGCCCAGGGAGTTTTCACTGTGCTGGTAATGTGACTGAGTGCAGCAGGATGAGCTGATCTCCCCTCCCCTTCCTCTTGCAGAGGTTGTCCGCCAGAGTTGCTGCGAACGTGCTGCACCTGAGCCTCTGGGGTGACAGTGTTGTAGCATCCAGGACCCTGAAACCTGACCAGATGATCGCCTGGCTGCTCTGCCAGTCTGCAGCCACCCTGCTCACCAACAGGCTAGTGGAGAAGAGTCAGGTAGAAACCAAAATGAAGATGTGCTTCTTGGCAAACCTCGAGTTTGAAGACCTCTGGGCAGCAATATTCCTGTTGCTGGCCTGGAGAAGCCACTCTGGGTGAAGGAACCACCTAGAACATGAGCATCCCACATAAATGGCACTTTCTAAAGGCACATAGGAACCTGTCCTTTCTGTCTGTCTGGAGTCCTATAGTGCTTTAGGGAACAAGCTGCAGGCCTGTGTTTAGGAGCTTGAGTTTCTCTCTAGCAAGTGTTAACCACAATGCTTTTCTGCCCCTGCTAGAGGAGATGCCCTTGCTTCCTTACCCTCTGGTGGGAGGGTGTGTGGACCTTGCAGGTGTCCAGAGGTACGTGGTTGGTTTTGCTCCCGTTTGGGAATTAATCGACTTGTAAGTTGTGAGTTGAGTGAAGCAGGTTCCTTTCAGAGGGGTGGCTGGGAGGAGGCACTGTCTATCTGCATTTTACAGGAAACATCACAATTTAAACACCACACAGAAATCCAAGCTGACAAAGGACCTGCAGTCTCTGTTCTTGGAGTAACCAGGGTGGTCTGAAACTCATGTTCCTCAGAGCTGTGAAATGACAGCCTGAGAACTTCCTGATGAGGTGCTGCCTGGTAACGTGAGCGTCAGCAGCACTAAAAACCTTGCAGTTGTACGCAGGATAGTGGAAGCACATCGTCCTCAAATCCCGCTTGTCTTTGTTCTTAACTGCTGTAGCTCTGTAGTGGCAGCTGCCCCAGGGTCCAAAGCTGAGTCAGACTCTCCAGTCAGGGATAATGCTGCAAACAAAGCGAGCCTGGGCAGCAGCCCCTGCTTAAAGAGCTTAGTGTAATGTTCTGCTCTTTTACCTGCCTGTGTTTCTTTCAGTGAAATAATACCCTTTGGTGGAGAGGACAGGGGACATCAATCTTTAAATAACAACAGCCATGTTTATGAAACATCATTCGATTTCATGGCTATAATTGTGTTTAGAGGAACTTGGGGAGAAAGTTATTTATGCTTGTTGCACAATAAATTGAAGATTAAGCTCTGTGGCTGTGTGGGTTCTCTCAATCCAATTTGGGCTGTGGAGTGTTGGTTCCGGGGTGTCTTAAATGCGAATTCAGCTCTTTCGGTGCTCACTGTGGAACACGGTGGTTTACTCCAAGTGGAATTTCCCACAGAGGAACAGACCTTGCCTTGGGGATGTTTCGTACTCTCCTGCCTGGTAAATCACTGGCTGCTCCTGCAGTCATCCAAGGTGGATGACAATGGCTGATATCCCTAAGCATCACAGAGTAACCTGCTCTCAGGGTTCTGCACATTGTTCCAGTGCAGCAAAGAGCACAGAGCCTGGGGAATTGGGGAAAATGAGCTCTTGGGGGAAAAAGTTGCCAAAAACCCTTTGTAACGTTGATCTGACCCAACCAAAGTGTGTGCTGCTGTTTCTTACATTACTGAGTTCTTGCAGTGTGTTTTTGTTGCCTTCGCTTTGTGTGTGCCCAAGTCTGGCAGAAAGTCCCATGCCCTGGACACTCTCTGGAGCCTTTTGAGGAGTAAATGCTGTTGCTGTGTGGTGGATCTCTACTCTGAGCCCTCTTTCTTGCCATTAACATTCCCGTGCCTTTCCTTCTTCTCTCCCAGGTCGTCTTTATACAAGTAGGGAGCAGAATTGGGGGCTGGAGAAATCCAGTATTGAGTGTCTTTGTATTCGCCCAACCAGGATTTAATCTGTGCTGATGAACTCCACTTGTTGTCAACTCGCTTCCCCTGGAAACTGTTTCAATTCTGTTCTCAAAAATAGCCTAAAATGCTTGTCCTGCAGCTTGTCCCTCCGGTCCTTAAATCCCTGTTAATGCTTCCCTGTGCTTGCATTTTGTCCCCCCGTGGTTCTGCTGAGGCCAGACTTTCCTTTTGTTTTCTTTCCCTTCTGCCTTCTGCTAACGAGACATTTTTATGATTCTTCAGCATTCCGGGTGCTTTTGTGAAGTGCAGGTTAAAAGTACAAGCTATTAATGCAACAAATGCTGCCGTGCTGTCTGTCTGCAAATGCCCAAGGGGAGCAAACTGGGACAGCTCCCAGCATGTCCCTCCTGCCCTGTCTCACTAAGCCCTGGGCAGGCTCTTGCTGCTCACTGCTGTGTTTGTTCCCAGTGTTTGCCAGGACTGTGCCACCGGGAAAGGGGGTGGCTGGGATGATGACCGTGGAGGCTGGGCTGGATTTCTGCCCTTCCCCGGGCAGTGGAGTGTCCGGCTGCACTTTGATCCCTGGAGAGAGGCTTGGCAGAGGCAGCTGGCGCTCTGCCCGAGCTGGGAGCAGGCTCCAGAGCACCCCTCGCTGCGTTCCCTGTGGGACAGAGGGTGGGAGTGTGTGGGTCAGGATGAGGCCCCTGCTCTGGGCTGCCTGCAGCCAGCTGCTGCCCTGGGGAGCTGGGCTCTGTGCTCCCAAGCCGGCTGTGACCACTATGGTGACCACCTCACAGCACAGCCTGCGGCCCCTGGCCACTCTGGTCACCTCCAGCTCCACACCCAGTGCGTCCGCAGCGTTCCTCCAGCCCCTGGTCCCAGGGAGCAGAGCCCCCAGCCGCCGGAGCTCGCAGTTCAATGTGCCCCCCAGTGCCCTGCTCGTGGCCCGGCCCGTGGGGGTCTGCTCCATGATGAGGCTTCCCACGCAGGCGTCGGCAGAGGGACTGGACGCGGCATTTGTCGGTGTTCCGCTGGACACGGGCACGTCCAACCGGCCGGGAGCCAGGTAAGGGCCAGCCAGGGAAGCTGGTGCTTCCCTCTGGCCATCCCCTTCCCGCGGTGAGAGGAGTGCTGGGAACAATTCCTGGTGGCCTTTCCCAGCCATGCCATCGCCCAGGTTCGGCCCGCGTCAGATCCGCGCCGAGTCCGCGATGGTGAGGAGGTACAATGGCAGCACCGGGGCGGCACCGTTCGACTCCCTGCGGGTGGCTGACATCGGGGACGTGAACGTGAACCTCTACAACCTGCCCGACAGCTGCCGCCTCATCCGGGAGTCCTACCAGGAGATCGCGGCCTCCCACTGTGTGCCCCTCACCTTGGGTAAGGAGCCCGTGTCTCCTTGTCCCGCCGCCGCGTCCCGGCTCCGTCAAACTCCCTCTCCTCCTCCCATCATCCAATCCAGACTTGGCAGAAGGCGAGCGATGAATCCGCCCCCTGCACGGGCTGTTGTGCTGTATCGTGGGTAAATTCACTGGCTCTCGGCTGAACAGAATGTTCTGTGATGCCTCTTGATTTGAGCCAGAAATGAGGAGGATGGGTCAAACACAATCAGTGACATGTTTTTGGTGTCCTATTGAGCAGAACCCAAAGCAAGAGCAGGTTTTGTTCCTTGTGTCCCTGCAGCTGAGTGAGAACCAGGCTTTGCATGAGGCCTGATTTGGGTGCACGTTCAAGTTTGCAGCTGTTACAGCTTGGCATCGCTGAAGGAAGCGAGTGTGTGGAGTAACGAGGGCAGGTCACCAGCTACAGTGTCCTTGGAAGCTGATCAAATGTCTGTTTAGAAGCCCAAACAAGGGTACTGCTCCACAGGCTGTCCCTGCTGGCAGTCCTGTAGATCTGGTCCTCCCTAGAAGGAAGGCCAGGAGAAGAGAGGACCCAGGAGAGGAGAGAGGAAGCAACCTGCACCTGGGAGTGTTAGTTTTCCTTTGGCAATGAAGCCCTGCATAAATAAATGCAGGATAAATATAAAGAGGGAAAAAATTACTTCGGAACAAGAGTAATGAGTGCTGAACAGCTCTTGTAGTGGTGTGTTCCCCTTCTTCCCTGTGTCCTCTTGCAGGTGGAGATCACACCATAACATACCCAATCCTGCAGGCCCTGGCAGCAAAGTAAGTTTCTAATCTGGAGACTGAGAGCAAGAAGAGCCTCAGGAGGGCTCCTGGTCTGCTGTCCCTGCTGTTGGCAGGCCACCATGCACAGGACAGGACTGACGTGGCCACCCTGTCTCGGGCAGGCACGGTCCTGTGGGACTGGTGCACGTGGATGCTCACACCGACACCGGAGACACGGCTCTGGGGGAGAAGATCTACCACGGGAGCCCATTCCGGCGCTGTGTGGAGGAAGGGCTGCTGGACTGCGGCCGCGTGGTCCAGATCGGCATCCGAGGCTCCTCCTATGACCCCGATCCCAACAAGTACTGCCGGGAAAAGGTAAACTGATCCACAGCCGAGGGCTGGGTGCTCTCCCCACCATAAATACCATGTCAATCATATTGACATGGCTTGGCTTCAGCAGGGAAATGAATGCTTTTTTTTGCCTCTTGTTCCATACCAGAGGTTTGTCCTGCAGGACAAGCACTCCTGGCTCACTCAGTGTCAGCTGAGCAGAGAGTAAAAAGGTTTTTGTGGGGAGTGGAAGGTGTTCCCAGGAGCACTTCTGCAGCTTCACCCTGGAATGTAGATTGTTCCCAGTACATATTCCCCAGCAGGGCTGGGGATGCTGCTCATCTCCCCCCTTTCCCTAAGCAGGTGCCTGTGTGTCTGTGTTCCCGCAGGGTTTCCGGGTGGTCCTGGCTGAGGAGTGCTGGATGAAGTCCCTGGAGCCGCTGATGAGGGAGGTGAGGGAGCAGATGGGCGACAGGCCAGTGTACATCAGCTTCGATATCGATGGGCTGGACCCCGCGTACGCCCCGGGCACCGGCACCCCGGAGATAGCTGGGCTCACACCTGCACAGGTGAGGGGACACCGCTGCCCTTCCCAGGGGAAGGGGATGGTTTGCTCCCTTTAAAGGAGGTCGTTTCACCAGCATAGCAAAGTGGAAGTTTAGGGAGGCCAGGAAGTGTTTCCTCGTGGTGATGAGGAAGGGAAATGTGGAATTGATATGATTTGGTCTGTGGAGGCTGGGTTTCCTTACTGAAATATGGGGAAAGCAGAGCCATGAGGGGTCTGCTAGGTCAGTTGTGTTTCTTGATCCCAAATCCATTCATTCCCTAGGCTTTGGAGATTATTCGTGGTTGCAAAGGCCTGAATATAGTAGGGTGTGACCTTGTGGAAGTTGCACCAATGTACGATGCCTCTGGTGAGTCTGAAGATGCCTGAGGGCAAGACAAGTGCCTGGCACAGGTGGCTATGGGTGTAAGCCATTGGATATACACAGAGTTTTTCCTTCTTTTGTTTTGTTTTTTTAGGCAACACAGCCCTCCTGGGGGCAAACCTACTGTTTGAGATGTTGTGTGTTCTCCCAGGAGTGAAGACACTGTGAGGGCAGTTCCCACCTGCCCTGGGGCGATGCTACTCTGTGTTCTCAGCCAGGCTTTCCATGTCCTCTTCCCCTTCAGCCAGCTGCAGCACGAAATAAATTCCATTCACCACTAGAAAAGGTACTTTTAAGCTGAGAAAACTGTAGGAAACAGGCTAGACACCCCATTTAATTGGGGTCTGGACCTTTGGGAAGGAGATAGATGAGGCTAATGCCATTTTGCCTCTGGAATGACTCACCCAGCTCACAGGGCTCCTGGAAAAACGGAAAGAGGTTTGTCCCATTAGGCTGTGAGAGCAGGACAATGAATGCAGAAGAAAAGAGGGCATAAAGGGGGCCTGGGCCTCCTGCTGAGAGTAGGGAGATACTTGACTAGATTTCCTGCTGGTGGAATAACCAGGAGTTTCCTATGGCAGGAGCAGTTTAATGCTCCTGGAATTTCTGAGAGGACATGGAGGTGGGGTTAGTTATGTACATGGAGACACAGAGTCACCTCATCACACATTAAAATAGTTTATTTTGGTTGCGAACCTGTAATTGTCTTAAAACAAAATGACATCAGTGCCTGTTCACAAATACAAAAACAAAACAAAAAAAAGAACAAACCAAACAAAAAACCCCAAAATAAAAAAGACAAGTTTGCCAAATAAGTTAATTCCCCCCATCCCAGTATCAAAAGTGCAAAATAGGTACCTAGCTTTCAGTCCTACTTGTCAGGCTGCGCTCGTGTCCTGGCTCCTGGTTGCTGTGGGTGAAGGGCAGAGACAGGGACAGGGAGGAGTTTGGGAACAACCTCCACTCTGGGGCCTGTATCCCTTCGCCTCAGCTGCGAGCACTGTGCCATCGCTCAGATCTCACTAGGAAAGTGCACTAGGACCGAATTTCCTCAATCTTTGGATTACGAACCACCATGCACGGAACAGAACTGCAAGTGTTCAGCAAATGATGGGGGGAGACAGCTCACGGCTGCTGGGAGAGGGCAGATCCTGGGATAAGCAGCTCTGACTGTGGTCTCAAGACAGTAAACACCCAGAGTGCCACACTGGCACTACCTCCAACTAACCTGGGGTCAGAGAAGCTTGGCTTTTGCTTCAACCCAGGCAAAAGTTTCCATAAAAATCCAGGAGCTGTGCTCCCATCCAGCCGCAGCCGGCACGGGTGGACTGATGCAAGCGCTCCCTCAGCTCAACTCCAGCTGAAAGGGGAGGTTACCTGTGCTAAAAAGAAAATAAACCCAAGGATTCTGGCAGCGTGCAACACCCAGGGGGTGTGAAGGCCATAAAGCCTTCTCCCCTTCCTCAGGGCAGGGCTGAATTCCCTCGCTGTAGCATAACTAGGCACTTTTTTCCATGATTCGAGGGTTTTCTCCTTGTTTCTGCCCAGCTATAGAGACAGCAGAGACCTAGAGAGCATTCTTCTGCTTTTGCAAATGTTTAAGACATTATGTGGAGCCTTCTGCTGGGCTAAAATCTATTCCAACCACATCCTGCATGGCAAGCTGTGGGAAAAGTGCAGGAGTGCTGTGGTGATTGCTCCAGCCAGGTGGAAATAAAAGTCTAGAAGCTTCAGGCTGGTGTTTCATTCCCCCTCTGCTTGCTGTCAGTGCAGCCTGTGCACCTTCACAGGAGCTCCTGGGCAGGGAGAAGACCTCACCTCTCTTCCTTCCCTCTACTTTAGTGCCTCATTCTGTGGCCTGGAGTCCACTGGGCTGGAATTAATTAACCTCAGGTAGGGTTGGTTTGTAGCATCGCAGCCTTTATTTGAAGCATGTTTTACAGGGGGTCTGAGGTACCTGTAGGGGTCAGAGCATGCCAGGCTGCTCCCAGAACGGGGAAATGCAGTGGGGCGAGGCTTTGGGAGCAACTAGGGCATGTAGGGAGTGCAATGACTGGAGCATTCCTGGCTTCTGTGCAGGATCAGCAGCTAGCTCAGGGGTTATTCCTACTGACTGGCTGCTCTGCTGAGATGGTAACGAAAGTGGCAAGGGCTGAGTCTGGAATTAACACCACGTGCTCACGGAGTGCTCTGTGTTCCAAGCCCTGTGGCGAAGGCCAGTGGCCCCCATATCCCTGTGCTTTGGCAGTGCTGGAGCCTGACGGTGCCACAGGGCTCCAGATCCACGGAAAACGCCAGTGCCAGCCCCGGAGCAGCGAAAAGGAAGAACAAACCTCACATGATTTCAGTCCTGGCCATAAAGAGAAGCTCTGCTGCCTTGCTTGGTCACTCAAGGAGTGTTCAGCAGCCACAGGGCTGCTGCTTGTCCTCCCTCTGCTTTACCCAGGGCGTCTGCTTTTTCCCTGTGGTGTTGGAAGTGGCTGTTGGGGTGCTGCTACAGCAATGCATCGTCCAAACCCTGTGCTGTGCAGCTGTTCTAATCTCACACACCTTCACCGCTTCCAAAAGACAAAAGGAACACCCAAGCAAACAAACACAAAGCCACGGGAACAGCCTGAGTGTGGAGAAATGAAGGTGTGGGGCAAGAAGGAAACGGGCAAGAGGCTGAAACCCAGCATCTCAATCCCCCAGCTAAACCAAAGGAGCTTCACACACACGCAACAGTCTGATGATACAGCACTTCTGGGGCAACATTTCAAGAATACAGTCATTGAAGGATGAGGTTCCTTGATACAAAGGAAGGTTGGTTTGTACTACAGCTGGAAGGGTGTTTGCAAGGAGCCCTGGTGACTCCCTGGCAGCTACGTAGTTTTTTTACACATCTACTGGCTCATAGCAGCTCACGCCTACAATCTGAGGACGTAGGTAAAGTTATGGCTCTAGGATACACCGTCTAAAATCGACAGAAGCAGAAAAGGCATCTGAAAAATCAATGTGACATTTAAATGGCTCAACACTTTGACAGTATTTTACGGCCGTGCCCTTTCCCTCCCCATTACGGTTCAGCCGGTGAAGCTGCAGGTGGAACCATGACACGAGGAGCATGACACATGCACATCACCCACGAGCCCGCAGCACGGGGGAGTCCCAGATCAGGTTTGCAACAAGGGAGAGGATCCTGACTGGATTCTGCATCACTTACCATGGGGAAAGCCAAGAGAGTATGACTGCCTGGTGGGAGGAGGCCTTTTGGAAGGGCAGGGCCTGGAGGGTCTGCAGGGTCTTGCCAGAGTTACACCATGCACCATGGGCTAAGCACACGGGGACGGGGAGGGAGAACCGCAACCTGGCCTGTGTCACCGGCCGCAGCTGGTCCGGACCCAGGGAAGTCGTGGCTTTCTTCAACTGAGGTAAAACAAGAGACGGGACAGGGGCAACTCAGGAAGCAGATGTGGCAGGATGAGAAGGGCAAAACAGACTTCTTGGCTCTTCGGTTGTACGGCATCCAAACGCACGGTGGGGTGGTGGAGGGCACATGGCTGCACTTGGCTGCGCTCCTGGGCTCCGGACGCAGGAGGTGTGTTCTAGTTGCCGGCCCCAGGAGAGTTCCTAAAACCTAAGGTCCATTCATCTGGTTTGAGTATTCCTGGAAAGAGCTGTCCCTTGTCATCTTCATAAAAAGTTTGTCCCTTAGAATCTCTGTAAAATCCGTCAGTCTAGCGCAGGCCATGAGGGGATATAGAACCTCTGTAAGGAACCCTCTAGAAGGCGTTCCATCCAAAAGGACAATTTGTGTAATTTGTTTTTAATGGATCTAGATCCTGGGCTGCAGGAGGGTTTCCCTCTGGCTTCCGCATGTTGTAAAGCATCATAATCCTCGCACGATCCCACGGTTCCCCCCTCGTCCCCTGATCTGCGAGGCTTAAAGAGGCAGAAGTATTTCTTGTGGCCGTTCAGAGCCAGGACATAGCCTGTGTAGTCACGCTCGAGGAAATGCTTGTCGTACTGGTTTGGGATGGGGGCTGCATCCTGTGCAAACTCCAACAGATACTCCAGCCACTCTCGGTGCTTGTCCAGGCTGAGGAAGGAGAAGTGAAGAGAGCTGCTCCTGGGGGAAGAGCAGAGAAGACAGTGGGATTAGCACATGTCTGGCTGGATTCCTACTGGACAAGTAAGGAATTGTCAACAACAGCAGGGCAGTGCTGTGCTGCTGCAACTCCTTTTTCAGCTCAGTGTATGCAGCACTGTCGTGCTTCCTATTTATCAAAACACAGGTACAGCCAAAGTGGCAGCAGCACCTGACCCCTCTGGCCACCATCACCAAGCCTGGCTGGGAATGGCCTCTTGGTTTTTGGTGGCTCATTGCCACTGATGAGGGCAGAGGCTGCTTTGGTTGCCAGAAGTGTTCATTCCTCACGTCAGCAGAGCAGCATCACACAAGTGGTTAACACAGCCACAGAAGGCCAGAAGAGGGCCCAGCCTACCCTGTGAATGTGTAGACTTCCAGGGCAAACTTCTGGAGCAGGGGGGTTTTGGTGGAGTTGGACAGGATCAAGACGACGTTCATATGCCCTGGCCTCAGGCGCACCAAGTTACTGGTGTAGTTGATGTCCGTTAGCTCAGTCACCTCAACAAAGCCCTTTTTGGGAATCCTGCTGCAACAAAAGACCAAGTGAAAGGGGAGCAAGGGACTGGGAGCAACTGAGGATGGAGAAACTGTGAGTGTGTTCGCCAGCCTGTTATGCCGAGCCACCCCTGTGCCCTGTAGCCAAAGCCAGTGTAACTGGTGCAATGGATTGGTCTGGATCTGCCTTAACGAGTGGGTCAGACCTTTACCTATCCCCTGAGGATGCTGTCTTGGGCAAACCTGGTGGGAATTGTTTAATAAGCAGGTTAGTGTCCCCCTGTCCATGCTGGCTGGGTCCTGGCTGTGCATTGGTTCTCCTTCCTTGCTGTGCCTGCACTGCCCCACTCAACAACTGCACTATGCCTGTGCAACTTCAGCACTTCTCTGCTCGTCACTAACCCTCCCTGCACAGGTGCTCCCCGAGCAATGCTTTCACAGAGAACATTCTGGAGAAGTTAGAGAGGGAACCTGTTACTCTCTTTGCTGAAGCTCGCGTCGTTCTTCTCTGTCTTTGCGGCAGTTTCTTCTTTCCCCGAGGGTGGAGAGTCCCTTGTGTCACTGGAATCACTGCAGAAGAAGGTGATTTTGTGTGTGTTTAAGGCCTTGGGTTGGACTGAGGAGCTATCCCTGAGGGCATTTTGGTGTGCACTCACCTGAAAGCCTGTACAATAACGGTGCCGAAGAGAATGAAGAGCGCAGAGAAGAGCAAGGACAGGAGTGGCATCATTTCTCGCCTGAGGGGAAGATGTACAAGCAGCAGTCAGGTCAGTGAGTTTACATTTTCTGCCTCAATTTCAGATCCTGCCTACCTCAGATAACTGTGTGCCTTCCCCAGAAACCCAGCTTGTTTCTTGAGTCTTAAAGACCATCAGGTTTTTGAGTGCTGTCCTGCTCCCACCCAAAAGGAGGCTAAAATTTTATCTGTTTTAATATAAAGCGACATGGAAGCAGTGAAAACCAACAATGGATGCCCAATCCATACCAGTTACTGTGAAACAAACTGTCCCAGCAGTCTGAGATGTAGTCCAGCGTGGAGTAGAACCATCGGACAAGGAATATCTGTTCGAAAAGAATGAAAAGCAAAAAACAAATGACAAAACTGCTACAAAGAGCCCCAAGAGGCTCAGAGCATGCCACAAGCTTCCTTCCGTAAGCAAGAAATCTTGTAAGAGTCTTGCCTTGGTATTTTAAAATATAAACAATGCCTTTGAACAACCTTCATGGGACTGTCCGCAAAGGTAACATGGATGTCAGGTGTCTGGAAAGGCTGTGCACTCACAGGAGCGAGCTCGTCATTCAGGTCTGCCACAACGGTCTCTGATGACAGAAGGCCAGGGTCTGTCCTCAGCTGGTCCAGGAGATCCAGGAGGATGAAGTTGTCCTCTTTGCTGCCTTGCCAGGCCTCCTCCAAGGCTTTGTAGGCGATCTTCCCTGCATTATTGCGTCTCTCCAGAATGACCACCTGGATGAGACAAGAGCATGGCAGATGTCAGAGGAAGGGGCTTTTTTTTTTCTAGACAGATGATTCATTTCAAACCACTACCCAGAATTAGGTATCAGATCAAGGTACAGCATCAATTAAATGACAGGCTAAAGGAAGAAGGGATTAAAAAAATAAAAGGAAACCCTCACAGCTGATCTTCCACGATACTTCTCCTCATCCATCAGCAAGGCGTCTGCAAATTCCGGCTGCCGATCGCTGTAGATGTGCACAAACTTCAGTGTGTCTTTTGTGTTGGCCATAGCAAAAGTCAAAAAGGCCTCATAAGCCTTGGCAAACTTCTCTCCTTCCCCCGTAAGCAAGACCACGCAGTGCCTGGATGATACAATGAGATGGGGGATTAAGAGCCAGTCTGGAGGTGAGAGGGAATGACCAACCCCTTTCCTCTTGCCAGAACAATCCTGATGAGCCAGAAATCTCTCTGACAGTGTGGATATTGGGCATGATCCAATGCAGTCATTGCTCTTTTCCCTCAGAATCAAACCAAAAGTGACTCCAGGAACAGCCCCAGAGCCTTGAGAAACAAAACATGGGGACATGTCACTTACTTCCGCTGACGGTGAGACTTCTTCACAGGACACAGCTCCTGGAACAGCCTCTGGCTGGTGAGTCTGGCCACCATGAGGAACTTATTCTGGGAAAGGAAGTCATCAATGAGCTGCTTCTTCATTTCTCGTGCCTGGCAAGGACAAAGAAAGCAGAAGTCAGAACTGACCAGGAAGAGGAGGGGAAAGCTCTTGGATGTTCCTGGGGAAGGCTGCCAGCCCTTGTGGTCCTCCATGCAGTCACCAAGATGTTTAGAGGCCTGAAGACTGGGAAGTTACCTGTGTCCCCCTCCCCAACAGGGTGGAGTCCCCCAAGCTTCCCCTATCCTAACACTTGCTCTCTTTCTCTTCCAAAGCCTGAGTTTAAGCTGAGAACAAACTGCACCACCAACCAACCTCTCATCACCAGCTGGCTCAGAAAAGCTCTGTGCCCATTTTCCCATAGCTCTTGGAGAGCTCTGAGCAATACCTGCACAACGTCAGCAGGCCGGTCGATGTGCTCCTTGAAGATCATCATGGTGGGAGTGTAGACGTTGATGTTGTACTGGCTGGACAACTCCTTGGTGCCTCGGAGTCCGACGTACACGTACCCAAAGGACAGGTAATCTCGGTAGGCAAAGGCCGTCAGCTGGGTGGGAGGAAATCCCCAGCACGTGTTTACATTACAGAGTGAGTATTTTCTCCCCCAAGTACCCGTGGTGACTTTGCTCCAAGAACACATCCAGCTGTTTGAATGCCATCGGAGGTGCTGTGAGAGGTGCAAGCCCTTCCTCTCCCTCACTGAACCACATTTTGTGTCCTCTTAGGCGCTGTGCTGGGAGCCTCCACAAATCCACAGCTTTACTTACAGCCTGACATGTTGTAGGGTACCAGGAGCTTCTTAGGAAATGGGATTTTCAGTGACCCAAATTAGATATGCCACAAACATCTCTCATTGCCAACAAAGCTTATGCACCTGTGTCGCTGCTACCTCTGAAACCTACCTGCACCTTCACACCCACAAAGGGTAACTGTGTCAGGACAAAGAAACAGACTCCTAACAAAGCTGGTCACCTGGCCGTGCCATTTCCAACCAGCACAAACCACCTGCCTCTCCTAGAACCAGTCAGTGGTGTCTGGAGGCATCAGTCCACCTCTGCTCACAGCAGGGACGTGTTCTCTTTTGAAACGTCTGGATTTATAAGCAAGTCAACAATGCAGCGAGAGAAATGACATTACCTTGTACAACAAGGGCACAACTGGCATGTGATCGAACAGCAGCACGTGGGGCTTGTTGTCTTTCTTCCAGTCGGACAGAAAATGGATGTAGTTTTTATCTGTAATCTTTAGACAGAACCGGAATGTTACTTTAACCTCTGAGCTGTCAGACACCAGCAATGAAGTGTCTGAACGAGGACTGGGCCTGAAAGGGCTGTCCAGGTGTTGCAGGAAGCAGACTGTGGGTTGGTCTTTCTACCAGGTATTCCTGATTAATGAATGAATTAAAACCATCACTCTTGACCTCCCTCAGCCCTCTCAGTTACTGTAGCATCTGGCAATGCCATTCCAAGTCAATACCAACGGCACTGTTATTCTCCTGTTTGTTGGGACCATATTCTTTATACATATGTATATATAAAATTGGAAGCCATGGGTTAAAAGGCACCTGCTCTGTTTCAGGTGTGATACCTCTCAGAAAGGACATAAATGGCTGCATTTACTGTAGAAAGGGAAACAGAACTTATTTTGGGGATGAACAGTCCAATAACTCCAATACCCAGAGGACAAGTCAAGAATCTGTTGGGGAAAGTGGCCCCTGGTGAAGATCCCAAGGGAAAATGATGTGAGGTGAACAAGGCCACAAGCAGAGGCCAGGCAGGTGAAAGTGCTATGGGAGCTGACCCAGCCACATTGCACTGAAAGGGGCAGGGGGCATTTCAGGACTCTGCCAAAAATCACCGGAAGGCTGAAATACAGGAATATTTTATCAGTTAGGAAGTTTACTTATGACTCTGAAAGGGCTCATGCTGCCAGCTCCAGCTTCAAAGGTCTGAAGGAAAACTGGAAAAACAAACAACCAGACTCTGTGTCAGTGAGCTTTAGCAGAGGGGACCTATGAGGTAGCAAGTGGTCCCTAATCTGCTGGATGAAATGCTGAGAAAGGAGGAGGGACGCAAAACCCAGCAGGTTCCTGTTCTAGGGATAGCTTGGGTAGAGCCCTGGCAGCTGTGGGGTGTCGCAGCTGGGGGCAGCCAGCACTACGATCACTAGTGTGACCATATAGTAGCAGGATCAGCCCTTCTCGAGGAGAAGTGTTACGGAGCTGCAGGGTGGGAATGCTTCTGACAGCTCCAGGGTTTGGAGCTTCATGACACAGATCAGCTTGGAGCCTGAATTAAACAGATTAGCAACCAAAACAGCCACGGAGAGAGGGATCTCCAGGCAGAGAGAAGCAGCATCTGACACCCCTGTTAGAACCTACCTTTTCAACAAGATTCCCTGGCAGAAGGTTCTCCACGAATTGCCGCAGGTTTTCCCGAACGACAGCGTTGTGGAAGAAGGTTATTTTCCCGTTAATGAGCCCCAGCAGGGTGGGAGTGCTGTGGGCACCCAGATGATGGGCGAGGCGCCGCTCGTACCCCGCGTGAACGACGCCGATTCCTGCTCCTGGAAAAGGAGAGCACCGGCTTCACCTGAAAGATCCTCAGCAACCCAAATGCCCAGTGGAAAAATTGATGACCTGCTCCTTTGCCCAGCACCCTGCTTTGGAGTTAGGAATGTTTGGGAAATCATTAGGATAAATCCCTGAGGAAATCCACAGGGTTTAAACTGGGTCACACAAGCCTGAAGGCAACCACTGCAGCCTCACCGGGTGAGGGACACACACCCAACCCCAACAACCTCATCCTTACCCAGTGCCTCCAATTCCTGAGCAACTTCCTTCCACACAGGCTCGATGTGGATGCAGCTGAAGCACCAGTCTGAGGTGATTTTAATGAGGTAAGGCTTCTTGAAACTATCCGGCACAATTTCATTGATGTAGTGGGAAAAGTGGAGCAAATACTTCTCGTCAGAGGTGTCTCGCCTCTCCGAGTTGAAAGGGAAATGGAAGAAGGACTCATCAAAATAGAAGCCGTCATGGAAGCGGTGGAACTGGCGATGCTGCTGCTGAGCAAAGCCCTGGCTTTCCCCGGCATCTCCATAGCGATCAAAGTTTGCCCTCTTTTCCTCATTGGAGAGAATCTGGAAAGCAAATGATAGAAAAATGATTGCCTGCAACCATGAGGGGGAACTGCCTTGACCGTAAATTCTTAGTAAACAACATAAGGAATGTGCAGCCTTTGCTGCGCATCAGAGGGATAAATATTTTGGAAAAAGAAAGCATCACATCCTTCTAGGCTCGCTGTCATAAATAAGTGTAAAAAACCCTCAAAGCCCAAAGAAAATGAGTCCCTAAATCCAGACTGCTGTACCCTCTTCTGTCACCAACAGCTCCTTGGGTCTGAACATCCTGTGTTCTGAGCAAAAATGCTCTTTTCTGGAGTGGCTTTTGCTGGTCTCTCTTTGAATCTGGAGGGTTCAGAAAGTGCCAAAAGTTTCACTGAGCAGCCAGAAGCCTGGCAGAGAAACAGCATTTTTTACCAGGGAAATAATATTTTGATTTTCATGGGCTTGGCTGCCACAAACTGGGGCAACCAATTTCCAGAACAACATGCAAATAACTACTGCTAAGAATAATTTAAGGTGACCAAAGCCCTGTGATGATTAATGTTGCTTCCATCACCCCAAAATGCTTTTATGTATGTGTGACACAGTCAAGACGCTGCCCAGCTGGGCAGGGCTTGAGGAGTACCCACTCCCTCCTTTGAGGCTTTTTAGCAAAAACAGGGCAGACCCATAGCAAAGTATTCGCAGCAGAAACCATGCTGGTGACTCCAGTGGCTCTGTCAACAAAGCTGAGCAAACTTTTTGGGTGGCTAATGTCCACCTCAAGCACCTTTCCCACACAGAAATACACAGGAAAAGCACAAAGCCATATATGGAAAAATAATGTAATTTAATGTTAACGATAGCAAGAGTTTACAGGAAGCACATATTACCTCGTAGGCCTTGCTGATCTGGATGAATTTGTCCTCTGCTCCTGGATCCTTGTTTTTGTCAGGGTGCCTTATGGGGCAGAACCAGAATAAAAGGGGTTAGTGGGGGGCACGGGGAGCTGTGGGCCTCTGTTTTGAGGTGAGGAGGATATGAGCAGTGCAGGTGTGCAGTGACATCCCCGAGGCTGAGATCACATTTATACCCAGCACGTGCTGTCCCTGCCCAAACCCCATCCCCAAACGCAGCACTGGGATGTGTGCCCTGTGCCTGTGGACCTGTCCCTCTGCCTGCTCCATCCCCAGCAGCCTGAGCCCAGGACACAGAATGTGTCTGTTTCATAGCAATGCCTCCCTTGGCTGCTGCCCTACATAACTACCAGGTTCTTCCTTAAATCACCTCCTGCCATGGCCTTGGCGATGGCTCACACAGAACAACATGGGCTCTAAAAGCTCCAGGTAATTTTACTCATTTTATTTCCATGCCTTAAGCCTGCCCCTCACCACACACCACCTGCATGAGGGGCGTGACATTTGTGCATCCACCACATTTCCCTTCCACAGCACAGGGAACTGCCCTCGGACACCGAGGTATCAAGCTGGGACTTCAACCCTCGTGTATTAGAAGTTCCCAGGAAGAAGTTTTTCTCCCCACAGCCAGACTCCAAGAAAACTTTTCCCCCCATCACTTGACTCTGGGAGAACTTTTTCCCCTTGTAGCCAGACTCCAGGAGAACTTTTCCCACGCTAGCCAGACTCTGGGAGAACTTTTCTCCCTATAGCCTGATTCTGGGAGAACTTTTTCCCCTCGTAAGCAGGCTCTGAGCGAACTTCTCCCCCCGCTGCCAGACTCCCGAGGGTTTTACAGCACGGATCGCTGGCATGGAGCATCTGCGCGTTTCAGGCTGACTCCCGGCCTGCGAGGAAGCCGAGGCGCACAGCCAGGCGAGGCGCCTCATGCCACCACGGCCGCGGGGCCTGCCGCTGTCACCGGACCGACGCCGGGATCCGCTCCCGGGGCCGGGCGAAGGCTGGAAGGGCAGCACGTACCATTCTCGGGCGAGCCGCTTGTAGGCCTTCTTGATGTCGGCCTGGCTGGAGCTCCGGCCGACCCCCAGCACGCGGTACGGGTCGAACTCGCCCGGCGCGGCCGCTCCCAGCGCCGGCAGCAGCAAGAAGAGCAGGAAGCACCCGGCCCGTCCCGGCTCCATGGTCCGNGAGGGTGCTCCGAGGTGAGGCCCCGCCGGAGAGCTCCTGTCGGCTCAGGGCTGCCGCGGAGGGTGCTCCGAGGTGAGGCCCCGCCGGAGAGCTCCTGTCGGCTCAGGGCTGCCGCGGAGGGTGCTCCGAGGTGAGGCCCCGCCGGAGAGCTCCTGTCGGCTCAGGGCTGCCGCGGAGGGTGCTCCGAGGTGAGGCCCCGCCGGAGAGCTCCTGTCGGCTCAGGGCTGCCGCGGAGGGTGCTCCGAGGTGAGGCCCCGCCGGAGAGCTCCTGTCGGCTCAGGGCTGCCGCGGAGGGTGCTCCGAGGTGAGGCCCCGCCGGAGGGCTCCTGTCGGCTCAGAGGCTGTGGCGGTGCCGGGGGTGGGGTTCGGAACGGGAATGGTGGCAGCCGTGTCCTGGCGGGTATCGGGCCAGGGAGGGGATTGTCCCGCTCTGCTCTGCGCTGGGGCGGCCTCACCCGGGATATTGAGGGCAGGTTTGGGCACCGCTATGTAAGAAAGATATTAAGGTGTTAGAAAGCGTCCAAAGGAGGGCAGTGAAGTTGGTGAAGGGCCTTGAGGGGAAGAGGAGCGGCTGAGAGCACTTGGTCTGTTCCGCCTGCAGGAGACTGAGGGGAGACTCATCCCAGTTACAGCTTCCTCATGAGGGGAAAAGGAGAGACAGACACTGATCTCTGCTCTGGTGACAGTGACAGGACCCGAGAGAATGGCCTGAAGTTGTGTCAGGGAGGTTTAGGCTGCATATTAGGAAAAGGTTCTTCCCCTGGAGGGTGGTCTGAACAGGGTCTCCAGGGCAGTGATCACAGCACAGAGCCTGAGTTCAAGGAGCATTTGGACAACACTTTTGGGCACATGATGTGACTCTTGGGGTGTCCTGTGCAGGACCAGGACTTGGACTCGATGATCCCTGTGGATCCCTTCCAACTCAGCATGTTCTGTGAGTCAGTTCTGTTTTTTTGCTAAGTTGTGTTTATCCAAAGTCAAGGACATTTTTCTTGTCTCATGCTCTGACAGGTTTTCACAAAGGAAACCGGGAGGTAGCACAGGTGGGACAGGTGATCTGAACTGGCCAAAGGGATATTCCACACCATAGAATGCCTACTGTATAAACTGGGAGGGAGCTGATCTTGGTTCAGGAAGGGGGTCTGACATCAGTCAGTGGGTGGTGAGCAATTGCATTGTGCATCACTTGTTTTCCCCTTTATTATTGTTATTATAATTGTTCTTGTTGTTGTTATTATTTACATTACTACTGTATTTTACTTCATTTTCAATCATTAAACTGTTATTTTCTCAAGATACGAGTTTTACCTTGATTCCCCTTCCCATTCCACTGGGGTGGTAAGAGAAGGGGGGAGTTGAGCAAGCAGTTGTGTGGTGCTAAATTTCCAGCTCAGCTGAAACCCACAACAGCTGGCTTAGGGAATGTGGGTTGGATGAACGGGTAGTGAGGAGGGTCAAGTGCTGCCTGGATGGCAGAGCTCAGAGGGGCAGGATCCGGCTGGAAGTCTGCACTCAGTGGCTTCCCCAAAGATCAGTACTGGGTCCAGCCTTACTCAACTTGTTTATCAACAACCTGGACAGAGCGATGGGATGTACCCTCAGCAGGTACGGGTATGGAACGGGGGAAGTGATCCACCTGAAGGTTGGGGGACTGGTTGACATGCCTGGGGGGGTGGCTCACCCACCTGAAGGCTGTGCTGCCATTCAGCAGGGATTTGAGAGGCTGGAGAATTGGGCAGAGAGAAACCTAATGAGGCTCAACGAGGGCAGATGCAGGTCCTGCCCCTGGGGAGGAACAACCCCAAGTGCCAGCACAGGCTGGGGGTGACCTGCTGGAGCAGCTCTGCGGAGAAGGACCTGGGGGTCCCTTGGCCAACGAGCTGTCCCAGAGCCAGCAGAGTGTCCGGGGGGCCAAGAGGCCAATGGGATCCTGGGGTGCACTGGGAGGAGCATTGGCAGCAGGTCAGGGAGTGACCCTGTCCTGCTGCCCAGCCCTGGGAGGCACACTTGGAGTGCTGTGTCCAGCCGGGGGCTCCTCAGAACAGGAGGGACATGAAGCCCCTGGAGCGGGGGCAGCAGAGGCGAGGAAGGGCCTGGAGCATCTCCCTGCCCAGAAAAGGCTGAGGGAGCTGGGGCTGCTCAGCCTCCAGAGGAGCCCCGGCAGAGAGTGGCCCTCATCCCTGTCTGTCCCTGGCTGCAGGGAGGGCTCAGAGCAGGGCCCAGGCTCTGCTCCGGGGGCCCAGTAATGGCACCAGA
The DNA here is from genome assembly GCA_013400515.1 of Erpornis zantholeuca. Classification (NCBI taxonomy): domain Eukaryota; kingdom Metazoa; phylum Chordata; class Aves; order Passeriformes; family Timaliidae; genus Erpornis; species Erpornis zantholeuca. The sequence continues at coordinate 228,912 of VZTN01037488.1, read as the reverse complement.
GGAACGGGCAGAGACTGATGCACAGGAAGTTCTATCTGAACATGAGGAAGAACTTTGCTGTGCGGGTGACACAGCGCCCAGAGAGCGTGTGGAATGTCCATCCCTGGAGATATTAAAAAAAAACCCAACCAAAACACCGAAACGCAAAAGGAGGAAATCCTGTTTCGTGTGCTCTGGGATGAGCCTTCTGGACCACACCACGGCTCTTCCAGACTGACTCCGTGTGTGATTCTGGGACTTTGAGGCGGCAGCGCTTCCGGGCAGCGAGCGGTGGTTCCGGGGCAGAGCGGCGGTGGCTCCGGGAGGAGACCGGNAGCGCGGGCTCTTCACCCGACCCATGCTGGAGGAGCTGCAGGTGGGCCAGGGAGCGGGACACTGGTCATCGGGGAGGGTCCGTGTTCCCTGGGAGCCGGGGACGGGCATGGCGGGGGAGCTCCTGCATCCCCTGGACCCTGGTGACAGGCCCAAGGGAGGGTCCCATATCCCTGAGCCCTGGTGGCAGGATCAAGAGAGGGTCCTGTGTCCCTTGAGCCCTGGTGACAGGCCTGTGAGGGGTGGCTCCATGTCTTCTTGGGCCCAAAGAGGGAACCCATGTCCCCTGAGCCCCAGTGACAGGTCTGGAGGGTGGCCCCCAAGTCCCCTCACTCTGGTGACAGACGTGGGAGGGATTGTCCTGTGTCCTCTCAAGACCAAGGGAGACCCCAGGTCTCCTCACCCTGGTGACAAGCTCATAGGGGAACTCCATATTCCTTTAGCCCAGGTGACAGGTCCAAAGGGATGGCCCTGTGTCCCCTCACTCTGATGACAAGGCCTGGGGTTGGCCACGTGCAGATAAGATGTTTGAGAACCCCTCGCACTTGTCCCTTCTTGTCCCCAGCCCCAGGCAGTGCCAGGTGTAGGCTTTTCTCTTTGCGTCCCCATTCCAATCTGGTGACACCCTTAATGTGCTCCCGTTTCCCCCGTTACAGGTGATAGGCCTGGGGGTGTTTTACCTGGTCGTACATACTGGTGACAGCCCAGGGGTGCATGTTTGTCCCCAGGGGCCAGGCTAGGGGTGCTCCCTCTCCCCCTTTCTTTCTAGACCCCACAGTGGGCTGGGTGTCCCAGTGGTGACCGTTGTTGTTGGAGGGAGGTCATGGCTGGGGGTCTGGTGGCTGCTGGGGGGTCTCTGTGACTATTTCCTCTGGGTTTTGCTGTTGTTTACCCCGTGTCCATGTCCTGGGTGCAGATCCCACATTGTCCTGCTCAGATCAGTCAGAAGGGCTGCCAAGGCACTGCATGAACACCTGGTCTTCTGGGTTTTTCTCCTCTGCAGAGTTCTGGCAGCCGAGGAGAGCAAGCTCGGCAGCTGATCATCGACCTGGAGACTCGAGGGAAGCAGGCTTTCCCTGCCTTCCTCTCCATCCTGAGGGACACTGGGCAGGGTGACCTTGCCGAGATGCTGATCCAGGAGTACAAATCCCGGCCAGTGCTGCCGCAGCTGCCGGACCTGCGGCCCGTGGAGCTGGAGCTGCAGGAAGAAAAACAGCGTAAAAGTCAGTGTAGAGGGTGTGGCGTGTTTCTGGCAAATAGCTGCATAAGTGGGTGGCAGCTGGGATCCCTCTCACCTGTGGGCAAGAGTCCAGGAAGTCATGATTTTTATTATCCTGGTAGAGGTGATTGTTGGGGGAATAATGGAATCCCAGAATGGTTTGGGTTGGAAGGGACCAATCATCTCATTCCATCTCCTGCCATGGGCAGGGACACCTTCCACTGTCCCAGGTTGCTCCAAGCCCCGTCCAGCCTGGCCTTGGACACTTCCAGGGCTGGAGCAGCCTCAGCTGCTCTGGGCAGCCTGCTTTCCAGCAGTGCAAGCTTTTGAGCTCAGACTCATCCTCTGTGGTTTTGTCCCATGTCATTACAGATGTGACGCCTCACGAACATTTGTCTATCCCAGTCCAAGCTGAGAGCGAAAGACCTCGAATACCTCCTGCGCCAACCCGGGGTAAGCCACATTCCAGGCTCTCCTAGAGACACAGCATGCCAAAGGCTCTTTTCCAGCATGGTGGGAAGGGGAAATTCATATGTGTTGGGAGGGACATGAACTCTAGGAGTGCGGTCTCATTGTGGACTGTGGCAAGTTAAATCCTGTGTCTGTTGTGTGTTGTAGGTTCAGCTGTTGACAAGAGGAGTCATGACCTGGTTAGTATTTGAGTAGGCTGAAAGTGTTCCCTACTGGGCAAAAGCTCTGTGCCTAGTGAGTGACTCCAGGAAATATCTCTGGAAGAGCTGGTTCTCACTTCGTGTTACCCGAGCAATTGCTCCGAGGCTGTAACAGGGCCGATGGTCTCGGAGTGGGTCAGTTATTAGCCACATCCTCCTTAAGATTACCACAGCAATAACACAAATTCTTGGCTCCTTGTGGTGAGGTTCGATGATGATATCTAAAAAAAATTCCCAGAAATTTCAGCTTGCTGTTGGAGATACTACAGATAAAGCAGCAGCCAGTTTCTCACAAAGGTTTTCCCCAATTTAGTGGGTTGTTTTCTGTTCCCGGCTGCTGATTGAGAATATGTGTGTGGAGAATGGGTGCTCCTACCCATCCCTAGATCTAAAGAAATGAAAAAGCTGTGAAATAAGCAGCTTTAAGGACTCCCATTCCTCACTGGCATTGTATCCTGCTGGATTAGCCAGCAAGCACTTGGAATAAGAGGAAGTTTTAATTGTGACGTGTCCCTGCCAGGTTTATGAGATGAAAGCGGATCCCTGTGGACACTGCCTGATCCTCAATAACGTCAATTTCTCCAGAGACTCGGGTCTGTCAACGCGAGAAGGCTCTGACATCGACTGTGAGAAGCTGGAGAGACGCTTCAAGGCCTTGCGCTTCACTGTCCTGACCCAGCGGGATCTGAAAGCTCAGGTGAGGCTGTTGTGCCCTGCTGACACGAGGGATGAGAGGTGAGCCCCTGGAAGCGATGGGAATGCGTTAGGGGATGTGTCTCGTGTTGGCAGCACACTGAAAACCCCCCACAAAGAAACAATGAACCACTTGCATCCTCTTATTTTATTGTGCTGCAATTGCAGAAGGAGAGAGGACATTTCACCCCTCTGCCTGAATGTTGAATCCTGGTCGTGATTTGTAGGGAATTGGTGAGGCCGTGTTTTTGGGATAGCTTGGACAGCTGTGTGATGTCTGTCTGTGCTGTCCTTGGCTGTCACTGGAAGCATTTTTTCATCTGAAAGTAAAACATGATTCTCTGCTCACCCACCAGCTCCCAGTCAGAAGCAGTGGATTTCAGCAGATAAATCATATGGAAATGTGTTTTGGTTTGTGATGCTGTGTTGTAAAGAGTGCAGAGAAGTGAGAAATCTGTGTGATTAAAGCAGCCAGTGTTAAATAAGGGCAGAGACACAGAAACACTCACTCTCTGCCATGGCTTTTGCCAGCTGTACTCGAGGCTCATGTTACCCTGTGGCAGAGATTGACCGGATCTTTCCACATTGGCAGTGCAATTATAGCAGGGCCTGGCAGTAACTTATGGCTGAGATATGTTTCAAAAAACCTCTCATTGCGATGTTTTCCTCATAGGAAATGGTTTTGGAGCTGCAGAAGCTGTCACGGCAGGACCACAGTGCTTTGGACTGCTGCATTGTGGTCATCCTTTCCCATGGCTGCCAGGTAGGTTTGTCCCATCTCTCCCTTTGTTCATTAGGCATGGGAAGGGTTAATTCCCTGTCCTGTGGTCTCACACAGGGTGAGAGGGAAGTGGTCTATCAGAACCTTGTTCTACAATTGCAGTACATTTCAGAGAGTTACACCCATATTCTGGGTTAAAGAAAACGAGCTTCTCTGGTGTAGTCTGATCCAGTGGTGCCAGTGTAGCAACACCAGTGGACAAGTGTTTTCCATTTTGGAAGTTGGGGCTAATAATTTGAACTGAAGGGAAGTCCCACTCAGCCTCACACTGTGGTCATTCAGTCCTTCCTGTTTTCCAGCTGACAGGGAGATGCTGTTAGCAGTAAAGCCTGTTTATTCCAAGTCAGTTCTTGAAGGATGAAGAGAGGCATTCTTAGGAGAATGGTGTATGCTATGTGCCTGTTGTCCCAGAGGATGAAGAACTTCTTTGGTAGAGGAAGTGGGATATGAGTTGATGATAGAAGTTGGATTGCTGGCTTTTAGTGCATTTCAAATGACTCCTGGGTGTCCCCTCACCCTGACTTGGCCACAGGGATTCCCACAAACACCAGGATTTGTTCTGGTACCTTTAGGCCGTGAAGCACCTGATGGGAAAGGGGCTCCCTCGGAACTGGCCTTGCCTTCCGTGTCACTAGCTCCTGCATTTTCCTCTTGCAGACGAGCCATATTCAGTTTCCTGGAGGCGTTTACGGAACGGATGGAAAACCCATTCCCATAGAAAAGATTGTGAACTATTTCAATGGGTCCAATTGCCCGAGTTTGAGAGGAAAACCCAAACTGTTCTTCATCCAGGCCTGTGGTGGAGGTGAATCTTTGTGTTGGCTCCAGTAGCATTGGGCTGTGGAGATGTGGTCAGGCTGTGGCTTTGGTTCCCTTTCTGTTCGTCACCTGCCCCTCTCTCCAGCTGTCTTCTCACTCCAGCTGCCTCTTCTCTTGCCATGTGCTGAGAGGCTGCTCTGGCTCTTTGCACCAAGTGAGGAATTTTGTATAAACCACCGATGACTTTGACTCAACCAGTGCAGCTGAACGGCCAAAGAGCCTTATTTTGTTCTAGGGCCTTTGTCCTTTTCTTTTGCCATCTTTTCTTAACGTTGGATCTACAACCATGAATCTCATGGGTGGGATGAACATCAGGAGCTGTCTTGTTGCTGCTTTTTCCAGAACAAAGAGATCAAGGCTTTGTAGTGGACTGTGATTCGCCCGAAGATGAAGCTCCTGGGAGTTCTTTGGAATCGGACGCGACCCCATTTCGGGTCCCATCGGGTAACGTGGATGAGCCTGATGCCATCGCCTGTTTGCCCACACCCAGCGACATCTTGGTTTCCTACTCAACTTTTCCAGGTGAAACAGCCTGTGTAAATCCTTTGCTGGGCATGGGGGAATTAGCAAAACAGTCAGAGCTTCATGGCCAAAGTCAGAGGAGCTTCAGGACAACATGGCTCTGTTGGAGCAGCAGGAACTTGTTGGGATGAGAACAGCAGATGGATTTTGGCATAACATTCTCCTTCTTTCTCTGAAGGCTTTGTCTCCTGGAGGGAGAAGTCGAGTGGCTCGTGGTATGTGGAAATGCTGGACAGTGTGCTGGAGCAATATGCCCGTTCAGAAGACCTGCTGGACATGTTACTGAGGGTAAATGTCTTTTTTTTCTGCTTTTTGTGGATGAAGGAAATAGTCAGTGATCAGTTGGGGGATGGAGACCTACACTCAAAACAGGAGTGAGGATTTTGAGCATTGCATTTAGGGATGGGCTAACTGGAGGTACTGCAGAGAGGTTTAATTACAAAGAAAGTGTCTGGCCTCAATCTGCCAAAAATCACTGGAGGTTCCTCCAGTGAGGAGCAGACCTGGCAATACAGGCTTTAATCCTCCTGAGGAAATTGCTAAAAAATGTCATGGCTTGTCCTATCCAAGCTTATGGGATTTGGGTGCTGTAAGCTGTCCTGGGGGTGGAGGGCCACAAGGCACGGGGCTATGGAAGGAGTCTGGCTGATCAACATCTTCCTTTGTGTGCCTTGTTGACTCAATATTGCCTAAGTTGGGTACAAGTGTAGGACACTTTTTCTGTTCTTGATGGGTAGGAGAAAAGTCCAGTGTGGAGGGAAAAAGGACTTAGAGAACCACCTTGGTGTTGTTTTCCATTCGTTGCGGTGCTTCTTTGGCCACCTTGGCATGGCAGCTGCTGATTTCAAGGGGTGGGGAGAGCATGCTGTTCCTCAGCCTCTCTCCTGTTCCCAGGTGGCACGCGCCGTCTCTGCCAAGGGGAGGTACAAGCAGATCCCAGGATGTTTCAATTTCCTCCGTAAAAAATTCTTCTTCGCGTGTGACTGATGTGTGGGCCCTGAGCCAAGTGCTGGAGATACTTCGGGTGGCTGAATGAAATCTGTGCCCACCACGACTCGGTGTCAGTGCTCCTCGTGGATTTTGTCTCTGTGTCCAGATATTTGTCTGGAGAAATGTGATCTGCGAGCCCTGTCTTTGCTGTAGAGATGAGATGGGGATTGTGCTGTGCCGATGGGAAATGTGGATGGAGCAGGAAGTCCCTTTGCTGGAGCACGGAGCCAGAGGAGAGCACTTCTGGCTCATCCTGACATGGCCACGCTCGGCCTCAGAGTGTTCTTTGCTGGTCATGATATTTGTGTTCTGTGCTGCCCGGGTAACTGATTGATGGGATCAGGGTCTGATGTTCAAGTGAAATGGGATGAGTTTTGCAGTCAATGTTTCTAATAAATGTAGTTAAAAAGCAAATCTTTATCTGTATTCTGTTGTCTAGTCCATCTCCTCATTGCCATCTCAGCGCCTCCTGAAGGCTCCTCTAAGTGGGAAGAGTAGGAACCTTCACTCATGTCTGCTGTTACTGGGTTGTTTCAAATGTGGCTGTGCCAGCCTATGGAACAGGAATCCTGCTCCTTTTGAGGAGTCAGTCAGGAGTTACAGCAGGAAACTGATGAGGATTCATTGGAATGTCAGAGCTGAGGTAAAGTATGTGAGGAGCTGCTGCAGTGATAGCCTTGGGTCAGAAATCCTGCATCTCTGTTGGATTTTGAGGGGGGAAAGCATCCTTTGAGCCACTCTTGGGAGGTGCAGAGGCCTTAGGGTAGGTCTGTGCTGAGGCCAGAATGGGGATTCCCAGGGAACCGGGGAATATCCAATCTGCTTTTGCAGTCACTGAGTATTTCCATGCTCCTTTGGGAGCATTTCAGGTGCTTTGAGGGTGCTGCAGGAGGGAGCCAGGTCTGCCCTGAGCACCCCAAGGAGGGTCCAGCTGGAGCTGGGGTATGGCTGTGATGGCCTTGCCTGTGCTTGGGGGTTTGTGAGAGCTCATGGTTGTCTCCTTCCCCATTCCTCTTCCCCATCCCCTGGGGGTGTGGGGTTCTGGGTTGCCCTGTCCTGTCTTAGCCAGTTTTGTACAGAGCACCTGGGTGTACAGGTGATCCTTGGGCTGATCCCATCTGCCCTGGACCTGTTCTCCTTTGGGGAAGGTGACCCTGCACTCTTCCCCTTGTTTATTTCCCCATTTCTCTCACTAAGGGAGCATTGGGACTGGGGTGTCCCATGGGCACTCTGGCTGGGGTGGGGGTGACTTTGTGTGGAGATGGCTCAGCCTTGTCCCTTTCCTTCTTTCCATGACATGGACTGCAGTGGCTGTCCCTTCCCCAGGGCATCCCTGGCAAAGGTGAGAGCAGAGTGGGAGCACTCTGGCAGCACAGAGGGTAGAGGGAATGTGGTGGGGCTGCAGGGTGATCCCCCAGGACCAACCCAGTTCCCTCAAGATCCCCACTGTAAATCTGCTGCTATCAAGTAGCCCAGTACAAGCAAGATCCCCTGATCCATCCCAGGGCCAGCCAAGACACTGAAAAACTCCTTGGGTCAGCCAGGGACCCTAGAGCCTCCCCCAAGTTCCCTAGAGCCCCCTAGGACCACCAGGCCAGATTCCAGCCACTCTTCTATCAAACCACTAGCCAAGCCTTGAACCCTTTGGCTTGGTAATGGCTCTACTCCCAGCTGGTTGTAGCTTGTGGGATCTCTGCCCACCTGGGGCTCCCCAGGACCCTGCTCAGCCTCACTGCATGATGTGGGGGCTCTCCCCAGCACATGGGCAGAAGCCCAGGACCACAAGACACAGCCCCCTGTTTCTGCTCCGCTGTGTCCCCCTGAAAGAACCACATGAGACCAGCTCAGCACTATTGTATTTATCACACTCAGTGTTTGTTCTCCATGCTGTGTTCTCAGTTCGTGCTCATTTTCTGCCAAAGACAAGACACGGGAGGCTCATGGTGAGACCCCTGGCAGGGCAGGGGCAGCGTGGCCAAACCCCTGCGTGGGGGCAGGGGAAGGGGCACCCACCTCGGTGATCCAGTCGATGTAGGCAGACACCCGGGTGAAGACTGTCGGCTTCTTGATCATGTTGCAGCTCAGGCCGGAGCCGAAGCTGACGATGCCGTCCACCTCCCAGATGCCATCGTCGCGCTGGCAGTTCAGGGGGCCGCCGGAATCGCCCTGCACGGAGACACACTGTTGGCCCTTGTTCCTGGGCACCCAATGACAGCCCCACAGCCCACCCAGCACCTGCCACCACGGCTCCATCCCTCCCCTCCTGTGCTTCCCCCGGGACCTGTGGCCCTGCACTGCTCCAGCCCCGCTGTCAGCCCCATGCTGGGCCGGGGGCAGGGACCACGCAGCAGTGCCAACACTCACGTTGCACCCAGAGACAACTCCGTCACCGCCGGCACACACCATGGTGGTGCGCACAAGGCTGCCCCACCAGTCCCACTTGGAACAGGTTTCGTGATCCACCACGGGCAGCAGGGCCTGCTGCAGGACCTCGGCCAGGGGCCCGTTGGCTGCAAGGACAGTCACACATGTCACACCCTGCACACACACCCCTTCCCGGGGACCCCCGGGGGACCCTCCTGGGGACGCTCTGCTTACTCCTGAGGCGTCCCCAGCCGGTGACATAGCAGGGGTAGTCGTTGGGAAGGATCTTGTCAGCAGCAGGCAGGCAGGCGGCACGGATGGTGTCACTCTCCTGCACCTCCTCTGCCAGCTTGACCAGGGCAATGTCGTTGCTGCAGGGAGACATGAACCATGAGGTTGTGGTCCCCAGCTTTGTTGTCCCCCACCCACTCCCGGATACATCTCATCCCTACAGGACGAGGAAGGAGTTCCATTTCTCATGGACGATTGTCTTTTCTACGCCCACAGCCACAGAACCGGGCTCGTCGTCTGCCAGCAGATCCTGCTTGCCCAGCACCACACGGTAGGTCATGGAAGAGCTGCCAGGGAGAGAGAGAGGGGGTGTCAGTGCCCACAGATATCTTACCTCCATGGCCCAGTTCCCCCCCAGCACCCCAACACCCACCTGATGCAGTGGGCAGCCGTCAGCACCCACTGTGGGGCAATGAGGGTCCCACCACATGTGTGGTGCCAAGATCCATAGCTCTTGTACTGCAGTGAGATCTGCGAGGGCAGAGGGACAGGGTCAGAGGAGGAATGTCCCCCTCCCTGTCCCCCTCCCTGTCCCTGTGTCCCCTTACCTGCCATGGCCAGCTGTGGGCTACGGCGTCTTCACCGCCCACCACGCGGGAGCCCAGCTGTGGTGGCACGGCCGGCTGGCCGCATCCATAGGCTGTGTGGCACCCGGCAAAGGGACATCAGAGCCTGCCCGTGCCCGTGCCCGGGGCCATGGCAGGCCCCACGGTCCTGTCCCCGCTGCCCCGAGCCCTCCCATCCCCTGCACCCACCGTAGCCCAGCAGCACGACGAGGCAGATGGCTCCCAGCATGGCTGTGCTGACCAAAGGTGCCGCGGTGGGGCCGCTCACGCCTCTTATGCTGTGCGGAGTGCTGGGGACCTTGGAGCGGCCCTGCCCGCCGCTGACATGTGGGGACTGTCCCACGCTGGGGGCACAGGGGCTCCTCAGCCCCCTTGCCCCACCTTATCGCACTCACCGTCCCGCCTGGGAACGGCCACACCTGCCTGTCGTGTGCTGGCACCGTGCTGGCACATGGCAGGGACACCTGGCCCTGCTCTGGGAATGGGCAGGGTCCCTCCTGGGGCACAGCTGCCGGGCAGCCCCCCACCCACGATGCTGTCAGTGGGGTGCTGGGCAGCCCTTCTGCCCCCAACCCTGAGCACTGACTGCCCCAGGACACTCCCTGCCCCCAGCCCCTCACTCCCCCAGGGATAAGGTATTCCCTTTCCTGAAATGCTCATCACTGGGTCCTTATCAGTGTTCGTTCACCTTGTGTATGCATCCTTGGCAAGTCTGGGTGTGTGTTCCCGGCCACTGCCTTGGCTGTGGCATCACCTTCTGTGCTCGGCAAAGCCTGGGCCGTGTGTGGCTGTGCCATGTACAACCATGAGGTGCATGTGTGAGGGTTTGGGGAGCTTTTGCTTTGCTTTATGTTGTCATTTTAGATTTTCGTGTTTATGGTTTGAAGCTGCAGAAGTTTATTTTAGGTTTTTTTTGTATATTTGGCTGGTGGGAGGTGCCCCAGGACAGCAGTGGGGGCCACTTCTCCACGTGTGGCTGGAGAAGAGCACCCGGGCATGTGTGGCTACTTCTGCCAAGGGGAGCCAGGGCCACCCAAGCACCCCAAGGGCATCCAGCAGGAACTAGGATGTGGCCTTGCCTCTGCCCAGGGTTTTGCAAGAGCTCAGTGTCATATGTGTCTCCTTCCCCATCTCCCTGCAGTTCTGGGTTGCCCTGTCCTGTGTTGGCCAGTTTTGTACAGATCACCTGGGTGTACAGGTGATCCTGGGGCTGATCCCATCTCCCCTGGACCTGTTCTCCTTTGGGGAAGGTGACCCTGCACTCTTCCCCTTGTTTATTTCCCAGTTCTCTGGGAGTGTTGGGACTGGGGTGTCCCATGGGCACCCTGGCTGGGGTGGGGGTGCAGGGAGCTGTGTTTTATTTTGGGCAGAGATGGCTCAGTCTTGGCCTTTTTCTTCTTCCATGACATGGACTGCAGTGGCTTGTCCCTTCCTGGGACATCCCTGGTGGAGGCCAGAGCAGGAGCAGGAGCACTGCAGTGGCACGGGAGCGGTGTTGGGGTGTGTGGTGGAGATGGAGGACATTGGGGGCTCTGAGAGATGAGGGGATGCTCTTTGGGGGTTACTCCATGGGCCCCACTGCTCATCTCCCTCCTCCTTGTGTTTCAGTGCTGGATGTCCCTGAGGAGAGCCCGGGATGTGGACTGGCACCATGTGCCAGGGCTGTGCTTCCCTATGGCTGTGTGCCATCAGCATCAGGATGCTGCTCAGTGTCAGGGGAGTTTGTTCATGTCTCCCAGGTGTCCCAAGCTCTCATTTCCAGGAATGGGTAAAGACCACTTTTAAGATGTAATTTTTATGTAAGTGATTGTATGAGTACTTAGATTTCAATAGTGAACTAAAAGTTAGGAACTCCACGATGTTTTGCTTTGTTCTTTTCGACTTCCCCTTATTATCCCATATTGTTAAATACTTAATAATGGACATGTCCTTTAAAGTGTATATAAGGTGCTACACATTTAACAAAAATAAATCTTACACTTCTGTAGATTTTAAACTTGTAGATTTAATGTGTCAGTTATAAATTGTATGACCAGAATATAACAATAATTGGCAATTAACATGTAAGTATAACAAATACTCATTAAACTCTATGCAGCCTTCGAGATTAAAAGTAGTTGAGGCTGAAGTCACTTGGTTTGTTCAGCTGGAGGAGGCTGAGGTCAGACATCACTGAAGGCTGCAGCTCCTCCTGAGGGGCAGCTCTGATCTCTGCTCTCTGTGGCAGGGACAGGACCCGAGGGAACGGCTGGAGCTGTGTCCAGGGAAAGACTGGATGTTAGAAAAAGGTTCTTCACCCAGAGGGATCACAACTCTCCACCACCTCCTGGGCAAGGGGACACTGGTTATTGGGGTGACACGCACTGATGGAGGGTGCCCATGGCTGGCTGGGTGGGGCAGGGCTGATGCCCCAGCACAGAGGCTTGTGGCACTCTGAGGCCTTGCCCAGGGCTCCTGTCCACCAAACTCCCTCTGAGGATGGGACACAATGCAGAGGTACACATACAACAGGCTGTGACACCAAGGTCCTGCACTTCCAGCCCCAATAACTGTGCCTGTGGCATGTGTGGGTACATGCAGAGGGGACAGGGGCACCCCACAGCCTGGAGCTCTCCATCCAAGGCAGCCAGTCTTGCTGCCAATCCTATGCCAGTGTCCTGAGCACCTGGCCCCATCCTGCTGTGCAGAGTAGCCACCTCCACACATCATCTGACTGGCCTTTAATTGCCTTTGGGGCGATCCCTACAGCTCCTTTGCCATAGCGCATTTCCTGCCCATCCAAACCATTTCCCACCCCGCACCCCTCTTCACCTGCTAAACCTTTGGTCAGGCTGACGAGTGCCAGAGGATCCCTGCAGAGTCCCCAGGTGGCTCACACAGTGCCAGGGCTTGTGCTGGCACTCCCAGGCATGGTGCTGGTGTTGCTCTCTGGGCTGGTGACGGTGCTGCTCTGTGCTCCAGAGGCACCATGGCTGCTAAACCATGTGCTGTCCATCCCGTCCCCCGCCGAGCTCGAGGTGCTGCCGTCCATCCCTGCTCCTTCTCCTCTGCCTCACTCCACGAGGATCCCGGCTGGGCTCCAGCAGCCACAATGGGATGATGGTGTGGTGGATGGTTCTGCTCGGGGGCTCATGGCACAGCACCCACCCCCACCTCCTGTCCAGCCCCTTCACCTGCTCCCACCAACACACTGCTGCTTTCCTGAAAAATTTCCCTCTCTCCCCCAGGGCAGCCCTGGCTCCTCCTGGGAACCCCACGGCTGGGAGTCCTGTCCACTGCCCTCTGCCCACCATGTCCTTCCAGCCACCACAGAAGGAGATCCGTGGTAAGATGCTCCACTCCTGGGCCACGTCACAGGTCCTGGAGATGGAGCCAGCAGTGCCATACAGCTCCTAAGGGCTCTGTCTCCAACAGAACTCCTGCAGGCACCCCTGACCCCTCCCAAACCAGTCAGAATCTCTCAAGCCCCGCAAAGCCAACCTGGTTCACTCAAGACCCCCACTGAAAGTCAGCTGCTCTCATCTAGGCAGTACCAGTGAGGTTCCCTAAAGCAACCTGGGAGCTACCAAGTGTTCTAGATCATCCCCAAGGGCCAGCTGTGTTCCCTGGAGCTCCCCTGAACAACCTGGACAGACCTCAGCCCCTCTCCCAAACAAACCTCGAGCCCCTTGGCTCAGGCATGGCATGAGAACCAGAAGCATCCTGCAGGATGTGCCCGACAGCCTCCCCAGAGCCCTGCCCAGCTCCATTGCACAACAGGGACACCTTCCCCAGCACACAAGCAGGACTGCAGCATCACCAGATCCAGCCCTGCATGTGTGTCCCCAGCTCCACCACATCCCCCCAAAAGAACCAGCAAGACCAGCTCAGCACTTTTGCTTTTATCTTGCTCAACAGCTGTATCTCCACGTGCTGCGACCTCAGTTCGCGCTCATTTTCTGCCAACAAGACACAGGGGGGTCATGGTGAGACCCTCAGTGGGGCAAGAACAGGCTCTGTGCGGGGGCAGAGGAAGGGGCACCCACCTCGGTGATCCAGTCGATGTAGGCAGACACCCGGGTGAAGACTGTCGGCTTCTTGGCCAGGTTGCAGCTCAGGCCGGAGCCGAAGCTGACGATGCCGTCCACCTCCCAGATGCCATCGTCGCGCTGGCAGTTCAGGGGGCCGCCGGAATCGCCCTGCACGGAGAGATGCTCTGTACCACTGCTCCTGGGCCAGCACGCCCCTCATCCCTCCTGGCCACCACGGCTTCATCCCCTCTTCTCCCAGTGCCCACGGTTCCGCACCCCTCGGGCACTGACCACGCCGCGGTGCCAACACTCACGTTGCATCCAGAGACGACGCCATCACCGCCGGCGCACACCATGGTGGTGCGCACGCTGCTGCCCCACCAGTCCCTCTGGGAGCAGATCTCATAGTCCACCACGGGCAGCAGGGCCTGCTGCAGGACCTCGGCCAGGGGCCCGTTGGCTGCAAGGACAGCCAAAGCTCGTACTGCACACCCTGTGCCTGCATCCCCTTCCCAGAGACCCACTGGGGACCCCCCACTTACTCCTGATGCGTCCCCAGCCGGTGACATAGCAGGGGTACTCGTTGGGCAGGATCTTGTCAGCAGCAGGCAGGCAGGCGGCACGGATGGTGTCACTCTCCTGCACCTCCTCTGCCAGCTTGACCAGGGCAATGTCGTTGCTGCAGGGAGACATGAACCATGAGGACATGGCCCTGGCCATGAGAACAGGGTCCCTGGCCATGGTGATAGGGGGTCTGTGGCCACACCACCTACGACCCACCCCTGATGCATCCCATCCCCTACATGATGAGGAAGGAGTTCCACTTCTCATGGACGATTGTCTTCTCCACACCCACGGCCACAGAACCGGGCTCGTCATCCTCTGTCAGGTCCTGCTTGCCCAGCACCACACGGTAGGTCATGGAAGAGCTGCCAGGGAGAGAGAGAGGGGGTGTCAGTGCCCACAGATATCTTACCTCCATGGCCCAGTTCCCCCCCAGCACCCCAACACCCACCTGATGCAGTGGGCAGCCGTCAGCACCCACTGTGGGGCAATGAGGGTCCCACCACATGTGTGGTGCCAAGATCCATAGCTCTTGTACTGCAGTGAGATCTGCGAGGGCAGAGGGACAGGGTCAGAGGAGGAATGTCCCCCTCCCTGTCCCCCTCCCTGTCCCTGTGTCCCCTTACCTGCCATGGCCAGCTGTGGGCTACGGCGTCTTCACCGCCCACCACGCGGGAGCCCAGCTGTGGTGGCACGGCCGGCTGGCCGCATCCATAGGCTGTGTGGCACCCGGCAAAGGGACATCAGAGCCTGCCCGTGCCCGTGCCCGGGGCCATGGCAGGCCCCACGGTCCTGTCCCCGCTGCCCCGAGCCCTCCCATCCCCTGCACCCACCGTAGCCCAGCAGCACGACGAGGCAGACGGCTCCCAGCATGGCTGTGCTGACCAAAGGTGCCGCGGTGGGGCCGCTCACGCCTCTTATGCTGTGCGGAGTGCCGGGGACCTTGGAGCGGCCCCGCCCGCCGCTGACATGTGGGGACTGTCCCACGCTGGGGGCACAGGGGCTCCTCAGCCCCCTTGCCCCACCTTATCGCACTCACCGTCCCGCCTGGGAACGGCCACACCTGCCTGTCGTGTGCTGGCACCGTGCTGGCACATGGCAGGGACACCTGGCCCTGCTCTGGGAATGGGCAGGGTCCCTCCTGGGGCACAGCTGCCGGGCAGCCCCCCACCCACGATGCTGTCAGTGGGGTGCTGGGCAGCCCTTCTGCCCCCAACCCTGAGCACTGACTGCCCCAGGACACTCCCTGCCCCCAGCCCCTCACTCCCCCAGGGATAAGGTCCCCTTATCTCACTCTTGATGTGGTCAAGACCAAAACCCCATAGGTGCCACAGGGTGGGACAGGCACAGATGTCAGCAACATTGCTGATGGCTTTTGATAGCCCCAGGTCCCCACACTTCGATCAGGCCCCTGCTGATTCCCATGCCAATGAGCCATGGCTCATTCCTGTTCAGTGCCACCATCTGTGGTGGCAACCGGATGCCCATGGTCACACCTCATTCCCCAGATTCCTTCCCCCCACCCGAGCCCCCACCACAGACATGCCCATCTCACAGCTGCACTCCAGCAACCAGCACTTAAGAAATATAATATTTATTTGGGATTAAATTAAAAAAAACGTAACACACCCCCTATATTGCCACTCGGGGGACACCGTGGGACAGATGTGGGTCTTTACAGCCACCCACAAACACGAGAGCCTCAGTGACCAATGACAACCACTTGTGGCCACCAAACTCATCCTGCCAGGCTGAACACAACATGAAAAAACATAATACAGCCCCATGAACCAGCAGCTGCCTTTCTGTATGTCTTTGACCAAAATAAAGAGAGACACAGCTCCTGTGGGGCTCCATGCCAGCGGGGTGGGTGAGTGGACACCCACCCCCAGCACCACACACACACACACACACACAGAGCCCCTCTACCAGCACCTGGCCCTTGCCATGGCTTTCGTCACTGGTGTCACACATAGCAATACCAACAGACACCGAGCCAGCATGGCCACCACAACACCCACCACGGCCACCTGGGCAATCCCCTGTCCTGCAAACCTCCCAGTGCACTCACAACACACAACAGTCCGGGCACAGGGGTCCCAGGGACAGGCATTCTGGATATGGCTCCCCTGGGACTCAGCAGCAGCAACCCCCGGTGCAGCTGCGGGCAGGGAACAGGGTGCTGTTCAGGGTGGGGGGCACACTGGGGAGGTGGGGGGCACGAACAACACCTATAGACACCACAGCAAGAGGGGAGGGGGAAGCCGGGGCTGGCTGGGCTCTGCCAGCAAGGTGGGAGCTGTGCCGAGCCCGCGCTGGGATCCTGCCGGCAGCCCAGGTGGCACATGGCTCGGGCATGGCTCCCGGTGCGGCTGGCACGTGGCACAGGCAGTGTTGCCAGCCTGGGCACCGCTGACCAGTCCTGCCTGGCCCCGTCACTGTGTGAAGGTGGACTGCAGCTCCTTGAAGGCTGCCTTCCTCTGCTTCAGCTCCTCCGCCTGCTTCTTCTTCTCCTCCTGCTCTGCCTTGATCTCCTCCTCGAACCTGCTGGCTTCATTGATGGCTTGTGCCTGAGCATGGAAATGTCAGGCTGTGACCTCTGCCAAGCTCTCCTGCCCACCCCAACATCTCCACCTCCTGCCCACCCAGCACCAAACTGCCCTCGTGCATCACCATCCTGCAGTGGGACCTCCTGAGCCCTGCCTCACCTTGGCCTCAAAGAAGTTCTTGGCGCCTTTCACTCCCTCTGTGGAGACATCGATCTCGGAGAGCCGGGCCAGGGCGTGCAGCCCACTGTCCTCCTGTAGCTCACCCGCTGCTGCCTTCCGGAAAATCAGCAGGAACTGTGAGGGGAGATGGTAGCATTGGTTCCCTGAAGACCCCAAAGCCACCACAGGCACTGCCCACCTTCTCACCAGCACAAACAGTGCCTGGGGACACCTCTGTGCCAGTGTGGAGTCTCCTATCCCCTCACCTCTCGAAAGCTGAGCTTGCTGTCCAGGTCTTCATCCACCTCTTTGATCATGTTCTTCAGTCCCAGGTGTGTCTGTGGAGCCCCCAGTTTCTCCATCATCAGCTTCAGCTCCATCAGGTCAATGAAGCCATCTTTCCCTGCATCATACCTGCAGGATGGAGGCACGATCCTGACACATCACCGTGGGGTGCAGAGCCCACACAGCCTCCCACGCTGACCCCCAGCTGCAGGCCCTGTGTGCTCTCACACTGGCTGAGAAGCAAAGAGGGATCAGCAAGGCCTCGGGCACTGATGGTGTCCGGCAGCTTTCCAGACCACAGGGAAGCTGCCGCTGAACCACTAACAACCCCCTGGAGCATTCTCCAGGGCCATGCCTGTTTCCATGTGGCACTTGGCAGGAGAACCTGCCAGGATGCTTCCAAGCCTGCTGCCAGCTCCCTGTGCCAGGAGCCTGAGCACATGCTGCCCTTGGCTGCAGCACGGGGTAACAGGCCATAGGGCTCAGCCCACCGGGCACTGCTCCCCATGTCACCACCTCCTCCTCACTATGACACCTCCAGATGACCCACCCCCACTGCCCAGAGCCTGTGCCATCCATGCTCCACCCCTGGCCAGGTGCCTGGGCTTGGCTGAGAGCTCTGGGCACAGCTCTGCTCACCGATGGACCTGTCAGGAATGCCCCTCCTCAGACTCCTGCCCGTGGCCGTGCCACAGTCCCCTCCAGCTTCCCCACAGCCACTCTGCTGTCCGCGCCCCGTGGGCTGTGCCGGCGGCACGCTGGTGTGGCACAGCAGGATCTCCACAGGGAGCCAGCACGGAGCCATGCTTTGTACAGCTCCACATGCTGTAGGTGGGCAGCTGCAGCATGCACCCGTTGTGACAGGGTTTTTTTTGTATCTTGTCACTGCAGCAGCCACGCAGAGCCCCGGCTCCCCATGCTGCAGGTCTGTGACTCATCTGTACTTTCTGTGCTGCTGTCTGCTCCGTCCGTGTCTCCAGCAGCACCTTCCTGATATGCCAAGGATCCCAAAATGGTCCTGCTCACCCCTGCCTACTGCTGCCATCACCCTCAGAGTGGGGCTGTGGGCACAGACCCCACATGATTTTTCCCTCCAATACCCCTCTTGGAGCACAGGATCATAGAATCATGGAATGGTTCAGGTTAGAAGAGACTTTGAAGTCCATCTCGTTCCACCCCCTGCCATGGGCAGGGACACCTTCCACTGCCCCAGGTTGCTCCAACCCCCGTCCAACCTGGCCTGGGATGCTTTCAGTCTGTTGCCCAGAGAATCTGTGGCAGCCAGAACCTGTGCCAGGTCCTTACCAATCTCATGGGGATGAACTTCCTCCCAGTCTCCAAACTAACTGTGCCTTCTGTCACTTTTGAAGACTTTCTCCCTTGTCTTGTCATGCCATCCCTTGTCCAAAGTCCTTCTCCATCCTGTCTCCCACAGAGTTTCTCTGCAAGGGGCAAGTTGCCCAGCCTGGCTTTGCCACTTCATCCCATGCAAGCCACCTCCTCAGATGCAGGGCACTTCCTTGCTCTCAACTCCCTCCTCTGTTTTTTTGGGATACCAGCATCCTGCATCTCCCAAAGGACACCATCTCCCCCGTGGAGAGCAAAAACCCTTCCACATATTGCTTTATCTTCTACAGCCGGATTGTCACACCCCGAGGACAGCAGCAGAGGCGAGGACAGTGTGGCAGGGCTCTGCTCCAGAGCATCCTTCCCTTGGGAGATCCCCCGGCACCCACACCTCCCCAGCGCCTCCCAGCCCCGGCGCTGCTCCTTTGGCTGCAGCGAGACGCCGCAGCTGTCAGGGCAAACACGTCTGCTCCGCACGCCGCTCCCTCGCCTGCGCGGCGCCGACACCCGCCTCGCCATCTGCGCCCGGAGCGGCCGCGGCACGGCCACCCATCGCCTCCGGCCCCGGGAGCTGCCACTGTCCCCCGCGGACCCCGAGCACCGTCCCCCGCGGACCCCGAGCACCGTCCCCCGCGGACCCCGAGCACCGTCCCCCGCGGACCCCGAGCACCGTCCCCCGCGGACCCCGAGCACCGTCCCCCGCGGACCCCGAGCACCGTCCCCCGCGGACCCCGAGCACCGTCCCCCGCGGACCCCGAGCACTGTCCCCCGCGGACCCCGAGCACGCTGCCCCGCCTCAGGCTCCCTTCTGCTGCAGTGCCCGGCTCGCAGCAGCCTGCGCGCCTGGCTCGCTGCCATGTGCTGGCGGTGGGTGACGGCCCCCCAGGAAGGCACGGGGAACAGGGAGGCTCCGTGCACTGCCAGGGATGCTGAACAGGGTGTGCCTGCACTCTACGCAGCTCACCGGCCTCGTGTTCCGGCGCTCACTGCCTCCAATCCCCCGCTTCTTCCACCCCCCGCTCCTGTCCGAGCGAGACCACCCAGGACGCGGATGCGGATCCGCTTCCCGGTGCCAGAGAGGATGGTGCCAGAGGGGCACTGGCATGTCGCAGCCATGCCTCCGCCTGTACCACATCTCCGCGCTTTCCGGAGTCCCACTGTCTCCACGCCTCCCGCACAAAGCAGCCAGCGCGCCGCGGGATCCATGGGGATGCTCCGGGCTGTCCCGTTCGCCCCTGGCTACTCCGGCGCATTCCAGCGTGACCAAGGCTGGAGTCACCCCGATTTCTGGTTTCCCCTGGAAATTTCCAGGGCTGGAGGCTCGCTGCCAGCTCCCCCCCTTCCCAGGGGCCGGGGGCCGAGCTCGTGCTCCGAGTCACGCTCCGCCACTCGTGGTGGCACGCAGCGCGGGCACGGATGCTGAGGACACGCCAGCCTGGCCTCTGAGGCCCCGGGGGCTGCAGCGGTGTGGGATTCCTCGGTGATACTGCGGAGGGAATGTGGAGGTCCCCGGTCCCCTCTTTCAGCCCCCTTTCTCAGGCCTTAGCACCAGGGTACCCCCTCATGGGGGACAGAAGGTTCCTTCTGCAAGAATTTAGGGGCGCACAGGAGCGCCTCCAGCAAGGAGCTGGGGGAAGGTATCCCCGGCATCAATCTTGCGAGGGGTTTGGGGAGGAGAGAGGTGTCCCTGGCGTCCCTGCTGAGGGGGCAGGAGGGGAATCCCTCCTGCAAGGAACTGGAGGTGCCCTGGCACCCCTGCTGCACTGAACTTGGGCGGGGGAGTCTCCGACAAGGAGCCGGGGGATCCCTCTCGCAAGAGGCTGGGGTGCATGGGGGTCCCTCTCGCAAGGAATAGGGGTGTCCCAACCCCAGGCACGGGGCGGGAGGCGCTGGGGCATCTGCCCTGCCAGAAGCCGGGGATGCGGGAACCGGGATATCGTGGGTGCGGGATGGCCGGGGTCCCCCGTCCGCCCCGGCGCTGCCACCCGGGGACCCCCCTCTCCCCGTCCCCCACACTCACTGTCGGAAGAGCCGTTCCATGTCGCGGAGCTGCCGCCGGGAGAACTCGCGGAACTCCCCAGCGGGGCTGAAGACGCGGCGGCCGCCGCCCCCGGGCGAGCCCTCGCCCACCGCCNNCCCTTAGCGCATCGCCGTCCCCTCGGACCGCCTCGCCGGCCCGACCGCGCCAGCCCGGCTCCCGCACCGACGCCGGAGGGATCCCCTCCCCGCCGCCCTCCATCAGCCATCACCGTCCCTTCAGACCCCCTCCCTTCCACCGGCAACGCCGGCAGGTCTCATCCATCCCCCGGACGGAACAACCCGGGATGATCCTTAGGATCCGGCATCACCAGTGGGTCCCATACTCCGGTGGGATCCCCCCCGTCCATCTTTAGGGTCCTTTTCAACCCAAACCAACCCATGATTCTATGAATCCACAGGCTCGAAGGAGGGTAAGAGCAGTCTGGTGCACTCACAGCCACCTGTGCTATCGCCATCTCCATCCATTCCTGACCCAGAGTTTGCCAAAGGTGGCATGGGGAGGACACACAGTCACGGAGCAACCCAACACCTCCAGATACACCTGCAGAGGATAGCCACGGCAGCATCTTTAACCTACATAGACATACAAGGTCATGCCTTGCCCCGAAGTAAACCCAGGCATTCAGACAGGGAAGCATCCAGCTTCTCCCAGCACAGGGAGCAGGAAAACCAGGCCACACCAATTACCAGAGCCCCACGGCACTGCCATTGCCATTAGGGTTCGGCCACTGTGCACACGTGGGTGCTTTGCATGCCCAGAGACGATGCAGCCCTGCATCAGCCTGCTGCAGCCCACTGTGCTGCTTCCAGACCTTTTTCATCCTATTAAAAAATAAAGACCAAAAACCCCCAGCGGGGCTTTGCTCACATCCGAATTATCCTCGGCTGAAGAGGTCTGCAGAGGACTCGGCACACAGGCTGCTCTGAGCGATGCCGGGGCAGAGCAGCTGCAGGGAGGATGTGCTGGAGCTGCCTGTTGCCTGCAGGGATCCCCCTCCCCAAAACACTGCTGGCTCCCCAAAATCCGGGGTCTGTTCTCGCCCTTGCTAATGACAAGAATCAGTAAGTGAGCCTGTGCCATCACCCCGTCCCAACCCAGCAGCATGTCTCTCTCATCTCCCCGGCTTGTCCTCATGCTGCTGTACTGGTGTGGCTCACACAGGTCCTCTTCTTCCCCCTTCCCATGTGGCAGGTCCAGCACTCCTGGGGTGTCCCAGGAATTCCAGAATTCCATTCTACATCGTGCCTAAAGTTCCAGTTCCTCCGTGACACAATGGGGACTAGAGGACATGGGAGTTGCAAGGGAATTTTCAAGCCATGTCGGCTTCATGTGCTTGAGGCCACCTCAGCAAGGACAGGACACACCCCCCACAGCTGACTTCACATGTCATGGGGCTGTATTCACACACACAAATATACACACACTTGTGTACACTGGATGATATCCTCACCACCTTTTCCACCACCATAAATCCTACCATGCTCCATGGGACATGGACTGTGGGAAAACAAGGTCCTACATCGTACAGTCACACCAGTGTGCCCAGGAGCTACGGGATACAAACAGGAGCTCCTCAAACTGCACCCACATCTCACACCACCTCCACCCTCGGAGTCCACAGCAATGACCTACTGCAGACCACCACCTACTGAAGGTCCCCGTGGTGCCTCTACTGCAGACCACCACCTACTGAAGGTCCCCGTGGTGCCTCTCCTAGGACCTTCCCAATTTGACAGCACCTGCCACGCGCTCCTTGGCCTTCGGCTTGCCTGAGCAGAGAGGCTTTGTGGCTCCAGGCTGCAGAACAGAGACATGAGACACAGCGTTGACGACGAGAGCTCAGCATGACCTGCTCTTCTCCCTCGCCCTCGTTCATGGCGCAAACCCATCGCTACAGGTGCCTGCACCTCCTCCAGCTTCATCGAGGGATGCTGTCACCATGCTGCGGCTGGGCGCTGGGGACCCAGGACCTGCAGCCTCTCGGGATGGTCTGACCAACCCTTCCGTGGATGGCTCCCAACAGATGGAGCTGGCTGTTGTGCAAAGTGCAGCAGTTGGCTATTGCCTTCTCACCTTGTGCCGCTTGGCCGCTCGTCGCAGCCTCTTCTCCTGGTCCAGCTGGAGCTGCGTCCGCTCCAGAGCCTCTCGCAGCAGAGCCTTCTCTTCTGCCTCCCTGTGGGCTTCATCTTCCAGGTTGGAGATTTCCTCCTGGCACCTTCTCAGGGATGCTTGGTTCTGCCTGTGCAAAACAGGAGGGGGGGGAATTCTGTTGGTCTTTTGCCATTATCAAGCCCCCGAGCCTCAGCTGGGCTCTCCCATGCTGGCCTTGGCCCTGCTCACACTGTCCCTCTGCCAAGCCAGTGCCACTGCTGTCCCAGGCTCCAGCCCTGCCGGACAAGGGAACCTGTCAAGGCTTTCCTGGCTCTGACACTGCTCAGCCATGTGAGGCTGCAAAAGGTACCACTGCCAAAAACTGAGAGGACCTTTCCTCACTCCTCCTGAGATTTGTTTTTTTACTGCAGCCACACTGTGGTCCCAGACAGACACAGGACCCAGCAGTGCCACACCACTCCTTGCCCCAGGCTCCCCGTCATGAGGCATCCAAGGACCAGCCTCCTTCAGAACCATGACCTTGCCTTTCCATACCTGAGCTGCTCCACACTTCCCTCATAACCTTTCAGCATTTCTTCTTTCCTTTCCAGGCGAACCTGGAGATTCCTGATCTTTTTGTACAACAGCTCCAGGGCCTTCTGCCTCTGCAGTCCCACTTCTGCTCTCTTTTCCTGAGGAAGGTGCTGCAGAGGCTGCATTCCTGACAGCTCCTTCATCTCCATCAGGCTTCCCAGTGCACCGATTATATCAAGGTACTGTGGGAAGAAGAGGGAATGCATTATTTACCAGGTCTGCTGCATTCTGTCACACTGCTCAGCCATCTGCTTTCTGTCTGCTTTCCTGAGGAGATGCCAGCGTCCCAAGGAAAGTAGGTTTGCACTTCATTCCCAGCTGCACAGCTTACTGGCATTGGATCGCTTCCTTTTCTAATTTGACTGTTTTCCCTGCTGGATGTTTCCTTGCCCTTTTTGGAGGGAAGAGACCCCCTTGCCCAACCCACCAGCTGTGCTACCCACAGACCCCTCCCCTGGCAGCTCCCTCCATTGCTCCCCAGCCTCTCTGATGCACCATGGCATATTTTGGGGTCCCAGGATGTCCAGGCAGACACACAATGTGCTCTGGGTCATAGAATCATAGAATAGTTTAGGTCAGAAGGGAAATTTAAAGGTCATCTAATCCAACCCTCCTGCCATGGACAGGGATGTCTTCAACTGGACCACATAGCAGTTCATCCTCAACATTCATGCAGCATCCTGATGTGACACACCTCTGAAATGTGTTCAGAAAACATCTAAACTCTACACACACTGGGCATGTACACACACTCTATACATGACTTACCACATCTATCCCTGACCTACCATCTTCTCACCAAAGTCTGTTGCCTCAGCCATCTCCAAGCTCACTGTGCTGTTGGTGATCCTGAATGAGCCCTCACTAGGGACATGGTCAGGAACCTGCAGAGAGGGAAAAACCCGTGGAGCCCATTTTGGGCTTGGTTTTTGGTCAAGTGGCCTTAAGCCTCCCTTCCACCTCATGGGACAACCACCCCAAGTATGGTTGTGGTCCCAAGCCCCCCACCCCACTCAGCCCATGGCATCCCTGAGTGATGCTATTCCAACAGCACCAGGCAACGTGCTGGTCCTGATGGAGCTGTCACCCTCTGCAGGAGAGCTGCCTGCCATCCATTAGGCTCTATATCCCACCCTGACTTATGTAGCATCTCTGAAAACCTATTCCTCCCTTTCCCAGGGCATACTTTCCAAACAAAGTCACGAGCATTACAAACCACACACTGCCTCCCTACCTTGCCAGCCTTCAGGTTTTCTCCCAGCACAGATGCAGGTTCCATCTCAAGACCTCTTTGTTGGACTATTTTCTCTGCTAAGTCTTTCATCCGGACTACCAGTGGCTCTGAATAGCTCTTCACAGCACCTGGAGGCAAACAAACAGCTGCAAATTGCTCCGCTCTCCACATAACCTGGAGGCTGGCCAGCTTTCCCAGCCTCCCTCTGAGGGTGCTGAGGCCCTGACACAGGGTGCTCAGAGAAGCTGCTTCATCCCTGGCAGTGTCCAAGGCCATGCTGGATGGGGCATGGAGCACCCTGGGATAGGGGCAGGTGTCCCATGGCAGGGGATAGAACAAGATGATCTTTAATGTTCCTTCCAACCCAAACCATTCCATGATTCTAGGAGAGCCCTGCTCACCTGAGCACTGCCTCTTCTCCAGCATCTTTACTCTCTCTCGGAGCTCGGCCAAACCTTCCCTTTGGCGCTGGATCGTTTCCTCGTGCCTGAGGCCTCGGCATTTTGCACCAAGCTCAGCCAAGTCTGATGGTGGCTCCTGGAAGAAGCAAACAGGTTCTTGCCCAGTCTGCATCTGGTGCAGCTCAAGCCCAGCGTAAACACAGCCTCGCTGCCAGGCACTGGGCACTTGGCACATGCTGAGAACAAAGCCCGGGGAGCATCTCCATGGATTTGGGGGGCTGTAAGAGACTGTCAGAGACCTCTTTCCTGCTCTGCTGTGTCACAGTCAGGATATGAACCCTGAAAATGCTCTGGAGAGCTGGGAGAGAGATGGTGCAGAGCTCTGAACAGCCATGTTGGTGTTTTTCCCTTTTCCTTTGCACCACCACAGAGCATTTACCATCTACGCACAGACACTGATGCACTTCACAGACTGTGTCCTGACACGAACTCGGACATTATTCTTTACGTGTGCACTGCCCTCTCCCAGGCCCATCCAGATCCCTGAATTATGACAAACATCCAAAAATCTGTGATGGGGCTAGAGCCTATCATCGTGCCCTGCGCACAGCTAATGATGGCTGCAGACCCCAGCTCCGGTCTGGCTGCTGTCACCCCACAGCTCTGCCCATCCCACTCCCGAACGGCACCCCCAGCACCTGGATCTTCCCCTCCCCATCCCAGAACGTGGAACAGGACGGGCAATACCTCCTGCCCACTCATCAGCTGGCTGTGAGTCACCGCCCGGCCCCCGCAGCCAGCCGGCCTCGCTGGCACGCTGCTGGCTGCCGCCGTCGCTGTACAGAATGTACAATTCCTACAGTCCCTCCATCTGCTGCTGCCACCACCTGCGACTTCTTCCCTTTTCCAGCCTTGGGAAAATCAAATAGGAATTTGGCACAGGGGAACGGGGAGCGTTCTTCCTGTCCTGTGCAACAAGCTGCCCCTACTCCCGCACACACAACCCTAGACCTGGTTCTGCACCCCCTGCACAGCCAGCATCCACGGCTCGGCAAGCTGGGAAAAGGAGGGAATGCTTGCATGTTGCTATTCCCTCTAATTGGCAATTAACGCAGCCATTAGCACACACAACACTTCGAGGTTCCAAAGTGCTGTGCAAACATCAGCTCATTAACCAGCGGCAGCCTGGTGAGGGCTGCGGGTACCCATCACAGGCAGCCCTGGCTCGGGAATGGGTGCCCGCCCATCCTGCCCTCTGGCTAGCGTGGAGCAGCTCCAGGCTTGGCTCTCACCGTGATGCCGAGAAACACCGAGTGCCATCCATGCTCCTGGCAAACCCACACCTCGCTGCTGTCCATGAGGACTCACCCTCTGGGAGGCTTCAGCCACCTGCACTGCTGTCCTGGGAGCATCCTCTGGTTTCTCTGCTGTTTGTTGGGAAGCATCCCTCAGCACCCGGCAGCGGGTTTGGGCTCGGCTGTGTGGAGAGACAGGATGTTGTGGGACCCCATGATGGATGAAGCTGACCCAAACAGCTTGTGGAGAGCAGCACCCTGGGCACCCACCAATGACTGCCAGGGTGTGGGTGGGAACACTCAGTTACAAGTGCCTGAGTTACACATCCACTGGCATGAGTTCTACGAAACCCCATGTCGGTTCCTGTGTCATGGATTCAGAGCTGAGTTCCATCCTGATACTCTGGGGAGAACCCACACACATGCATTTTGCTCTGGGGAGAACCCTGAACACCATCAGCTGCTGCAGACTCACAGAGTGGCATCTGTGAAGCCTTGGGTGATGTCAGGGTGTACCTTAACTCTTCAGCTGCTGCTTTCAGGGCCCGATCCTTCTCCTCCACAAGGGTGGACATCTCGGATAGCTTCTCCCTGAGATGGTTCACTTCCCACTCCCGGCGTTTCAGCTGCCTCTGGCTGTGCTCCAGCTCCACCTTCTGCTCTTCGCTCAGCTCCCCTAAGCACAGAACAGCCTCGTGGGAAGCTGGCTGACTCATCACCCAGTCCTGGGGGATCTGCAGCTGCTGCACCCTCGTGGGAGCTGGCAGCAGCAATGGGGCTCATCCCTGCAGAGCCCTGCCCTGCCCTCGACAGCTGCCCTCAGATCCTGGGCCAACAGGACATCCCAGTTTACTAAATCCCAGTCTCTTTGTGGAGGTATAAGCGAGGGCAACTCCTTGCTGTGGCAATTTTCCTTCAGATTGAAGGAGGACAGGTCACCAGAATTTTCTGACTTGCATCTTTTGACTCCACACATTCCTTATGGGCTCTGTCCCCATGTTCACAGCCCTGCCCATGGAGGAATCCCAGGCAAGGCTCTCCCAGTCCACTGGCTTGGAACATTTTCAGCTCCAAGAAGTTCACCAGTGTGATTTTGAGCTCAGTTTTGTCTACCTGCTCTCACCCTCATTGCTCTTTCGTTGTCACTGTGACTCCAAGGATGGGGAGGAATTCACCTTCCCAAAGGGAACGGACTGCCTGCTTTGCCCCCAGCAGGACAAAGCACTGCCTGAGGATGGTGACATCAATTCCCATGATCTGTGAGTGCCCACCACACTGTCACTGCTTGGAGGAGGACGATGGCAGCCACACAGTGCACGTCACCCACCTCTCATGTCCGACATCCTGGCTCTGGTTTCTAACAGCTCCCTGGTGAGCCTGCTGATGACTGCCTTCTTTTCCAGGAGCATGCCCTGCACCACTGCCAGCTCCTCCTGCAGTTTCCTGGGAAAGATCAGTGCAAATCTCACAGCCACTGGGAAACCTCATTTCGGGGAGCCCATGCACACCTTCCTGTGCTGCATCTCCTGATTAATGCTCACACATGCCTTTTTTACCTGGCTTTTGGTCCCCTGGAATCACCTTGTGGTGTGGGGTTGGCCACAACCCTTACTCTTACCTGGAGCCATCCAGATGGGGTGGCAGATCCACCCATGCTATTTGCTATCCCTTTGATGCTCTATGTCTTTAGGATCACTTCAGCCTAGCAGAGGGACTCCAGAACTATCCCAGACTAAAAAAATCTTGGAACAAGTTGCTTTGGACTTCCTTAGGCTCTCCAAGTGGTCCCTGCCCTTTTCCAAGCCTCTCTGATCATCATCAGTGAGTGCTGCTCACCTCAGACAAACATGTGACTCCATGGCAGGACAGATCTCCAGCCAAGCTCCTGATGCTGACCTGTGGGCACCACACTGAGGTCCTACAGGACACAAGAAAAAAAAGGCCAATTACTTCTTTGTACTTGTTGCTTCTGCTACACAAATAATTTCCTTCATGGCAGCTCTGAGGGCTCAGGACTGTCTCTTTGGGAAACTAATGTCCCTGAGAGCCCAGTTTCAAGGCCAAATGGACAATTCCTGACATCCAGCCTTGCCTGGGATTGCTTCTGTCTGAGAGCAGCCCAAAGCACCCCAGTCTTGTCATTTTAGAGGGCAAAGAGTCCTTCTCCCTGTTTTGGAAGGCAAAGCCCTGTCTACTGACAGTCTCCAAAACCCCCAACCAGTGAAACTGTTTCTGCAGGGCCTCACAGAGCTTGTCCTGCAGGTAGAATAACCTCCACTCAACATCTTCCCAATGTTTTCTCTAGCAGAAAATTCAATATTCCATCTCCACACACATTCCACGTTAACCCAGTCAGCTCCTGGTACAGGTGCATCCCATACAATCCTTACCCACCTTCCATTTTTTCCACAAGCGCTGCCTTTTCCTCCTCCAGCATCTTCTTCTGCTGAGCGGCCTCTAGCAGCCTGTCCTCCAAAGCCAGGATGGTCAGGGAATGCTGCTTGCTTTGCTCCCTATATCCAGCTACTTCTTCCTGCAGTTTCTGCCTCTGTAGCTCATTTTCCTCCCGGACAGCCTGGAGCTGCTGGTCCTGCTGAAGCACCTGCTGCTGTAGCACCTCCTGGGAAACAAGACGTGGGAGCTCGGTTGGAAGCTCAGGGGGTTTCTTTTGGGACCACCATCGGCATCATCTCCCCTGGATGGCAGTTGGAAGAATGGAGGGAATGGTTTCAGGGTTGGGGATGCCTTCTTCTCCACACTGCATCCACCACCTGCACGGGTGGGTGCAAGTACCTCTCGTGCAGTGATTTTCTTCAGCTCATGCAAAGCTTCTCTCAGTTTTCCCTCTGTCAGCTCCTGCTCCTCTGCCTTCTTTGCTGTTGCCTATGGGAGGAAATTAGCAGTAATTAGGTTAGCCAGGAATCCACCTTCCTTTCTGCAGAGCAGCATCTCTGCGTATTTGGGGGGGAAACCTCTTTGTCCACTGATGTGAGCCCCCAGAGCACCACACTACAGCACACTTTCCCATTTCTTCATTCCAAGAGTGAGCTGTCCTGCTTCACCTCCCATGCTCACCTCAGCCATGCTTCTGAGGTGGCTTTCCAACTCCTGGATCTTCTTCTGTTCTTCCTCCACAGATTTCTTGCACTTGTCCTTCTCCTCAGTGACAGCACTTTCCAGAATCTGTGAATCACCAGCCCACAGATTCATTTCAGGAAAAAAAGACCTCAGCTCCAAGGAGGAAAGCAGCAGGGAGGGTCATTGCTCTGGAGCAGGGGCAGGTGATGGGAGAAAAGCTTGTCAGGACACGAGGTGACTCAGTGAAAGAGAGGACAGGAGCACCTTGGGAAAAGTACAGCTGAGAGACAGGGTAGGAGCTGCTTGGCTGCTCCTTGCCTTAATCCTTAAAAAACTGGACACCAGGAAACCACCATTCCCAAGGTGCCAGACACAGAAGCAGACTAGAAACTGTCCTACAAGGCCACCATGATCACAACACGAGCGGCAAACATCCATTCACACTGTGACTGACACTGCATCCCACACCAGAGCCACTGGGGCAATGGCCTTCCCTGGGACTGAGGGGGACTGCTGCCCCCCTGCTCCACAGAGATATTCTTTTCTAGCCAAAAAGGAGCCAACAGGAGCCCAGCATGGGGAGGGAGGGAGGGAGAGAAGGGTTGAGAGGAAGCCAGGCAGTGTTTTCCTAAGCTCATGGATCATGATGCTCCTTGCTCTCCCTTCTCCCAGTGACTGACTGGCAGTCGTGCATCCTGATGTTACCTGCAGATGCTTCCCAGTTCCACCATGGATACTTCTGGGAGTTTACATCACATCCATATTGCAGGATATCCAATATCCACCTGGGGTCCCACTGGGCCCTTGGGACTGCACTCAGTTCGGAGTTAGAGGTTCCTCCTCTTGCTAGCCAAGACTCTTACAGACACCCATCTTTCCTGCCTAACATTCCTTTTCTGAAACACCAACCATGTCACTGTACCTCTTTGCTCTCCTTGTCCTTTTCCAGGATAATTTGCTGGATTTTTATCTGTAAGTCTTGCTCATGTTTTGCTTCCAGCTCCTTTGTGCGCTCCTGCAGCAGCTCTGCCTGCAGCTCCTGGAGTTTCTCTAATTGCTCCTACAGGGAGACACCGAGGTATTAAAGGAAGTGTGTCAGCAGCAGGGCAAGAAATAAACCTCCTCTGTACATTCACTCACAAAAACATCACAAGAGATCTCCTCTCCATCCTTTTCTGCATTACGGATATGGACACACTGACAATGGGCTCTGTAGGTTCAGGGATCTCAGCTACTGCACATCCCCAGTCCAGGTGCCACACTGGCTTGCTTGGGACTGCCATCATATTTACCCATAGAAAGATTCCAAATCCACCTGGTTTATGTGCATAAGTATTTCTGTACCTGCAACATCTGATTCCTCTGTGCCATTTCCTGACTCTTTTCCGACAAGCTCCTGAGAGCAGCCAATAGCCCTGCAAAAGTCAACAGAGCCTTGCTGTGTGAGGTGCTCACACACCATATTATGCATATCAGGGAAAATTTCTTCATGAAAAGGATGGTAAGGCATTGGTCAGGCATTGGAACAGGCCACCACCCCTGAAGCATTCAAAAAGCGTGAGGCTGTGGCACTTGGGAACAGTGCTGGCTTAATGTCTGGACTCAGTGACCTCGGAGCTGTGTTCCAGCCTTAAAATTTCCACGAGTCTGTGATTTTCTCCCCAAGGAGTGGCTCACTTTCTCCACTACACCTGGCTTGCTAGGACATCCTGTGTTCTCAGGGATGATCAGCAGACACAGACCTTTGCTGGAGGTGCTCAGGTCCATTCCTGCGCTGTCCAGGAGCTGCTCCGCACCCTCCAGCCAGGACAGGGGACCACGTGCCATGTCCACCACTGCTGTCCTGATGGCCGAGACAGAGGGATCCAGGCACAACACCTCCAGCTGCCCCAGCTCCCCTCGCAGGCTGGCACTGCTGCAGGGGCTCCTCAGGCAAGCCTGGAACAAATGGAACCAGTGGGGAACGAGCCAGCCTCCACTGCCAGTGGCCTTCAGGGACTGGCAAATGACACATCTCTGAACATCTCAGGCCAGGCTGGATGGGGTTTGGAGCAACCTGGTCCAGTGGAAGGTGTCTCTGTCCACGGCAGGGGGTGGAATGGGATGAGCTTTATGGAGAATCGGACAAACTCCTGGGAACAACTACACGAACACTTTGGGATGATGCTTTGTTTCAGGGTTGTAGCTTTACTCTGACCTTTCCTCAGGCCAACAAAACACCCTGTGCCACAATCTCCCAGCTGCCATTTGGTCCTCTGTATTTAAAGGGCTGACCTGGAGCTTCTGAAGGGAGTTCTTGAACACCTCGATGTTTGCAGACACCTCCTTCTCCTGTGTGAGCCTGGAGCTTAATTCCTTCTGCAGACTCTTCTCTCTCTCATGACTTTGTTGGTTCTCATCAGAGATCTGCCTGACCTTCTCTATCACCTGGAAAAAGTGGGTGAAGAAAGATGAGGATAAGGCTCATACTGTTTTCCAGCTAAGGGGTCAGGGATGGTCTCAGAGAGCAACAACTGAGGCTTGCTGCACACTGGCAGTCACATCAGACTCCTGGCCTTGTCCCTGTTGCAGACCACTGACTCCCTCCAAGCTTTGGGACACAAAAAGGACTGTGTCCCCTTCACGTCATGGAGCAGTGCCATCAACCTGGGACAGCCACAGCACAACTCCTCATCTGGAGAAGCTTGGATGCTCCAGCCTCACTGCACATGGAGCAGGCACTGCCTTGAGCCACTCTGGGTGTTGGAGGCACCGAACATCTCTGTGAACTGGTGTTCAAACTCACCTGCTGCTCTGCCACAGATTTCCCTGTGCTGCCAGCTGCTGATGGAGAACAGACTTGCATCACTCGGATCTTGAAGGACTCCAGCTGCAGCAGGGATCAACACAAGGAACCTAACATCACCAATCATTGATAGCTGCTCTGCTGATCACTGGTGATCAATATCTAGCATGATGTTATCTGCAAAGGGCTGTCCCTGCCCAGAGCAGCATTAACCAGGCACTGGGGAAGGTTGGTGTGGCTCCCAGACCGCAGAACTAAGATTAGAGATTCCTTTTCTGTATCCTATTAAACTGCTCCATTGTCCATGCTGCCCACACAAATCCTATGGATAAGCCTTTTATACTTCACCCAATGACAAGTTAAGTCCCCTGCCAGGGTTTGGTGCTCAGGACTCTGGGTTTCTGTTCCCACACCACATCCTTCCCTGTGGGAAGCCACATCCCTGTGCTGCCCGTGGCCCCACTGGTGATGTTCCCACCCCTGCCATTCCCTACCTGCTCCCTGGCTTGCTGCACGTCAGATCGCAGCAGGCGCTCCCTGCGCCCCATCTCCCGCAGCTGCTCCGCCTGCTGGGACCAGGCTGCCTTCAGCTCCTCCTCCGCCTGCAACGAGAGCTTGGGCATCTCAGAGTCACATCCAAAACCATGCCATGGGCAGTTTGACCCTAACTATCCACTGTTCTTCCCATCAGACAACTCCACATGTAGCTTCAGAGCACCAGGAGACAGGCAGCAATCCTGTTGCAGGGGGTGGGGTTGCAGCATCGACCCTTCTCTGGGTTTGGTCCCTGGGATATTGTCCATGCTTGACTCCCTCACCCAGCACCCACACAGGGCACTCTGTTATTTGAGTTATTTTCCTTCTTCCCCCAGGGTCCATGGCAGAGCTCAGGACAGCTGGACGCCCTGCCCGTCCAGCCTGATCGCTGGTCCTAGTCCCACCCCTCTGGGATGACGGGACCTGCCCTCTGTGTGTCCCCTGCAGCCAACTGCGTACCTTGGCTTTCTCAGCCAGTTGCTTTTGGACGCTCTCATGCTTCCGGATCTCCCCCTGCAGCCCCTCCAGGTCCCGCTCCAGCTCCTCGATGCGCTGCAAGAGCCCAGGGAGGGCGGGGGTCTCAGCAGGGCAGCTGGGCATCGCCCCTCTGGATGATCTCCGCCGATAAGCAAGATTTTCTTTCCATCTAACTCGCTTTGTTTACTCTGAAATTCTCTTCTAACCTATATTTACTGTGGTTATATCAGTTTACAAGTTGAATTCCAATCTGATTTCTGATTGCATCCCCCCCAAGCCCCCTCTCCCCCGCCCTCCCATTCACACTGTAACCTGGCGTTACAAATCCAACAGAGTTTACACTTCCCCAGGTCCTTATGCCCATTATGTGCCTTTCAGGAGAGGAGCTGAATTCCAAATAACTCCCTCACAATGCCCAGTTAATTGTTCCCTTGCCGATGCATTCCTGCAGCCACTGCTTACCCCAAATGACTTTCGACTCACATTTCTGCAGGAGATTAGTTCTTTCTCTCCGAGTTCACGCTTTGTTTCTTCTTTAATTCTTGAGCACTAGAAGGAATGGCAACCAAGAAAAATAACCATCAGGGCAGTGATACTATTGCTCCTGCTGTGAATGGGACACTGGCACAGGCTGCCCTGGGCAGTGGTTGAGCCACCATCCCTGTAGGGATTTAAAAGACACCTGGGGACATGGTTTAGTGGTGGCCTTGGCGGTGCTGGGGTAATGGTTGGACCCAGTGACCTTACAGGCCATTTCCAACCTCAGCGATTCTAGGATTCCCTGTCAATCCCTGTAATCTCCTGGCACACTGCAGCCAGCAGAGCCTCTGCCCTTATCATGCTGCCAATGCAGCTCTGCCCGTTGAGGAGGAGCTGCACATGCAGAGGAACAAGGTGCTGCACAAGCCACTTTCTTTAAGGAAAAATTCAGGCTGGGCCACAGGGAGCCCCACGGCACACTGACAGGGTTTCCATGGCTCC
Organism: Erpornis zantholeuca; assembly: GCA_013400515.1. NCBI lineage: Eukaryota > Metazoa > Chordata > Aves > Passeriformes > Timaliidae > Erpornis > Erpornis zantholeuca. The sequence goes on along the minus strand of VZTN01037488.1, from coordinate 195,256 downwards.
TTGGGAGGATCTTGGCAGGAATACTTTGTGTGTACAAACAACTACTGCGCTCACAGGAATCCAGTGCCTGATGCAGAGCAGGGAGGGAGATCCAGCTGGGGAAGGAGACCCTGATCTGTAGGCATCATGGCACATACGCACATGGTCATGGGACCATCACCACTATATCCCAGCCACAGAACTGCTACCACCCTCACCAGAGAGGGGCACAACCCTTCTCACCTGCTTTCCCACCCTAATCCCCATGTCAGACCATAAATTACTGAGCCCCCCATTAGTGCTGCCAACCTTGGCTGAAACCTTGGCCAGCTGATTGTCCTTCTCTCGGTTTTCCTTCTTCAGTTTTTCAATCTCTTGCTGGAGTTGCTGGATTTTCTGCTCCTTTTGCTGGAGTTCCCTTTGCAAGCTGCTCACCAGACCTGAGGAAAACAACTCTGGTCAGAGGTCACCCAGATGTGACATTTAGATGGCATGTTGGGAAGAAATTCTTCCCTGTGAGGGTAGGGAGGCCTTGGCACAGGGTGCTCAGAGAAGCTGTGGCTGCCCCATCCCTGGCAGTGTCCAAGGTCAGATAGGGCTTGGAGCAGCCTGGGACAACGGAAGGTGTCCCTGGCCATGGCAGGGGGTGGAATGAGGTGGTCTTTAGGGTCCCTTTCCACCCAAACCATTCTGAGATTTGATAATTTCTGCAAGCCACTGGGAATAATTTGTTGCCTGTACAGTTTGGCCAATGCTTGCTCCTTATCCAGAGCCAGTCCCAGACTACTTCACAGCCTGACCCAGAGCTCCAGGGACATAATACCTGCAGTCAAAGCCTGGTCCCTCCTCAGCTTCTCACTTTCTCTCCGCAGCCTCCGGATCTCCAGGTCTCTTTCATGGAGGGAATGGCTGAAACCCTGGCTTGAGCCTTTCTGCAGGTCATTGATCTGCAAAACACAGGTTCACCTGTTTTCCTGACCAGAACGTTCACTGACTCTGCAACAGCCCCTTCAGAGAGGGGACTGGCACTTTTGGTTTGGTGGGATTGCTCTTTGACCTCTTCAAATACCACCTTAAACGTGCTCGGGCTGTTCCTGCTGAATGCCAGAGGCACTTGGGAAGGAAGGAAGGAAGAAAAGAAGAAAAGAAGAAAAGAAGAAAAGAAGAAAAGAAGAAAAGAAGAAAAGAAGAAAAGAAGAAAAGAAGAAAAGAAGAAAAGAAGGAAGAAAAGAAGGAAGGAGGGAGGGAAGGTAGGAAGGGGAAAAACCTCCCTCATTTTCCTTGATTGCAGACACACAAACGTCTCCTGTCCAAACCTGGGTGTTACACTACAAACACACCTGTACCAGAGAGGTGTTTTCCCAGCTCGGTGCCTATGAAAGCCTCCAGTACCTGTTCCCTCAGGGCTTTGATCTCCTCTGTTTGGGCTCCCAGCTCTCGGTTGAAGGTGAGCAGCTCCTGGGTCAGCTCAACCTCGTTCCTCACTGCTGCCTGGGCCAGTTTCTTTGCCATGGCCGCAATCTCCTCCTGCAGGTCTCGTATCACCACATCTCTCTTTGGCTCTGTCCCCAAACCAGAGAGGTGACCTGTTTCCTTCTCCAGTAGCTTCTCCCCCTGTGGGCAGATTCAGGTGCCACTGGCCAGTCTGCAGCCACAGAGACTCCAGACCCCCTGCCCCGGGGCACCTGCTCATGGCCATGGGCAAGGGACCTGCAGTCCCTGCCTCCCACATCCGCAGCCACCCACTGTCCCCACACCCACTGGGACTCTGGTGGGACACAGCCATTCAGCAGGATTCACCTGCTCTGCCAAGGACAGGAATGGCATTCCTTCCTCTCTCCCCAGCATTACCTTCTCCTGCAGGAGGAGATCCACCTCGTGAGTCCCCAGGGAAGGGGGGCCCTGCACAGCACTTACACCATCCCCTGAGCTGCTGGTTGACACTGGAAGAGAGCCAATTATCAGCAAGAGAGGTGGTCAGGCAGCAGAAATGCTCCCTGCAGCATCCTTTTCCCTTGTCCCAGAACTACTCCAAGGCAGTGGCTGCTATTCAGGGCATGAGCTCGCTTCACAACCAGCAGAGAAACAAAAAAAAAAAGACACTTAGAGTGCAAACAGTCTGCACAGCAGAGAGAGCAATTCACCTCTGGGAAACAAAGCAGCCTCAAAGCAGTAGAAACACAGAAGAGAGAGGCTGCCCTTACTTTCCAGCACTGCCCAGCCCCTCAGAAAACTCTGCTTTTTTGTTTTCTCACATGGAAACAGCGCTGCTCACTGCCATTAGGGCATGGGGATCCTTTGGGCTGTTCCCCAGCACAGGAGTTTGTGCTACCCTGGCTGTGTGTGTCCCTCTCTTTGCCCTCGCTGTGGTTTCCAGTTCAGCACTGGCTCTGCAGGGTGCTGCCTCCACTCTGCACTTTGGCACCTCACTGTAAACTTTGTGTGGCTTATGACTGTCCAAAAAACCCACAGGGAAAACCAGAGCACTGAGCAGCAGGCCACAACATTCATGGCAAATGTTGTGTTCTCCAGCTGTGCTACTCACCCAGACCCTCACCTCTGCCACATACTTTATTTCCAGATCTGCATCAGTTACAGATCTATTTTAAAGTGACTTCACTACAGGCAGCCACTTCCAAGGAGGAAAAAACACCACTTCAAACAGGAGTCAGGAACAGGCACATGAGTCAGTGGTGCAGATAAACCAGGCATGGCCCCTCTGGGTCCCACAGCAGGAAAAAGGAAGAGGAAATGTCCCTCTGCAAGGGCAACAGCATTCCCCCTGGGATGTCACAGCTCATTTCTTCCCTGACCCAAATACCACCCAGGACCACACACGGATTTTGATCAGCCCCAGAGGACAAGGACTCACACTCAGCTGTTTGACACTCATCACTTTTCTGCTCCAATCAACTCCACTCAACACCGAGTTGCTCTGTGAGGACACCAGGACACAAATGGCTGGCTTGGCACCATGGAGTACCTGGCCTCACTGCAGAGGTCCTGCTGAAGGTGTCCAGAGAGGTGGCACTGGCTGTGCTCCTGGCCCGGGCACTCGCAGGTCGCCTCGGCAGCACCAAATGGGGCATGTGGCCAGGGGCTCTGGGGGCCCCACTGCCTGGAGAGTCAGAGGGAAGCTGCCACTGCAGTGAGGGCAGGCGAGACGCAGGAGTCGAGGGTTTGGGCTCTGCAACCACCTGGAGCTGCCCAGCCCACCCTATGTGACGTTTCAAGGGGGGACAGGACATCTGTAGTGAGAAAACAGCATGTTATCTGCAAGAGTTTAGGAAATATTTTAGGCCTGGATTCATGTGCACTGTGTCATGCAAAACCCGGGCACAGATCTCAGAGGGAGCACATTTTTAGTTTTTTCCCATTTCCATTACTCAAGGATCAGATTTTAATCAGGGCATCCAGACTCTTTGCTGAAACAAAAGAAAATTTTTGGGGTTTGCTGCATTTTGAGCTTTTCCCTCTCCATCTGACTGCCCTAACTCTGCACATCATGTGCATGATCTAGCAGCACTCCTTTCACAGCTCTCCTGGCTCACACAAGGTCCTAGCCCATAATTTCTCCTGTTAGCCCAGATGAACCAAAGCCTCTCATGGTGCTCCTGTCTTCCCATCAGCTGGGCCTGTCAGACTGGGAATCAGGGCACTGCCTGCTGTTCTCCTGATGAGCAGAGCTTTCCAGGACAGTGGGGACAAGCCACCACCAAGGTCTCAGTTACAAGGGCTGCATTAAACATCTGCCAGCGCGGGGGCAGACCTGGGTGTGGATCCTTCAACACCCGGCGGCTAACAGAGCCCCAGAGCCCAGCGCAGGCTCCCTGCGAGTCCAGCACCTTCTGCTCTCCCGGGGCACATCCCAGCCCTGCTGCTTTTGCTGCTGCCCACGGCGCTGGCTCGCAGCGGGATCGCACAAAACCCTCACACCGTCCCCGTCCGGGCACGGCAGGATGCGATTCCCAGCCGGGTGCTGCTCCTCTGTACAACACATTCCTCTGAGACTCGAGAGGAGCGATCCCTCCCCTTGCCAGACACTTCACAGCCGAGGTGGTTCCCTCCCTGCAGGCAGCAGGGTCAGGCTTCAAAGCTGCTGCTCCAAAGGAGGATCACAGAGCCCAGAGGGAGGAAAAGGCACCCCATGGACCGGCTCTGCATGGCTGTGCAGACCCGATTCTGTGTGCATCCTGCCTCTGGGAATTCAACTGCTCACTGCTCCAGCAGGATCTAGCTTTACCTAGGCAGCATCTTGGATTCTTCAAGAGCCAAAATAATAAAAATGTTACTGGGACTTATCAGTTGTTCTAGGTTTTATCCGAAACCCAGCTTCTCTCTTTTTAAGTGGCTTGGGAGGAAACATAAAATGCAAATAGGACATTTTCCAGATCCACCTTTGCTAATGCAACCCTGTCCAGTGCTTTTCCTTCTCCGTACCGAACTATCCGAGTTTCTTCAGCAGAGGGAGCTCCAGCTTTTCGTTTCCTCCTCCCCGCCTTTGGCACCTTTCCTCAGGATCTCCCAGACGAGCCGGGAGAGAGTTCCTGCTTCTGGAGCCTTCCTTAGGCAGCAACACCCACCCACCTTCCCCGGGCACCTTTCCCTGGGCAGCAGAACTCATCCACCTTTCCCGGGCTCCTTTCCATGGACATCCCCACCCACCCTTCCCCGGGCACCCTACCTGGGCAGCCCCACCCCACCTGGGCAGCCCCACCCTACCTGGGCAGCCCCACCCCACCTGGGCACCCCCATCCACCACCAGCTCGAAGGACGCTCCCGCGGTGCCGAAGCTCAGGATGTCCCCCGGCCTCACCCTGACGGCAGCGTTTTGGACCTGGCAGCTGTTGACAAAGGTGCCGTGGGGGGAGTTGAGGTCCTGGAGGATGAAGCTGTTGTCTGAGGCGGAGAATTCCAGGGCTGCATGCCGATCTGCCACACCTGCGGACTGGGAGCGGCAAGGGACAGGCAGGGAACGCTGCTGGAGGCGGCTCCAGGTCTGTCCCTGCTTTGCCAAGCCCCTTTTATGGTCGTCAATGCAGCAGAAACTGGTACCTCCACACTTTGCATGGAGGACTCCAGCACATCCTCTTCCCTTCCCTCCATCCTCCACCCGTTTTAGGATGCTCAGCTGCTCCACCCCTACCTGCAGGACGATGTCGGCCCCTCTGTGGCTCCCGATGGTCGTGGTGTAGGATTTCAGCTGGAAACATCCCTCCGAGCCCTTTAGGAAAGCTCGCATTGCCCAACCCCCTCACCTGCAAGGCTTGCACCGAATAAACAAATCCTCAGTTAGCAACTTCCCCCCAACAAGCAACCTGCGCCACGAGCGGCTGAGAAGACTNTCCCCCCAACAAGCAACCTGAGCCACGAGCGGCTCAACAGACTCCAACACTAAAAATTGTACAAAATTACCCCAAAAGCGGCTCTGTCCCAGCTGGTAGTGTGGCTGCAGTAGCCTTGGAAACCTCGGCTACGCTGGAGCCTGCTGCTGCCTGCCTGGGTGAGTTTTTCCTCTTTGATTTGTTTAGTTTTTTTTCCTTCTCCTTTTCCCAAGCAACTGGCCCGGCACAACACAGCTCCGTGCTGGCGTGGCCACAGCGATCCCGTGCCAGCCAGGGACACACGTGGGAATGTGTATCACAAACCTCACAGGGGCCCTGCCACCTGCCAGTGCTGCCAAAGGACCCTTTTGTCCTCACTTTACTTATTTTTTATTTAATATCATGCACACACATACAAATGGGTCTTGTAACCTCGGGTGAGGGGATAAACATTGCTGTCAGGTGGATGCTGTCACCCACTGGTGCTTCTCCACCAATATCCCTTGGTCCTAGACTGCCATGCATCATTCTTCAACAGAAAAAAAGAGGCAAAAATCCACACTTGCCACCAACACCCTCCAGTTTGCCCTCACCAGTCCTGCAAGATTTCATTGTGCTTCTATTTGAGGCAGAAGCAGTGCATTTGGCAAATTAGGGCTTCTCTGCAAACTTCTACCAGTTTGAAGCCATTCCATTTTGTCCTGTCACTCTGTGCTCTTGTATTAATCTGCATTGAAACTGATGTCAAATTCTACTCTCAAATGACTAAGCTGTACAGAAGTGTATCTGAGGAAGAGTAACTGAAAATAATTCAGTGAAGTTGTAATAAAGATTTTTTTTTCTGTTACCTCTTTGGAGTTCCATCTTTCTTTGGACTGATTTGATCTTTTTTGTTTGTGTTTTGTGTTGTCTTTGTCTGGGTCTCTCCCCTTCTCTCTGTCTCTCTCACTTGCTCCCCTGCTTTGTGCCTCTCAGTCTCTCTCCCTCTCTCTTGGCCATCTTTGTCTGCACCCCCCTTCACCTCTCTTTTCTTCTCCTCTCTTTACTCTTTGCTTTGTCCCTTTTAATCTCTCTTGTCTTCTGTCTTTTCTCACCTCCTTTTCTTTCTTGTCTCTTTTCTCTTTGTCTCTCTTTTCTCTCCATCTCAGATATTCTGTCCTGTACCTTTTCCAGATGATAAACATACACACAGAAGTAGAGGCTTGCCCTCAGCTGCAGTGGTGTAGTGCCCCTGGACAGGGTCTGAGCATCTCAGCAGTCAGAGGTTCAGAGAATCCTAGAATCCCTGAATCCCTGGGTTGGAAGGGACCCCCAGTATCACCTATTTCCAGCCCCTCCCTCTCTGCCATGGGCAGGGACACCTTCCACTATCCCACGTGGCTCAAAGCCCTGTCCAGCCTTGCCTTGAACACTTCCAGGGTTTCTTCTGTCACAGCTTCCCTGGGTAACCCATGCCAGTGCCTCACCACTACCACAGTAAAGGATTTCTTCTTGATGTCTAATGGAAACTAAACCTCTTCCATCCTAAAGCCATTTCCCGTGTTCTGTCACTACCTGCCCTTGTAAGAAGCTCTTCTCCAACTCTCTCCTAGCCCCATCAGGTACTGAAAGGCCACAGTGAGAAACCCTGGAGCCTTCTCCAGGCTAAACAACCCCAACTCTCATCCTGCCCTATAGCAGAGGTGTCCCATCCCTCGAATCATTTGTAGTCCTTTCCTTCCCCTCACACTGTTCTCTCTGTGACAAGAGCAGCCAAGTAGCTGTACTAAATTTTGATAGTTTTTGGATGTCTCTTGTCATTAAATCATGAATTTAAGATTTAAAATGTGTTCCATTTATAGAACTCCAAAAAGGCTTCTGACTTCAGACAAGTAACAGTGATGTTCCTAAAAATTACATTTAGACAAACAAGAAGAGTTGTTAATTAGAAGGCAGGATAAGTTGGGAGAAGCNCTCCACCCCTACCTGCAGGACGATGTCGGCCCCTCTGTGGCTCCCGATGGTCGTGGTGTAGGATTTCAGCTGGAAACATCCCTCCGAGCCCTTTAGGAAAGCTCGCATTGCCCAACCCCCTCACCTGCAAGGCTTGCACCGAATAAACAAATCCTCAGTTAGCAACTTCCCCCCAACAAGCAACCTGAGCCACGAGCGGCTCAACAGACTCCAACACTAAAAATTGTACAAAATTACCCCAAAAGCGGCTCTGTCCCAGCTGGTAGTGTGGCTGCAGTAGCCTTGGAAACCTCGGCTACGCTGGAGCCTGCTGCTGCCTGCCTGGGTGAGTTTTTCCTCTTTGATTTGTTTAGTTTTTTTTCCTTCTCCTTTTCCCAAGCAACTGGCCCGGCACAACACAGCTCCGTGCTGGCGTGGCCACAGCGATCCCGTGCCAGCCAGGGACACACGTGGGAATGTGTATCACAAACCTCACAGGGGCCCTGCCACCTGCCAGTGCTGCCAAAGGACCCTTTTGTCCTCACTTTACTTATTTTTTATTTAATATCATGCACACACATACAAATGGGTCTTGTAACCTCGGGTGAGGGGATAAACATTGCTGTCAGGTGGATGCTGTCACCCACTGGTGCTTCTCCACCAATATCCCTTGGTCCTAGACTGCCATGCATCATTCTTCAACAGAAAAAAAGAGGCAAAAATCCACACTTGCCACCAACACCCTCCAGTTTGCCCTCACCAGTCCTGAAAGATTTCATCGTGCTTCTATTTGAGGCAGAAGCAGTGCATTTGGCAAATTAGGGCTTCTCTGCAAACTTCTACCAGTTTGAAGCCATTCCATTTTGTCCTGTCACTCTGTGCTCTTGTATTAATCTGCATTGAAACTGATGTCAAATTCTACTCTCAAATGACTAAGCTGTACAGAAGTGTATCTGAGGAAGAGTAACTGAAAATAATTCAGTGAAGTTGTAATAAAGATTTTTTTTTCTGTTACCTCTTTGGAGTTCCATCTTTCTTTGGACTGATTTGATCTTTTTTGTTTGTGTTTTGTGTTGTCTTTGTCTGGGTCTCTCCCCTTCTCTCTGTCTCTCTCACTTGCTCCCCTGCTTTGTGCCTCTCAGTCTCTCTCCCTCTCTCTTGGCCATCTTTGTCTGCACCCCCCTTCACCTCTCTTTTCTTCTCCTCTCTTTACTCTTTGCTTTGTCCCTTTTAATCTCTCTTGTCTTCTGTCTTTTCTCACCTCCTTTTCTTTCTTGTCTCTTTTCTCTTTGTCTCTCTTTTCTCTCCATCTCAGATATTCTGTCCTGTACCTTTTCCAGATGATAAACATACACACAGAAGTAGAGGCTTGCCCTCAGCTGCAGTGGTGTAGTGCCCCTGGACAGGGTCTGAGCATCTCAGCAGTCAGAGGTTCAGAGAATCCTAGAATCCCTGAATCCCTGGGTTGGAAGGGACCCCCAGTATCACCTATTTCCAGCCCCTCCCTCTCTGCCATGGGCAGGGACACCTTCCACTATCCCACGTGGCTCAAAGCCCTGTCCAGCCTTGCCTTGAACACTTCCAGGGTTTCTTCTGTCACAGCTTCCCTGGGTAACCCATGCCAGTGCCTCACCACTACCACAGTAAAGGATTTCTTCTTGATGTCTAATGGAAACTAAACCTCTTCCATCCTAAAGCCATTTCCCGTGTTCTGTCACTACCTGCCCTTGTAAGAAGCTCTTCTCCAACTCTCTCCTAGCCCCATCAGGTACTGAAAGGCCACAGTGAGAAACCCTGGAGCCTTCTCCAGGCTAAACAACCCCAACTCTCATCCTGCCCTATAGCAGAGGTGTCCCATCCCTCGAATCATTTGTAGTCCTTTCCTTCCCCTCACCTTTCTCTCTGTGACAAGAGCAGCCAAGTAGCTGTACTAAATTTTGATAGTTTTTGGATGTCTCTTGTCATTAAATCATGAATTTAAGATTTAAAATGTGTTCCATTTATAGAACTCCAAAAAGGCTTCTGACTTCAGACAAGTAACAGTGATGTTCCTAAAAATTACATTTAGACAAACAAGAAGAGTTGTTAATTAGAAGGCAGGATAAGTTGGGAGAAGCTTTACACTGACAGTAAATGCATTATGTCTAAAATTAGAGATTATCTGCATCTTTAAAGCCTTTGAATTTGCTTTTCTGTTGTTAATTAAAAAAATAATTATTTCTTGTATTCTGGAGATCTTTCTCCACGCATGTGATGCACAGGAAAAAGTGGCAGAAGAAGCAGAAGAACATGCTAACATCACAGATGTGGGCAAACTACTTGCTCTTCAGGAGAAGGAGGGATTGGAAAATAAACTAAAAAAGCTGAAGGTGCAATTTGCTGCTTGACTATCTACTACATCACCTTGTGTGAAAAACTATGGGGATATGGAAAGATATCCTTGCTGGAGCTCTGTTCCTTACAAAATTGGCTGCCCTTAGAAACAGGTGAAGGTGAGGTGAATTCCTTCTGCATGACGACTTTTCATCAATTGAAACTGGCAGTTCAGTAACTTTCAATAACATATTTATGCTAGATTCCATTTCAAAGAGCAACAAGTCTTTATTTTCTGAAATGGAGGATGCTGTCAGAACAAATTTCAGGTGCTTCACAAGAATTCTTGGGGTGATTAAGAAAAGAGATTTAAAGCCAGCATCTGCTTCTAACATTGTGGGCACCCCCTAAATAAATACAAATAGTTGCCCTAAATAAATGAGAACAGCTCCATGCTTTTCACTTGTTTAGAAGGTGGGGGGTCCAATCCACCAGTGCCAGAGATGCCAATACAGACTTGGGAGCATGGAGTCACTGACACTGAAGGGACCTTTGGAGATCCTCAGTCCAACCCCTCGCTCAAACCTGGGCAGATTGCTCAGGGCCCTCCCAGTAATGTTCTGAGTATCCCAGGGATCAAACAGTCCAACACCACTGTGGGCAGCCTCTTCCATGTCTGACCATCCTCATGGTAGGAAATGTTCTTTTTTATGTCTATTTGCAATTTTTTGTATTTTAACTTGTACCTATTCCCTCTTTTTTCACTGAGCCTGCATGTTTTACTCTGTCCCATCAGGTATTTATACCCACTGGTTACAATGCCACCTCCTCCCAAGGCTAAACAATCTCAGCTCTTCAGCCTCTTGCATGTCAGATGCTTCAGTCCCTCAATCACTTTGCTGGCATTTTTGTGCATTTCCCCTTCTCTCAAATCCTGACTCAGTTTATCCAAAATTCAGAATGTTCTTTCACTGCAGGATTGAGGTAATTTCTCAGGGCTCTCAAAGCTGGGAATATCAGGTACCACTCTGAGCACTTCAAAGAAGGTAAAAATCTCCATCCACTGCTCCGGGCACCACACTTCACACCCTGATGGGCACAGCTTGGTTTGGCATTGCTTTCTTCCCTGAAGTCTCAGTGACACCACATACGACACCAGTTCTTGCTGGTGTGTTCCCATGTTTTTGTCCAGACAAAAAGACCCACCCCCACCACCAAACCCAAAAAACAAAAAAAACCCCACCTCCAAAACAACAAACAAAACCCACCCTGAAAACCCCAAAAAATCCTTTCACTCCTGGGGCAGTCTGCCATTCTCTAGTACCCACCTGAGTTCAGCAGTGTTTGTTCTGTCTCAGTGCACCTCCTGCCCAATGCCATCTGTGTCAGTATGAACTGCAGCCTTGGAAAAAAAACCCAGGTTCTCCTTAGAACAGTTTAAAACATATTTTAGGTCTTTGCCAATATAGAAAGTGGATCAGTTAAATACAACACAATTATATTTGCACTTCCAAACACATTTTTCTGCCCTAGAATACGACATCTTTTAGGTATCAGTGTATTTTTTTGCATCTCTGCAGTCTAGGATAAAGACTGATTTTTGAAACTTAACAGCGTTTTGGTCTAAAGCAAACATTTTTATATAAGCATTGTTTTATTTTGTTTTGTTTTTGGTGTTCTTTTGTTTGTTTCATTTGGTCATTTCGGTTTTTCTTTTAACAGTGACCATATCAAAGAATAAAGTGCCATTACAGTTCGAAGCAGTTATCTTTTTTAAAACAGTTATTTTGGACACTGGTACACCACATTCATCTAGTGTGGCCCAGCATTCTGCAACCATTGTGCTCACAAAAACATTTAGAAACATCTTAATGAATTTTTTTCTTTGGTATTTTAAAAGAAACCAGCTGAGGCCACATTGTGCTGCCCACGTGCAGCTATGTGACATTTTTCACCATGAAATGGAAGCACAGTTTGTGTTGCCTTGTCACAGTACAGTTCTCTGTGTGCATTGTAATGCATTTACCAATGTCCTAGGGCTGCTTTTGGTCCCTTTTTGTATTTTTCTGTAAGAAAGCTATTTTTCCTAATGTCTCAACACCAAAAAAAAAAAAAAAAAGGGAATGTAAACAGCACTTGCAGTGCAAACCATCACATTGACCCTCAGAGTTTTTATGTGCTGCATTTTTAGAGACAAGGAACTAATATGTTATTTGTTGCTTTTTGAAGTCGTAGGATGTTTTGTGTTTTACAGCAATGAGACTTGAAAATAGTGATGTGTGTCCTCATAATTTTGCAGGTGTTCCCTCTAAGTTTCCTGGGTGCTGAATTGCAGACACATTTAAAACTATCAAAAAAACATCCTGTGGAAAAACACATATCAAAGATATGTAAGATACATGTGAAATTCTGAGCCTTGCAATAAATACAAATTCTTCTGTAATCACTTGAACCAAACATTATCATACACAGCAGTCATATGAAAATAATAGAGCTGTTCTTCACAAAATTCTTTTTCTGAGGAATTATAAGCAAAGTTTTTAATATTTTATTGAAGCAAGACAGTTGCAAGCATAAATAAAAGTGTACTTTTACATGACTGCTTCAAAATAATGAGATACAGGCAGCTGAGCAGAGACAGCTGTTGGGAAGAGGTCAGAAGTAAAACCAGATCTTTGTAAGTATTTGTTCTTGTCCCATATATATTCTCTAGAGATTGGACACATTAAAATTATATTTTAGCAACAGTACACCATGATAATTTGCTGTATTGACAGACTATATAAAACCAAACTAAATAAATATTGAATACCTTCTGGTATTAGAAAAAGTTGTGTATTAAATATCTGCAAGAAGATAATTTTTAATGTGAATACCATTATGTCGTCACAATTATTTTAGCCTGAAAAATAATAGATTAAGATTGTGATTTATCAGGGGTTTTAGAGTCAGGAGCTGTGATTTCACCAGGGGTAATTACAGATAGATCCCAAGCTGCATGTTATAGGCTTATTATTAGTCTTCTTTGAATAGCAGATTATGAGACACACTTGGTTTGTTATATATTGCATTCAGAATATTTTATGATTAAATATAGAAAGTACCATTGCTGCTGTCACACTATGCTTGTGTAACTGTGCTTATCATCAGACCCTAAATAAATATGGAATTTCTGCTCACTTTAATTTATGCATTAAAACAGTAAAGTTTCTCTCTTTTGCATATAAAGTAATATTAATTGCTATACAAATCCATTTTAAAACAAGACTATATCTATTATATACAGGATTTTAGAACATAAGAAATTATCAACATAATTAGATAGAGTTGGAAATACAAATATAATTTTTCTATACATAAATTAAATAATAAAAGGCTTGAAAATGTAAAAGATAATCTGTATGAAGGAAAGAAAATTAGTGTGTGTTTACTACTCTGTCCTGCTCACTGCCCCTCATGTTCTCATTCTGGCTCAGTGTCCTCCTCCCTGACACTCTTTCCCTGTTGCTCTGTCCTTTTATCTGTCTGTCCTTATCTGCTCTGTCCTTTTACCTGTCCTCCATGCCCGTCTCATGATCCCTTGTTCCTTTTTATTCTCTGTTTCTCTGTCCTGCTCTCTGTACCACTTTTTCTTACTGTATCTTTCTCTCCCGTTCCCTGCCCTTTCATTTTATTTTCTCCATCTCCATCCTGGCCCCCTGTCCTTATTTTCCTTTCCCTGTCCTGCTCCCGCTCCCTCTTTCTGCCTGTCCTCCTCTCTCTCCTGTGCTTCCAGGCACAATTCCCCAGGTGGGGCAGGTGGTGCTGCCTTCAAGTGATGTGGCTTGGTGGTGGATTTGGCAGTACTGGGTTAATGGTGGGACTTGGATCATCTCAGAGTTCTTTTCCAACCTAAATGATTGTATGGTTCTTTATCTCTCTCCTGCTCCCTTCCCCTCCCCTCCACCGCTGTTCCTCTCTCCTTTTTCTTGTCCCTGTCTTTTCTGCCTTTCTCTGTTGCATTCCCAGCCCTGTGCTTTCTTACTCCACCTTCCCACCGAGCTGGCCCCTTCTCCTCCTTCTCCTTCTCCTTCTCCTCCTTCTCCTCCTTCTCCTTCTCCTTCTCCTCCTTCTCCTTCTCCTTCTCCTTCTCCTTCTCCTTCTCCTTCTCCTTCTCCTTCTCCTCCTTCTCCTTCTCCTCCTTCTCCTCCTTCTCCTTCTCCTTCTCCTCCTTCTCCTTCTCCTTCTCCTTCTCCTTCTCCTTCTCCTTCTCCTTCTCCTTCTCCTCCTTCTCCTTCTCCTTCTCCTTCTCCTCCTTCTCCTCCTGTGTCCTGGGGGCCCCAATGACATCTCTGTTCCTGTCCCCACAGTGCTTAGACAGATTTCTTTCGTCTCTGGGTCACATAGTTTGTTTTGTCTCTGTGCAGTGTGTCTGCACGTGTTTGTGTTGTGTGCAAAAAATATTAAAAACTGTATCTTTTCTTTATCTTTTCTTATCTCTATATGTAGAAAATTATAAAAATCTATTTCCAAATACAGTTCTTTATCTACTCTTTTATACGCAGCATTTTAGAGCATAAGAAGTTCTAAATACGGATAAATAAGGCTTGAAAAGACAAATATAACCTTTGTATATATAAATTTAACACCAAAGGGCCTGCAAAGGGGAGAAAAGATGACCTCTATGAGGGCAGTACAAGCAGCTCCCTGAGCTCTGTTAGTTTTTTGTGTGCCACTGGAGCACCAAGTTCGAGATCTGGGCCGGGCCTGGCGCCGCTGCCGCCGCCTGGCGCCGAGCGCGGGTACTGCGCATGTGCGCCGCGTTGGGCGCCTCGGGGGCACCACCTGCAGGCCACAGGCGGCACAGCGCACAGCGATGGGCGCATGCGCAGTGACTCCAGCGGCTCTCAGGCCCCAGCCGCGGACAAAAAGCGGTCCTGCAACTAAGGAACGCGCGCACGCGCAGTGACTCGCCGGAGCGCCGCCACCGCGCTTTCCGTGCCTTTCACTGCCTCCCGCCCGAGCGCAGCGAGGGAGTACCAGGCGCGGGTCCCAAGTGTGGTGGCGGTGGCGGGCGAGGGTCGCAGGGAGCCCGCAGAGGAGCGGGGCGGCTGCCAGGTGGCATTGGGCTGCGGCTGCAGGAAGTCACGTGACAACGCACTCAAGATGGCGGCGGAGGCAGGAATAGCGTCATTCCACTCTCAAGATGGCGATGGCGATAGGCAGTAACGTGTCACAACACTCAAGATGGCGGACCGTGAGGAAACTCGCGGCGCCACACTCAAGATGGTGATACTTTACAGGAAATTGCGTCACGCCACTCTCAAGATAGCGGTCGCGACGCGCGATTCAGGCCGTCCTTCCCAAGATGGCGGCAGCTACGCATGCGCTTTGGGGAAGGACAAAAAGTGGCGCCGCGGTCGAACCTCTCTCCTCATAAGCCATCTTTCCACCTGAACCCGATGCCCGGCTTGCAGCGCGATCTCCGGTGTGGGGACGAGGGTGGTGGGTCAGCGGCGCCGGAGGCGGCGGGAGCAGGACGGGCGGTGCCAGGCAGCGGCCGGGCTCCATCTCCCGCTGCTCGGTGGTGTCACCCGCAGGCCAAAGGCGGTGCTGCACCCTGGGAACGGGGATTGCACCTGCCCACAGCCGGCTCCATTTCCTCATGGGAGTCCTGGAAACAGAACGGGGCGGGTGTGAGAAATGAGGATGCTGCAGATGGGAATGGAGAGCCCATAATCAATGTTGTCTGGTGAGTCCCTGATGTGCCTGATCTAATGCTGTGCTGTCGCCAAGTGACCTCATTCTGATTTAAACCATCTTGGAATATGCTGGAAACACAACTTGGGCTGTAACAGGTGTTAAGAATAACACTTCACGATGTAGAATTTTAAAGGTTTATTACCAAAGAAAAAGCAATTGGGATGCCTGTTATAAGTGCTTATTGTATTATTGGCTTTTTGCAAATATTAAAATGAATGTTATATGTATAATGTTAGAAAACTTAGTTGCATGGTTATAACTTTTTAGTAGTGTTTAGGATTCTATCATGGTATGCAGAATGCTTTCTCTCATGTAACTAACAAAGGAGCAAGGAGGTCCTGGCATTCCTGAGGTATCTGGCTAGATAACCTCACATACCTAAGACTTCTGGAAGAAAGAAGATATTGACCAGAATGTGAAAAACAGGACAACCGAAACATCAGCCAGCAGAACTGGATTATCAACTTTTAAACAGATCTGTGAAAACCCAAGGGATACCAAAAAAGGAATAGTTGCATGATGCATAGAAATCTATGACGATGTATGAGACTCAGGCATTTAACAGAAGAGGTTTGGTAGCCAAGGTGTGCCTCTGGCATCATGCCAAGCACCCTTGGCCGTATTAATTCTCTTTGCTTTATTTCTGTCTCCTATTGTCCCTTTTATTAAACCCCTTAATAAACCTTTTAAAATTTACCAGGAGTGAACGTCGTTTATTACAGTGCCCACAATACAAAGACACAGCGCTGGGTGCATGGCTAGTCCGGCCAGGGGCACACCTCCCCCGGTTCCTGCAGGTACTTTTATACCCTCTCAGTGTCAATCAAGAGGCAAGGATGCACTTATCCAATCCTGGGTTCTGAGGTCCCTCCCATTTGGGGCGGCCTGGCCAGGGCCCACCCATGTGCAGCTTGCTCAATCATGAGATCGGGAGGGACCTCACTTTGCCTGGTGTCCTGATTGACACTCCGCAGGGAACTTTCTGCAAAGTCCCTTTCATCCTTCCTTGGCCGTTTTGTCTGTAGTCCCTTATACTAGGAATTATAGTAATTGAACATTCTTAACTAACTAATAATAACAAGAACCTCTGTTCACTGTAACTGGGATATTATAGCAATAAAAGGGAGGGTACAAAGAAGGGGAACATTACAACAATAACCACAATATTGTAACATACAATCTAATTTTAACTCTAACTCATTAAATGTAACAGGAGCAGTTAACTGCTCAACTCATTAACCCATCACACTTAATCTCTTAACCTTATTAACCATAAATTAATATACGAAAGCCAAGTTCACCTTTGGCCATTTATAACAAAAGGCACGTGGGAAACTTTGTGTTTTAGGGGTGTGCAGCTTCTGAACGACACAAATTGTTCAGATTCCCACGGAAACCTGCCGGGCCGTGGTTCTGGGGCAGGAGTGTCAGACAAGTGGCATCTTCAGTGCCACCTTAATAGCTGCTGTCCCTGGCGCTGCCAAGATCAATGAAGTGCTGTTCATGCCCTGCTAGCAAACCACAGAGCAGGATAAATGGTGTAAGTGGGTGGTTTTTTCCTTCTCTCTGCACTCTCTTAACAATGCCCTGAAGTGCTCTGGCTCATGGCAATATAATCTGTGTGTAACTGCTTCCAGTGCCTGTCTGTGCAGCGGGGACAGTCCCTGAGGGTCCCATGTGTGATAAACAACGTTCACTCCTGGTAAAATTTTAAAAGGTTTATTAAGGGGTTTAATAAAAAGGACAATAGGAGACAGAAATAAAGCAAAGAGAATTAATACGGCCAAGGGTGCTTGGCATGATGCCAGAGGCATGCTTGGCTACCAAACCTCTTCTGTTAAATGCCTGAGTCTCATACATATTCATAGATTTCTATGCATCATGCAAACATTCCTTTTTTGGTATCCCTTGAGTTTCAAGTCCCCCCAATTTCAGTCTCTACTGTTTTTTCGCAGATCTGTTTAAAAGTTGATAATCCAGTTCTGCTGGCTGATGTTTCGGTTGTCCTGTTTTTCACATTCTGGTCAATATCTTCTTCCTTCCAGAAGTCTTAGGTATGTGTGGTTATCTAGCCAGATACCTCAGGAATGCCAGGACCTCCTTGCTCCTTTGTTAGTTACATGAGAGAAAGCATTCTGCATACCATGATAGAACACTACTAAAAAGTTATATCCATACAACTACATTTTCTAACATTATACATATGACATTCAATTTTTAATATTTGCGAAAAGCCAATAATACAATACATACTTATAACACATGGAATCCCTGAGGTTGGAAAAACCCTTTGAGACCATCGGGTCCAGCTGCTGCCCCAGCACTGGCGAGGCCACCCCTGCCCCACGTCCCCAAGGGCCACATCAGGAACCACCCACTGAGTGACACGAGCTGGGGAGAGGGCTGCAGGCACTGACAGTGCCATTGCTCGCTGGCACTGCGGCTGGGGGGTCCCAGAGGGGCTCCAAAACCCCATGCCTCCTTGAGAGAAACGGATGCTCTCAATTTTTACTTTGAACAGTTTATTAACAAGGTGGATAAAAGACAAGGACCCTTCAAGTCCCTGGTAAGGCAGATAAGCGCTAAGAACAAAGCAAAATGGTGGCCAGGAGCCATTTCCTCCAGGACATCTGGAAAGAAAGAGACCCTGTCCCCCTCCAGCTGTGCTGGGCTCTTTTATTCCCACGGGTTGGATCCAAAATTCAGTGTATGACTTTTGAAGAGAGGTTCTTTCAGCCTCTCCTCGCGGTGTTTGATTGCTCATTATCTAGGGGTTTCAATTGGCTCATTTAAGGACCAATCAGCATTACAGATGCTCTTGGATTGGTCACCTAGGGAGCCAATGGTTTCCCGAGCCTGATCCCCTTATGCTAATAGGTGATGTTAGCCACGCCTCACTCCGCCTACCCCGCTTTGGATCCAGCCCTCGGTGCTGCCTGCTGGCCAAGCTCTGTTACTGCATAGGACACATTGAAATGAGGTGTAAATGCCATGTTCAACACAACACTCAGTTGACGAGACAAGCCAACCTTCTCAACAGCAGAATAAGTAGAGACAGATAAGGTGGAACATCACTGGCCCTCTCTGACAGATTCATTTTGACTACATTACATTCATTGATTACATTCATTACTCACACTCCCACAGGACGGGAGGGCACAGTGTGCAGGGGGAGCAGCCCAAAGGCAGGCTCAGGACAGTTCCCCTGCAGTTCAGGGAACCTGTGGCTGAAGCACCTTTAACTCCACTGTGTTTGGTACCTTTTTGTAGGCATAGGATTTTATGCACTTGGAAGCAGCTTTTGAGAGCTGCTCTGGGCACCCTGTGCCAGGGCCTCACCACCCTCACAGGGAGGAATTTCCTGCCAATATCCCATCTAAATCTACCCTCCTTCAGCTTAAGATATTACCCCTTGTCCAAAGTCCCTTTGCCATGGGCTGCTGCTGCTGCAGTGTTTGTTTTTTATGTTACTTTATTGCATTTACCTGTTGTCCAGTATAAGGGACACTTTAGGAAGAAATCCTAAAGTCCTAAAGTTCCTCTGTCCTCTTGTCCTCTTGACTCCAGATGTTCCCATCCTGATGAATGATGAATGAAACCATTCAGGTTTGATTTCATTCCTTAAGCCAGTTTTTAGCATGAGCTAATTGTTCTTGGAGCAGTAGTACCTTCAATGAACTTAAAAATAATAAAGCAGGAGTGGATTGTGGCTCTGTCCTCCTGGCATCCAACTGAATCCCTCCTTTCCCCAGGACAGCCCTGGCTGCCAAGGATGACCTGTGTGAGGTCTGTGAGAATGCTGCCTGCGCCGGCTGCTTCTGAGTGAAGATGGAAAAACTCACAGAAGATGTGTCCAGATGGGAAGTTTGTGCATTCCTGAGGCGAGATCATGTACTTTCACCAAACAGGATTTCTGGCCTCCATCTCCCACTGCAGCTAAACTGGAGCTGCCAGCTCATAGGGACATCCCTGCAGTCCTGCAGCACCTGGATCAGGTGCCACCAGCAGAGCAGATCTGCCAACAAGGAGGCTGTGACTCCTCTGAGAGCTTCCAGCGCTGCAGGAGTTGGGTGACACTGGAATGGAAATACCCTGGGTTTCATTTCTCACTGTCTTGCCTGGGTTGGAACACGCTGGGTGAAACTCAGCATCTCCTGCAGCCTTTTAATAGCTAATATTTAATGTCTAATAGTTAAAATTTAATATTTAATATCTGTCTGTGATTTGGCCTCCCCTGCACACAACAGCAGCACTGGGTTATCCCCTTTGCCAGCCTCGCTCCTCGCTCCCAGTGTGTTGGGTCGCTCTCCTCTCTCCCTGTCTGCCAGTGACACCTCTGAGTTTGTAGCAGAACTGCTACAAATAACTTGACACAAATTCCTGGTGTTTAGGAACACCTTGACAGCCAGAAATCAGACTGTTCCAGATTGTTGTTAATTTAGGGAATGGGTGTAGAGGAGCACAGGAGTTCTTCTCTGGTTCTGTATCGAGGTTCTTTAAACTCCATTTAGGAGGAAGCAATTCCAAACTGCAGTGCTGGAATGATGTTGAAATGAAAACATTGCCTGTTGTTTTATTTATTGGTGGCAAGACTGTGGAGAAAGGATGTGCCCATGTTTATATGCTGTATAGGAAATGAAAACTAGGAATAATTTGGATTTTTTGTTTGTTTGTTATTGCTGGGTTTTGGGGAGGGTTTTGTTTTAGGATACTCTTCTTGCTTACTTGCTTTTTCCCTATATAAGGTGTTTCATGTCTGGGGCTTCCCTGAATAAAAGGTATCATTTAATAATGTCCTGAAATTAAACTGATTTGTGGTCACAGAATGTCGGTGTATGAGGCAAACAGGATGGGGGCCCAGGCAGACGTTCCAGGAGCTTTTTATTATTTCATTCAGGCATCAGTCTCATTTACAAGAGATAGTACATAGCTCATGCCTGCGCCTACAACTCAAGACCTCTGTGTTACAGAACATTCTTAAAAGATTTTTAACTAATAGTATCCTTCTTAAGTTTATAGACAGCTGTTTTAACTAATCAGTAAAAAGCACATGCACACCTGCCGCAAACAATGCTCACTTGTATGCCTTGTAATAACAATGCACAATATTCCATTATTAAGCTTAAAACTCAACTATCTTGCTAAGTATATTTTCTGCAGTCTCAAAACCTATCTGAGCCAAGCTTAGAGACTTCAAGCTTTTCAGCTACAGCTGCACCTAAAATCTTTGCTTTTTTTCTGAAACCTGTTTTTCTCACCCTGGCTGAAAACTTTCTCACCTTTTGCATTTCCCACAACAGAATCACTGAGGCTGGAAAACTCCTCCAAGACCATCGAGTCCAAGCTGTGCCTGATCCCCACCTTGTCACCAGCCCAGAGCACTGAGTGCAACATCCAGGATTTCCTTGGGCACCTCCAAACCTCCCTGGGCAGCCCCTTCCTCTTCCTGATCATCTTTTCCATGAGGAAATTCCTGTGGTGTCCAACCTGAGTCTCCCCTGGCACAACTTGAGGCCATTCCCTCTCCTCCTATCCCTGTTTCCTGGGAGCAGAGCCCAATCCCCACCTCCTGTCAGGGAGTTGTGCAGAGCCAGAAGGTCCCCCCGAGCCTCCTTTTCTCCAGGCTGAGCCCCCAGACCCTTGTAAGGAACACAAGCCTGTATCAGAGATTTTAACTACCTGTAACTGAATTATTATCTCCATTTTTTATACCTGGGGCCCTCAACTCAGCAACCAACTTCTACAAGACTGTCAGTGCTCCGAAGCTGCACCCTTATGCCAGGAATCTGGTGCCTAAATGCAGAAGCAATGTTAGAAAAGTACCATTAAACGTGTGAACACCTATTTATTTCATTTGGCAGGACAGCTCTGAGGGTGTAGAAGAGGATTCCTTACATCTGTTCTGTTGACTACTCCAGCTGCCCTGGCCTTGGTTCTGAATTCTCATCCAGTGTCCTGGAATGGCCAAATGTGCAGGTCTGTAATCAGGTTTTAAGCAAATACAGGCTTTTTTGTGCTGACCCAGGACAGTTTTAGTGGAATTTTGAAGTTTAGGACTTGCCCATGTTTATGCCCAAATCTGTTATTCTGTACATTTGCTCTCCTTTAAAGGACAGACATTGTTTTAAAAAGGGAAAAAACCACAAGGAACACTAATGTATAATTTTGTGTGATGTCTGTTTTAAATATTTTGGACAATTTTCTCCAATTTATGGGGAACTTCTGGTAGCATAACAGTGCCCCCACTGAGCAGCACAAATTTATCTGTACCCTTTGCTCTTGAGAACACGTGCAAACCAATTCTGTTGATACGAGGTGATAACACAGGGCTGCAGGAGAGAGACTGTACAGCTGGGAAGGGAGAAAAAGGAACTTCTGCTCTCCTGCTGCTCTGTACTAAAGCTGCCTCATTCCTGGGTACAGCAGCGAGGTGTGGGGGGGAAATTGAAAGGAGATTTAGGGCTGAGTTCCAAAGAAAAACATGGGATAAAGATTTCAAAGGCTTTTCATGATCATGGTGGCAAACATTCCTTTTTGGAACAAAGTCCTTTTCTCTTCTGATGAAGAGCTTGAACTTTTTACGAGAGCAGGCAGTGAGGGAGGAATGAGAGGGCAGTGAGGGCAGGATGAGAGGGAATGGCCTTCAGGAGTTTAGACTGGATCTTGGGAAGAAATTCTGGAGTAGAAACACTGAACAGAGGTAGGAGCAAGAGGCTGTCCATGAGGACAGCAGCCACAGCTGGCAGCTCTTCCCAAAGCTGGGGTGATCCTGCCCATGGAATGTGTGCAGCAGTGGGTATTACATAAGTTACTTTATCCAGGACAAGAGAACTCCCTGACACAGGGGAGGTGTGCACACAGGGAAAGCTGATTGATAAAAGGGGGATTCTATGTCAGGGGTGTAATAAAATGGTAGGTGAGTAAATTCAGAGTTTTAGACACCATTTCTTTTCAGGGTGTGTGATTAAATAATGAGCAGCTTGCCAGGGAGATTGAGAGTCTGCTAATTAAAGTATTGCCTGAATTATCTTTCTTAAACACAGACTTTACATCCACATCCTTTAACCACACATGAATTCCTCCTTAGCATGTGCTCACCTTTCTGTAGCACCTTAAATCCAGTGCACACTGGGCACCTGTAGAGGGTTTTTTTTAGGTTTTAGAATCTATGAATTCTTCTTTCTCAATCATTCCCTCTTCCTTTCTGATCCATGGGAAGGGCAGTGTGGTCTGTACTGCCCTGACACCCCCAGGCCTGAACCTCAGCAATAATAACACTCCTTTATTGCCAACTCCCAACACTAGAGTTTTTTTCCAGCTGTTGAGCACTGAGATGACAAATTCCATTAGTTCTGTAATTCCAAGAGCTTCTTGAAGCACTGGATAATCCAGAGACTGGCAGCTCTTTCCTTTGTCCAGCATGTGCCACTCCCAGCCCCTGATTCCCTTTGTCACTGTGCAATTCTGTGTTTTGATGTCCACAGTCATCAGGAAGGTGGGATTTCCCCTTTCCTCATTTATGTTGGGCACACAGACTTTTGTGCCTGTTCTCCCTTCAATTTGCCTCACCTTTCCCCCTGGATTTCTCTTACCTTTCTCCTCACCCTGCTTAGCTCTTCCAAATTTCTACATCATCCAGGCCTGGCACATCCTTTTATTCGCTGATTGGCTGCCAGTTCTGATCCTTCCTACTGGCACCATCCCCAGTCTCTTTCCTTTAATTTTTTGAGTGTGGGTTGGTTTTTTTCCCCTCCTTGATTCTATAATGTGGCTCTTTACCCAGCTTCCCTCATTCATCCCCTCCTGCCCTATTACTCTCTTGGTCCTTGTGGGATTTCCCTGCCCATTTCCGTATCTGTTCTGCTGAAGCTCAAAATTCCCTGGACTGATAATTCTTTCTTAGTTTAAAATATATAATTTCTACATGTTTCTCATATTTTTACTCTCTCCTCTAGTTCTAGCCACCAGTGTTCTCAACCAACCAGCTTTATATCCTATTAAAATCCTAATCCCATAGTTTCTTTCCAATTCCCACCCACATTACCCTCCAGTCCCACTGTTGTATCCCTTCTATCCAGAAATTTTGTGTCTATCTGTTTCTATTTCCCTTAACCTCTGTCTTCCCACCCCTGGCCATTATCACATCTTGATTTGCCCATATCCTTCCTGTCTTTCAGAATGTTTGTTTGCCCTTTCTTTTTTCTTTTCAAATTTTTTTAAATTTTTCCCCCTTTTTTTCCTCTTTTTAAATTTTCCCTAAAGGGAAAAATCCAGACAGAATTTCAGGCAAGCAGGAAAAGATGTTGTTTTACCAGCAAAAATATTTCCTTCCTTTCAAATGCACAAAAATATGAAGGCTGAAACCCATTTCTTCACAGAATCCTGGAGGGGTTGAGGTTGGAAGGGACGCTGGGAGTTGTCCAGTCCCGCCTCCCTGGGACCTGAGTGCCCAGGACCATTCCCAGATGACATTTGGATGTCTCCAAGGATGGAGACTGTGCAGCCTCTCTGAGCAGTCCATTTCAGTTCTCACTGACTCTTCTTTTTTTGTCTTTTTTTCAATATCAGTGAATTTCTGACTTGCTCCCACCTAGGAAAAAGAAGAACAGAAGCTTTTGCTAATTACAAATGCAGATTTTTTTGAGGAAATTCCAGTGCTTTTCACTGAAAAAATGCAGAAGGGTTAGAGGCAATGTTGATGGGGTTGGTCCCATCCTTGGGTGAGGCTCTGCTCCCGCCCCAGGCAAATCTAAGGATCCCGGAGTGCTCAGCAAACACTGAGCATACAAAGATATGATTGTCCTTGGGGTAACATTTTAACTAAACGGTCAGAGAATGTCCCAGTGATGACGTGATTTGCTTTATAAGCAACAAAAAGTCCATAAAAGCAACGGCACAGCCAAGGAGAATTTGCATTAAATATTTTGCATCACTGCCACATTCTGATAAAAACTATCATAACTGAGATAGGAACACTCTTAGAGCTGTCCAGAATCTTAACTTCTTTCTTTTTTTCCAGGAATCTGAAAGACAAATTCCATGTTCTCCTCTGCCTGGGATGTTTTGCTATCAGGCACTGGAATCAGAATTGATGATAAAGGTATTGCTGTTTTCAGTCCTGTCACGGTGAGACACTTTTTGACCAGATCAGTAAATTTTCTGCTTTGCTGTTCCAGTGGATGAGGTGACACAGTGAGCCCCAATACTCCTGTCAGCATTCAGCTGCTTTAAATAGCAAGTATCCCCAGTTTGGTGACTCCCACCTGGGGCCTGAATTGTCAGTCAGGTGATTTAGCCCAGGCAATTTCGATTCTTTTGGTATCTCATGGTAGATGTCCAACCCCTCTCCTGGGAGATATCTGTGAAAAAACCTGGAAAATCCAGTGCAGGGGGCCCGAGGTGGTGAGGGGTTGGTGGCACATCAGGTGGAGGGAGATGAATTTCTTTAATCTGGGAAAGGGAGAGGAGAAGGGTGAGGGGGGCAATTATGAAGGACAGGTCAATCATGGGAGAGTCTGTTATTTCCAGATCCTTCAGAAAGGCACATTTGTGACACCTTCAAGGATCCATGTCTCAGTTTGCTTATGAACTGTTTGGCTGTTAATAGCTCTGGAAGATGGGTTTTTTTTGTATTTTTTGAAGTTTGTACCAAGTGTGGTGCATATTTGTAGGTTAAAAAGAAATATTTATGACTATTCTAAACCCGCTGCCCAATCATTTCCTGAAATTCCCCTTGCCCGGTGTTATTTGCCTTTGTGTGCTCTAAAGCTGCTCCTATCTTTGATCTCTTGTTGACTCAGACCTTGGGGCCTTCACAGAGCTCTTGTGGTGGCTCAGAATGAGGTCGGCAGGGACAGATGTGGGTGAGTGAGCACACAGAGGCACAGAGAACAACACGGAACTGCGGCAATAACAAAGATGCCACTCCAGCAATCCAACTGCTGAACAAGATTGTTTGAGGAAGGGCGGAAGGTTTGAACCCTGGTAAGTCAACAGCAGAGATAACTCATCAGCAGAGAGTGGGGAGTTCACAGAACATCGCACAGAGAATTCTCTTCCTCGTTCCAGGAAGAAAACAGATTGTGCCAAGGAACTGTCCCATGGCAACTCTGGGAAACTCAGGTATGTTGTAGAAGATGTGACCAAAACCTGGTTTGTCCTTGCCAGTCAAAAAAGGCCTCAGAGGGACATGGAGATGCACCAAGGGCTGGAGCTGCTCTGCTCTAGAGCCAGGCTGGGAGAGCTGAGGGTGTTCATCAAGAGAAGAGAAGGATCCAGGGAGAGCTCAGAGCCCCTTCCAGGGCCTAAAGGGGCTCCAGGAGAGCTGGAGAGGGACTGGGGACAAGGCATGGAGGGACAGGACACAGGGAATGGCTTCCAATGGACAGAGGGCAGGGATGGATGGGATATTGGGAAGGAATTGTTCCCTGAGGGAGGTGAAGCCCTGGCACAGGGTGCCCAGAGCAGCTGTGGCTGCCCCTGGATCCCTGGCAGTGCCCAAGGCCAGGTTGGACAGGGCTTGGAGCAGCCTGGGACAGTGGGAGGTGTCCCTGCCCACGGTAGGGGGTGGAACAAGATGGGCTTTAAGGTCCTTTGGAGAACACTCTCAGGCACAGGATGGGATGGTTGGGGTGTCTGTGCAGGACCAGGAGTTGGACTGGAAGGTCCCCGTTGGTCCCTTCCAGCTCAGGATATTCCACAGTTCTGTAGTCCAGGTGTGAAATCCATCGCCATGAGTCCAACAGAATTTTCCCCCTTCTCTTCTCTCTCTCCCTGTATAGGGATGTAGGAATAATTATGAAGTTCATGGGAAGGCAAGTTCAGGATCCCATTAGATTTACTCTAGGATGTTTAGGGAGGAAGCCAAGGTGGGGAAATGGAGGGGTTGATGGAATTTGGAGCGAGACGTACACGGAAAAAAAGGCTCAAGGGACAGGAGTGGCCAGTGCTGTGTAAAGAACTTAGTGGGTAGTAGTGTGATACCGATCCTGATCAGCACACTGTGACGTGGCTTCTCACTAACCTCCATTCCTAATCCTTTCCTGGGTCAGGGAGTGTTTGTTCCCTCTGCAGGGAGGTCTGAGAGCCCCCCTGGAGTGGGACTGTGGGAGGAGGGCTCGTGTGCCAGGGCCTGGAGCCATGTGGGTGTGTGGGGATGCGATCCCACAGAGTGTCCAGCTGGAGGAGCTGACCAGCTGGGTAAGAGCCTTGGGAGCCTGGAGTCTGCATGTGTGCGAGGGTGTGAAAACCAGAGGATTTGGCTACCAGAGGCACTGGGGGGGCTGGGCCAACTGCAGGCGAAATTTTGGAGTCTGGAGGGGTCAATGGGGAAGATCCAGGGGCAGCTACTGGAGATTCAGCCCCAGCCCTGCTGAGCCTGCTGCCCTGGGCCTGCAGCAGCCTTGCCTCTGTTTGCGTGGAAAATTCTTTGCAGGACTTTCCCGGGGGCTGAGGTGAAGCTGACTTGCTTGTAATCCCCAGATTATGCACCTCCCCATGAGAAGCAGCACCAAAAAAGAGTCCTCAGTTAAATTAGTCAGGGACTGTGCCTGAGAGTCATGTGTGGCGTTTGTGAGTGCAGGATGGCAGGAGCTGGCTTGGAAAAGAGACTGGACAAATGAATGCAAATAAAACCTGAGCCCTGCCTCAAAGAGTTTATGGCAGGAATAACCAGGGGCAATTGCAGATCCTGGTTCCTGAGGCTGGATCACTCAAAACCGAAAAAGGGCCGAGTACAAACCACTCTCATTTGTGGTGAGGTTTTATGGCAGGATGTGGTATCCAGGTTATTTGGGCCTTCTCTCCCAGCAGCCTTTCATCTTCTCCTTCATAAAAATAACAAATCCATTCCAGCAACACTCTGGCAGTTGGGGCTGAGGAATGCTAATTTTTATTGCCTGATAAAGCTCTGCACAGGACTGTGACATCATCTCTGGCTGTTCCAGAAGGTGCTAGAGAAGCTGTGCCCACTGTCCCCAGGTGGCTCACAGGAGTCAGCACCCCATGGACCCAATCCCTCACTGTGGGGATCCCCTGGGAGCCTTGCTCTGGGAGGGGATGGCCCACACCTGGGTCACAGGTGTCTCTCCAGGACACAAGTCAGGGAAGGATCAGAAAAGCCTCCAGCTAGAAAATGAGCCTTGGGAGAAAGAAAATCCCTGGGCTGGTGACAGAAGCACCTGAGGCAGAGGAAAGTGAAGGGAGAGATCTGTAAAGTGATCTTAAAGATCGGAGTGTGGGGAGGGACAGCTCCAATCCCTGCTCTGTGGTGACCAGGGACAGGACCCAGGGAATGGCTGGAGCTGTGCCAGGAGGGTTTAGGTTGGATATCAGGGAAAGGTTCTTCCCNAGCTCTTGCTTTGTTGGTTCAGTGCATTAGGAGTGAAAGGGGAGAAACAGAGGGTGCAAGTGCCACCAGGAGCCACAGGAGATGTGTCCCTGTGAAACCAGAGCAGCTCACATGGCTTCTGGGCCACAGATCTGTTGATCCAGACAGATCTATAGTGAGCTGTAAATCTATTGATCCAAGCAGATTTAGAGTGAGGTACACATCTGTTGATCCAGAGAGATTTGTAGTGAGTTACAGATCTACCGATTCACATTTAGTAGAGCTACAGATCTATTGATCCAGATATGTGCTGATCTACAGATCTATTGATCCAGATTCATGGAGATCTACAGATCTATCTATTGATAGGTAGATGCATCTATCAATAGATCTGTTTGCTCTATTGATCCACACAGATTTACATTGAACTACAGATTTACGTTTTCCTACGACAGCAGAAACAATTCTTTCCAGGTCATTCCTGGGAGATGCTTGTCTGACTTGTTCTTAAGGCTCTACAAACCCAGGGAAATGCCACAATTTCCTTGTAAATGCCCAAAGCTTCCCCATATGTGTTATTTAAACCTTTTCTCTTTTAATCAACTCTTTGCTTCTGTTCATAGAATCCCAGAGTCCCAGAATGGTTTGGATTGGAAGGGACACCTTAAGGCTCATCCAGTGCCAGCCCTGCCATGGGCAGGGACACCTTCCACTGTCCCAGGCTGCTCCAAGCCCCATCCAGCCTGGCCTTGGGCACTGCCAGGGATCCAGGGGCAGCCACAGGTGCTCTGGGCACCCTGTGCCAGGTACCCTCCCAGGGAACAATTCCTTCCCAATATCCCATGTATCCCTGCCCTCTGTCCATTTGAAGCCATTCCCTGTGTCCTGGCACCCCAGGCCCTTGTCCCCAGTCTCTCTCCATCTTTTTTGCAGGCTCCCTTCAGACACTGAAGGGGCAGTTAGGTCACCCCAAAGCTTCTTTTCTCCAGGCTGAACCCTGGAAAAGAAACAACACAATTCCCAGTTCTGCTCATGGAAATGGGGACCAGTCCAGCCTTTTCTCTTTTATCAACTCCCTGCAAATCCAAGGGCTGTTTTCATCCTCACCCCAACCATATCTATATTCTGCTTATTTTTTTGGTCCTCTCTTACCTGTCTGTCCTTCCAGGGACACTTCTTGTCCTCTCTGGAATCACAGCAACTGTTCCATGTCTTCCCTGAGGTGCAGCTCTCTCAATGAATGCAAAAGGATAAGATGATGGAAGGGGGAATGGCTGTGAGAAGGACAGCAGGAACCAGGGTTTGCCAAACAAATTTTATTTTATTTTATTTTATTTTATTTTATTTTATTTTATTTTATTTTATTTTATTTTATTTTATTTTATTTTATTTTATTTTATTATTTTTTTATTCTTTTTCTTGCCTTTATTTCTCTTGTGAGCCACACGAGGGCAATCTTATCCTGTCATTTGTGGGAAATGAGCTCTTAAATTCCCTGACAAAGGTTAAAGAGGCTCTCAAGAGCTATTTCCTACCAGAGAGCACAAAGGGAAACATTCCTCTTGGACTGGAGATGCATTAAAGGGCAGAACGGAACTCAAAATTGGAAGGAAAATAATAACAAAAGCTTTTTTTACACTTTTCCTTGCATCTCTCCTAAACAAAGCCCTGCTGGCTGCCCCAGTCACCTTCTTTTCCTCTGTGTGGCTATAAAATGCTTCCATGGGGATCCTTTTCCAGGACTTTCTCAGGGGCTGAGGTGAAGCTGACTTGCTTGTACTCCTGAAACTTCCTTTTCAATTCCTCTGGAAGATGAGTGAGGTGCTGAGGTTTGTTTTTCAGGAACCTCCTTCTTCACCATGACCTTTCAGGAATGACAGAAAAGATTCTTGCAATGATTCCAGCCAGTTCTCCCTGTGCCTTGGGATGCATCCAGCCCATCCCATGGAGCTGTGTGTCCATCCCATGGGGCTGTGTGTCCATCCCATGGGGCTGTGTGTCCATCCCCTCCCATCCCATGGGGCTGTGTGTCCATCCCATGGGGCTGTGTGTCCATCCCCTCCCATCCCATGGAGCTGTGTGTCCATCCCCTCCCATCCCATGGGGCTGTGTGTCCATCCCCTCCCATCCCATGGAGCTGTGTGTCCATCCCCTCCCATCCCATGGAGCTGTGTGTGTCCAACAGGCACAAGAGATCCCCAGCTGTGCCTTTCCCTGCTGCAGGATGTGCTGTGCTCCCACAGATCCTGCCAGGAGTGTTTCAGGGCAGACTCAGCAGGGAAAAGTGGGGGAGGCATGAAAGCATGGAACAGCTCAGCCTTTCCCATGTCCTCGGACACTGTGGAATACATGGTTTCACACACAGGCTCATTTTCGTTCCAGAGGCCACTGGAGGGTGCAGCACAATGATTCCATGCTCAGAGGAAGGTGCCAATGGAGCCTAAATCTGCTGGGATCTGAGTATGAAGGAGCCTCAGTTCTGATATGGATTTATGAAGAAATTTTTCAGTGCCTCCTCCTCTGTCAATTCAATTGTCTTTTATTAGAGCAGCCTTAGAATGCATTTTCCCTGGAAGTGTCCAAGGCCAGGCTGGGACAACTTGGTCTAGTGGAAGGTGTCCCTAGGGTGGAACTGGATGAGCTTTAAGGTCCCACCCAGCCCAAACCATTCTGTGATTCCATGAGCTGCTGCACTTGTGTCATTCTTCAGCACATCCTTCCCCGGGACCAGACCTGTTCAGGATTGAAGGGGGTGAACAATCCTTTAACAAATGAAATTTCCAGCCTCTGTGACAGCAAATGCAGCCCATAATAGTCCATTGCCAGCAAGAAAATGTAATCAGTGGCTTCTTTCATCCCACAAACCTCATGAAGGAGCAGCTGGAGAAACTTTTTCAGGTGTAAACACTGAGTTGGGCAGTGCATCCTTCTCTCCATGAGCAGCGAGTGCAGGAAAGCAGCAGAATTCCCCTGATGGAAAAGAATCAGAGTAATGGAATATCCTGAGCTAGAAGGGATCCTCAAGGATCAGAGCCCAGCTCCTGGCCCTGCACAGACACCCCAACAATCCCACCCTGTTCCTCAGAGCATTGTCCAAACGCTCCTGGAGCTCTGGCAGCCTCAGGGTCGTGTCCATTTCCTGGGGAGCCTGGGCAGGGCCAGACCAGCATCCAGTGCCCAGCAAAAGGATTTCTTTGGCTTGTTGCAGCCCAAATTGAACAGTGCCACGCTGAGCTGTGTGACTGAAGTAAGGTCTGCTCGCACTGGAGATTGACAGTCAAGTCCCAGTCCCAGCCACTGCTGGGAAAGCAGCTCAGACAGGCAGAACTGCTGGGATAAAGAAGGAAACTGGGATACGTTACCAGAGGATCTAAAGCAGAAGCTCAGCACAGGCTCCTGAGGCCATCAAAGTGCTCAAGAAACAGCTCAGGGGCTGATGTTGAACCCCTGCAGATGTAAAACCTCCAGAAGCCCTTGAGCACCTGGTTCTGAACACCCGCAGCTGTGACTGCTGTTCAGTGAGCGCTGGGCACTGATATCATTTGAGGAGCTCTAATTAACATCACTACAAAAATATTGTTACTGCACTGAATCATTAGAGCAGCAAGGAGAGCTCAGCTCCTACATGCAGAGGAGGCAGGGTTGGGGTGTTTTTTCTGTAGGAGGGATCCCACAGGGAAAGAAGGAGCTGTGTCCTCAGAATGTAGCTCAAGGCTTTTAGAAAGATGTTCTTCCAGGTCTCTGCTCCCAGAGACAAAATCAGCTGGGTGGGGAACCATCCCTCCTGATCCAGAGTCCCTGCAATAAGCATGGGGAATTGGTTAAAACACAGTTTTGATAGGATAAGAAAAAGAAGGAGGGGGAAAAACTTCAACTGGGCAGTGGTTAGAGTTAGAAAGGATTTTGCTCCTTAGACTCCTGATCACAAGGTAACTGTGCTGTGCATGGAATCATGGAGTCGCTGAGGTTGGGAAAGACCACTCAGATCATCGAGTCCAACCATTAACCCAGCACCACTGAGAGAACAGAGGAACAAGGGATCACAAACCAAGCAGGAGATGAAACCATTGGCAGCAGTACAGTGCTCAGTGCTGAAATGGTGTTTTTGTGTGGTACTTTGGGCAGGTACAAACTCACTCACTAGCCTGGGCCAGCTGAAGACAGAGTAGAGAAGATCAAATCAATCTATTCTTCCCAGAAAAGTGACTTAGCTTGGGCTCTCTGTCTTGCTCAGCACATTCTGGAGATTTTTGCTCTGCTTCATGCACGGGGAGCTCCTGTCTGCAAGTGCACATTGAGGGAACAGGTGTGGAGAGACACCAGGAGGCAGAAGAACACACTTCATTCCTGAGGAAATGGTTTGAAACTGAAAGGGAGTAGGGTTAGATTGGACATTGGGAAGGAATTGTTCCCTGTGAGGGTGGGCAGGCCCTGGCCCAGGGTGCCCAGAGCAGCTGTGGCTGCCCCTGGATCCCTGGCAGTGCCCAAGGCCAGGCTGGATGGGGCTTGGAGCAGCCTGGGACAGTGGAAGATGTCCCTGCCATGGCAGGGGTGGCACTGGATGGGTTTTAGGATCCCTTCCAGCCCAAACCACTCTGTGATTCCATGGCCCCTGCACTCTCTAGAGATACAAATGTCATCTGATTCAGGGACAACTGATGAACAAACCAATGAAGCAAGGAGATATTTCTACCTTTGGCTCCAGGATTAATCTGATGACTGATGACAGCGTGGGCCAGATAGAAGATTAAATCTTTAGAGTAAGCAAGTCTGAGGTAGCATCCAAGCCTGTTGACTTTTAAAGGAAAATAACTAGGAAAGTATGTCAGCAAGGTGGTGCAGCCCTGGGATATATTAATGGAGCAGAGGTGAATTGGTGGGCTTGGAATTTTTCCAAGATGGGCCAAGGCAAAACCATGATTTCTCTCATCCAGTGTTGCCCATCATCGTCCTCCAAGTGTGAGGCTGGACCTGAGATTCCAGAGGTCCCTTCCTATGAGCAGCGGAAATTCTGCAAAAGGGCTCAAGAAGCAACTCATCATCCTGGAACAGAGAAGGCCAGGGGGTCTGGGAAAGAGGCAGGAAAAGTGCTGAGTGGTTTGGGGAAGGTTGGTGGGATGTGATGTCTCATGTCACTTCTAACACAAGAACAGGAGAGCACCACCCAAAACTGTGGGGTTGCAGGTTCAGAGCACACCAAAGAATTCATCTCTTCCCACAAAGGATAATTAGCTGTGGATCTGTCATGTGCAGGGTCAGATGGCAGATATTGACAGGGGTTTAAGAAAGGAATGAAAAAGCTCATGGAAGAACAGTCCATGGAAAGCCACTGAGGAAAATGCATGTTCCATGGTCAGAATGATCACAGGATCAATTCCATACATTTGTCCTGTTCTTTATCTTTCCTTGATGCATCAGATGGTTTTCCAAATGTCCTGACTCAATAAAGTTTTTCAACATGCTGGACCCTCACAAACCATATTCCTACCAGCTGAGACATTGGCCACCATCATTCCAGTGGTGCTGGGTGGGGACTGATACCAGGGAATAGGGAATAGCAAAGTAGAATCAGAAAAAGAGCTCATCCTGCAGAGTACAGGGCCCAAGGATGGGAGTTTCTGCCCATAAGTGCAGTGGTTGAGAGGAAGTTACAAGAGAATAACTTTATGTATATATATATATATACATGTACACACACATATTTTATATATATATGAGTACAGTGAAAGCAAGGCAAAAGCTTTAGATCCATAAGTGATTCAGGAACAAAAAAACCCTTCCACAGAAAAAAACCTGCAACAACAACAGAAAACCAAAACCCAAACCTCAAAACAAAAATAAAAAGCTCCAACCCCCAAAAAACCCAAAAGAGCAAAAAGGACAAAAGCCCCAAATAAAAGCCCATCCACACAACCAAGAAAACCCCCAGGGACTAAACTGGTAACCGAAAATCACCATCTAATGACCTAGAACAGGAGATTTCCCCCTGGAGTTTTGCCCAGGATAAATTAAACCTACAAGGGCCAATGATGAACCAACTTCTAAGAAGAATCTTTTAAAACACTTTGAAAATATTTTAGTCTTGACTGGGCAAAGACTAAAGAACAGAACGCCCACCTGTAAATACCTGACAGTTTCCCTGACAAGCCAGGGAAGATGTCTCAGAAGCAAAGGTATGTGGTGGGTGTGGGGCTTCACAGTGCTCTGTCCATGCTGGAGAGCACTTTGGGTCCAAGGAATGTCTCTTTATATGCCTGAATATCTTAGGAAAAGTTCCTGTTTCAATTCAAGAGGTGTCTGAGTCAGTACAAATCCGAGGATGTTACCCCAGTGATGTGGGAACAGGAGCAGAAGCTGTCATGGGTGTTGGGAAACTCAAACCTTATGCTATAAGGTTGTTTTAACTCCACCACGATTTTCCTTTGTGAGAGCAGGGAATGTTGTAAAAATCATCCTCCAAACTGGGCTGCTCTGACAGGTATTTGTTTAACACGTTGTCTTTCTCTCATTTGGCTGAAAGGAAACTATTGATAGAACAAACCCTTTGGGATGATCACCTGTGAACTGAAGTCATCAGTAGTTCCCTGTCCTGTCAGATGACACTCCTGGAGTGCCAGGCTGCCTTCCCTGCAGGCAGAGGACAAGTTTTAGCAGGGCAGAGCTGCACCTGTGCCACGTCTGGGCCATCTGGGCTGAATCAGCTTCACTGGGATTCGCTCGTTTTCTGTTGGAGCTCAGCCAGCTCCAGTTGCTGCCTTTCCACCAGGAGTCCCAGAAGAGCTGCCTGAGATCCTTCATCTGGGGACTTCTTGCTATCATGGCAGGGGAACAGGGGATGGTGACTGCAGCTGAGTTCCAGCTTCTCCTCATGCTCTGCCCTGAGTTCAGCTGGGGTAGAGTTTAAATCCTCTCCCAGGCAGCTGCTACAGGGCAGTGTTCTGGGATTGGGAGCAGTGTCCCTGCATTTGGAAAGCTGCTGGACCAGGAGATTTTTAAGGTTCCTTCAAACCCAGTCTGGGACTCTATAATGAGATGTATCAGTGGGTGCTGAGTTGTGCCCCCTAAAATCAAGGATTTTTCAGTGTCCTGTGCTCTGTGCAAGAAGCTGGGAGGGCACATGGCCAGGACAGCTGACCTGAACTGCCAGAGGGATGTTCCAGATCACACAATGTCATGTCCAATATATAAACTGGGAAGAGTTGGCTGGAATCCACTGATTGCTGCTTGGAGGTGAGCTGGGCAACAGTTAGTGGGTGGTGAGCAACTTTATTGGGCTGAAATTACATTTAATTGGGGTTTAGTTATCTCTTTTTGTTATTGTTGTTATTATTATTCTTTCCCAATTATTAAACGGCTCTCATCTCAACCCATGAGATTTACTCTTTTTTTTTTTTTCTGATTCTCCTCCCCATCTCACCAGAGAGAGAAGTGAGTGAATGTCTATGTGCTGCTTGGTTGTCACCTGGGGTTATTCCATGCCCCTCCAGCTGTCACTCTGTGGCCATCTGAGTGTGGGGGGTGTTGGGATGGCGTGGCCAGGGTTTGGTGCCAGGGTTTGGTACCAGGGGGTCACAGGGGTGGCTTCTGCGAGTAGCTGCTGGAAGCTCCCCCCGTGTCCAGCAGAGCCAATTCCAGCTGTCTCCAGGACAGAGCCACTGCTGGCCAAGGCTGAGGCCAGTACAGATGGTGGGGACACCTCTGGGAGAGCAGAAGGAAGAAGAAAAAACCCCAGGTTATTGCACAGATGTAGTTGGGTGCAGAGAAGAGCAGGGTGAGACCATGGGCGAGAGACACCCAGGGCAGGGCAGGAGGGGCAGGAGCTGCTCTGGGCACCGGAGCTGAGACTGCCCTGAGATTCCATGGGGCAGCCCATGGGGAGGCAGCTGTGGCCCTGCAGCCCCTGGAGGAGCCCAAACCCGAGCAGGGGGATGCCTGAGAGGGGCTGTGAGCCTGTGGGAAGCCTGTGCTGAAGCTGGGTCCTGACAGGACCCAGCTCTCCTCTCTCCAGACCCGTGGAGAGAGGAGCCCACACTGGAGCTGGGTCCTGGTAGTACTTGTGACCCCAGGGAGGACCCACACTGGAGCGATTCCTGAAGGACTGACCCTGTGGAAGAGTGACCACTTTGCAGTTCGTGGAGAGCTGCCTCCCGTGGGATGGATCAGGTTGGAGAAGTTCGTGGAGAACTGCCTCCCGTGGGAGGGATCCTATGGTGGAGCAGCAGCAGGAACAATGTGTCATGACCTGAACATAACCTCCAGTGCCATCCTCCTGTGCTCATGGAGGGAGGAGGCAGAGCTGGGAAGGAGGCAGGGCTGGGAGAAAGGTTTTTTTAAGGTCTCCTTTTGCTTCTCATTACTCTGCTCTGATTTTGTTAGATATTAAGTTAATATCTCTAATTCCAGCCTGTTTTGCCCATGAGAGTATTTGTTGAGGGATCTCTTCTGGCCCTTATCTCAACCTATTAATCCTCCCTCCTGTTTTCTCTCCCCTGTCCTGTGGAGGGCAGTGATGGAGAGGCTTTGATGGGTGCCTGGAGTGCAGCCAGGGTCACCCCACTACAGCTGGGCACAGAGAAATAACATTAATTTAACTCTTTTTGTCCTACCTGAGGAGAAGGTTCCCATTCCACCCAGCCATCCTTGTCATGGGGACACTGGGGGAGTTGGGGAGCTGGACACTGGTGTCCACTCTGCTTACCCAGTCCAGAACTGCCACTTCTGGAGGCAAAGCTTGTTGTTATTCACATGATAAAATAATTTTAAACATCTCTTGTCAGCTCACTGTTTTTTGACTTCCGTGACATCATTATCATCCCCAGTAGACTCTTCTTATTAAAAAAAAAAAAAAGACATCTGTGTACATTTTCAGAAATGCTGAGAACTCAGAATCTGTTCTCACCTTCAGGGACCTTGACAAATGGTTTGTCATAAAATCAGTGGGTTGAATATGCACAACCTGGCGATGGGTGCTGATGAACCCATTACCAGGACTTGGAGTAACTCTTAATTTGGGGGGAGCTGCCACTCCAAACTGTCAGGTTACACTTACGTGGAGCAGATGTGCTGCACGTTGATTTATTCATGTGCCCAGAGTGGAACATCTTTCTAAATAAAAGTGAAATGTAATTTTAGCCCAAGGTCATTATTAGTATTCCTTATTTTGTGCTTGTTATAAAAAGCCCATCAACTGCATCTTAGTGATCCCAAAACCTGTTTTGGGATTGTCTAAACTAGTCCACACCTTAAATTTCTTTGCCTTATGCCAATTGTTAAATTTCTATTTTTTTTCCTTCTGTTTCTTGAGATGAAGCATTATTTTTAGGGTTCATAGCACGGTGATCCATCCTGTTACAGCAGATTTTAATATTCTGACTGGATATCTTTTTTTCCCCTGGCTTGTGAGGGTAATGGGCACCTTGGTGGATTTTCGTTGACATGTCCCTCAAAGGATTTCTGTAAACTTTCAGTGTAACCTGAAAGTATGGACTGAGCAAACTTAAACCCAGACATCTCCCTCGTCCTCCCTCGTCCTCGTCCTCCTGAGATGAGGAGTTAGGGTTGGGGTTAGGATTAGGGTTAGGGTTAGGGTTAGGGTCACGGTCAGGGTTAGGGTTAGGATTAAGGGCAGAGTTAGGGTTAGCATTAGGGTTGTTCTTATGCTGAGGTCTGGTTTTATGTTAGGGTTAGGTTCATAGTTCGATTTATATTAAAGTTTAATTGTTGATTCAGTTCAAGATTTGGTTTAGGGTTAGAGTTACTTTGATATATTTTTCTTTTCTGGGTCATAGATATGTCAGTTTTTTACATGTGAATTCAGCTTGATCTCCCTCCAACTATATGAGTTTGCATCTCAAATCTTTCTGTTTCATCACTGGGGTCAGTTTTCATGTTTAGTCGGGATTCCTGAATTTGTGTTTTTGTTTTTTTTTTCCTTTAAATTAGTCTTTCCTAGGTGTCCTCCAGCCTCATCTGTTCCACAAGCTGCTGTCTCATATTCTCAGATTTTTCTGTTCCTTTTCAATTTTTGGGATCAGCTCCCCTGCATTTCCACAAACACCTGACAGAAAGAGTTCTATGTGCCCTGGAGAGTTCTGTCTGCCTTGGCAGAAGGGGATGGACACCTCTCCCTTCCCCTCAGCTGTGGTGGGACCTTTGCTGCAGCCCACCAGGGCACAGTTACAGTGATTCTCCTGGAGGCTTTGGGGTCCCTGCTATGGCACTTCCTTGTCTTCTCTCAGCTTTTGCTGTGGCCTTTTCCTTGCTGGGCTAACGTTTCCTCTCCAGCCATGTCCTGGACGCTCTGTGCAGCCTGTCCAGAGGAGCAGCCCTTGCCATGGACACCCATTGCCACCCAGTCACTCACCTGGTGATGGAAAGGGAGTGGCCAGGACAGGATGGAATCCTTCCTTCCTTGGGGATGAAGGATGGTGAGGAAGAGCAAGTCCACGGCTGTAGCTGGCAAAGAGGAACTGACTCCCAAGACAGGTGATGCTGCTGGGAATATGGCAAACAGAAGCTGCAGGGCATGGTCCATGTGGCTTCCCTGGGCATGGAGAAGGGCCAGCAGCATGTCCCTGCCACAGCCAGGCAGTGTTTTCATGTTTCCATCTCTGGGAAGAGAAGGGTGGAGAATTCACCTTCTGTTGCCTGCACCCTCACACCAACCAGGTTAAATCACTGAGATGTTCTTATCACAGAGTCATGGAATCATTTAGACTGGAAAACCTCTCAGACCATCAAGTCCAACTATCAACCAGCACCACCATTATGTTCACCCTAAACCATGTCCCCAAGTGCCACATCCTCATGTTTTATGAACAATTCTAGAGATGGTGACTCCACCACTGCCCTGGGCAGCCTGTGCCAGCTGTTCTGTGAAGAAATCTTCCCAGTACCCAACCTAAACCTCCCCTGGCACAGCTTGAGGCTGTTCCCTCTCATCCCCCTTGTTCCCTGGGAGGACAACCTGTCAGGGAGTTGTGGAGTTATTATTTAATAAACCATTAAAACATCTTCTTATCTGGGCCCAGGGTAAAGATTTCCTATCACAATGAAAACAAATGCCAAACAAGCCCTGAAATGTTATTTTAGCCCATTTTTAACAACGTTCCCCAGACAGCCCTGTGCATGTGCCAGAATGGGGTCCTGTGACCTTGTTCAGAGCTTTCCAGATGCTGCCTTCAGCTCTGGATTAATCATTTCCCTTTCCCCCCCTAATTTGACTCGATTTTCCTGCTTCTGTTCAATGCAACTGTAGCATCCAGGAGTGGGACTCGATCCATGTGGGCCCCTTCAGTTCAGGATATTCCACAAATCTGTCGTTCCATAAATGGGTGCTCACACCTGACTGTTCCCCTGCAAGCTCAGCTGCCCCAGAATTCCTTCAGAGACCCTCTGGCATTCAATAATATTTAGCAATGGATCATATAGAAGGTGTTTAATGATTAATGGTGTTTGGAAAAAATATCATATACCCTGAGAAGTTTTACATGCTTTCTATTCCCATGCCAGCATATGAAGATTTGCAGAGTGAGGTAATTTTATTAAACCAACTGATAAAACTGGAAAAAAGAAGAGAAATGCTTTGGAAATTCAACATCTTCTTTGAGTCTTAACCAGAAACTGCAAATTTCTTGCCAAGTTCTGGCTGAAAATAGCTGTGCTGAGTTTCACTTAATTTTTTAAATCAGTTTGGAATTAAAGGATGGTTGGCGAAAATGTGGAGTGTGGTAATTACTGTGGAGTAAAAGATACTGCTGGAGCCAGGAGCAAAAAGTGGGAATCCAGAATTAGCTGAATTAGCTCCAGGCTGACCTTGGGGGTCCATTGCCCATCACCAGCCCTAGCCCACGCTTCCCTTCACTTCCATCCCAAGGGAATTTTCCATGTTCTGAAAGGAGCATCCCTGCTGCATCTCTCCTGGGCTCCAGAAGATTTTCTGGAGCTTGGAGAAGCTCTGGGAGTGAGGCACGATGCTTCACTGCCTGTGAATCCACGAACAACTCCCTTACCACACATTAATTACAGGTTTTGCTGAAGAAAGTCCAAGGAAAGACAGAAGCAGATGGGAAGAGATATTCAGACATTTTAACGATCTCTTCCTGTGCCTAATGGAACAGGGTTAAATGTTGAATTCCATAACTCTTCAAAACCTTTGGGTGAGCACTGACAGGGGCAGTCACAAGTTGCTGCATGAGCTGTGAAATTGTCCAGTCCCTGCTGGAAAGCCCTGACTCTGCCAGGGTTGGAAATTCCCAGGGCCGTGCTCCTTTGGCAAAGTGTGGGTGGTGGAGAGGCCTCTGATAATGACACACCATGAGCAGGCAGGATTGCATCTGTGGGATCCACGCAGAGCAGTCACCCCGATGGAAATGAGGGTACAGATGGGCACTTAGGCAAGAAGTCAGAAAAATAGAGAAAATACAATTTACAGCTGTTAAAAATTATCAGTGCTGTGCTCAGGATGTCCCAGACATTCCCTATGTGTGTCCCTGCTGTCTTAGGAATATTTGCACCTCTGTTTGCATATGGGACTGTCTGAAGTTTGGGGACTGGCTATGATGGGGTTTTCTTTGCTGTGGCAGCCCCTGAGCTCACGAACTCCCAGACTGGGATGTCTCTGTTCAAAGCCCTTTGGCTTAAATAAACTCCACTTCCATCAGCCTTTTTGTTTCCTGTCTGCACTTTATAAACATGGAAACACATCCCAAAATCCTTGGTGTGCAAGTGCTGCTCTGCCATGATCACCACATTTTTATCCTATGGACCGGGATATATATTCCCTGTTTGGAAAACAGGGAAGGGACCAATCAAATGGACACCAAGCCAAGGATGTCCTGGGAATCCAGGGTCATCCCTGGAGAATACCCTGGCTTAGCAGGACCTGCCTTTAACTTGCTCAGTCAGGCATCTTTTCATCACCTTGCCTTGCCTGAAGCAGGAGATGGGAAGTGAGGCATCTTTTGGGCATCACAGAGCTAATGAAGGTCCAGGAAAAGAGGCATCAATTGATGATCTTTGCATGGAATCATTGAATGGTTTGGGTTGGAAGAGACCTTAAAGATCAGCAGGTGGGGTTTGCTCACTCCTGCATTGGCCAGAAAGGCAGAAACAAGAAAGAGTTTGTGTCTGGCAGTGTCCAAGGCCAGGTTGGACAGGGCTTGGAGCAACCTGATCTGGTGGAAGGTGTCCCTGGCCATGGCAGGGGTGGGATGGGATGAGCTTTAGGGCCCCTCCCAACCCAAACCACTCTGT
Source organism: Erpornis zantholeuca (assembly GCA_013400515.1). Classification (NCBI taxonomy): domain Eukaryota; kingdom Metazoa; phylum Chordata; class Aves; order Passeriformes; family Timaliidae; genus Erpornis; species Erpornis zantholeuca. Next base: position 154,384 of record VZTN01037488.1, on the reverse strand, counting down.
AATTCTCTGATGTGATTTTACAGCACGAGTGTGAATTTGCATCTCAGCAACAAATTTCTCAAAGTTCCTGAGCAGGAGCTGGAGTAGGTGTTTAGGAACAACCTCTTATTTCTGTTTTATAGCTTTCCAAACCTTCCTCCTCATTGGGGCAGGCTGGGAGAGGCCAGGCTGGGAACCTGGAGGTGAGAGCCCAAATAACCACTGTGATTTCAGTCCAGATTGATTCAAATGTAAGAAATTCACTCATTTTTCTTAAAGACATCCCTGGCAGTCATTACACCAGTGATGGGCATGCTGTTACCACAGGGTTGAAGTAAAGAAAAACCACAGTATTTCCAGCATATTTTACTTCCTTGTCTTGCTGGGTGGCTCACACATTTGGACTGGGCTTGATGCACAGCTGAGCATTAATTTTGACTTAAAAGTAACATAACCTAACAAACTCCTTAAGCCCAAGAAGCACAAATAAATTATTTAAGGGTTAGAATACCTTTGAAGAGACTTTGCCTGTTTTGTTGGTGGTGGTTTTGTGGGTCTATTTATGTATTTATTTTAAGAAAAGGGCAGAAATGAACATTCAAATTCCCTTCTGTAACTCTGGGTTTACTGATGTAAAAATCCACCTCTCCCAGGAGATGGCAGAAGAGTCCCAACGATGGTCACTGCTGGGTGATGGATGTTTAAACACTGGGACAGATCTGGGAGCTGTTGAGCTCTGATCCAAATGATCAAAATCTTGCAGATTTACAGCCAAGGCCTTTCCTGCTGTCTGTAAATTCTCCTTCTCTGCACACAGTGATGTGTCAGGGCTGGGTTTCATGTCACACATCCCTGTGGCTGAAGTAAAGGGAAAAATCATCTGGGAGCAGAGGAGGGTGGAAAGGGCTGGGCTATCTGTTGGGAAGATGTTGGGCCAGGAGTGATGGGATGACAGTGTCAGGTTTGAGGTTAGGGCTGGGACTGGAGGACTGAATTCCTCAAAATGAGATCACCAGAATCACGTTCTACAAGTCAGTGGGTGGGAGAGGATGGAAATGGCAACTGGGGGAGCCACAAAGCTCCTGCACCTGGCTGTGTGTGGAGTGGGGCTGTGGAGCAGAGATTTTGGGAGCAGCACTGGCACTGAATGTGTTGGACTGGCTGAGGTTGGAGCTGCTCCAGCTCAGGACTGACACCAGGAATGTGGTGTGGAGGTGCCTTGCAGATATCAGGTTGGTCAGATTCTGCCTGGTCATAGAATCCCAGAATGGTTTGGGTTGGAAGGGCCTTAAAGCCCATCCAGTGCCACCCCTGCCATGGGCAGGGACACCTTCCACTGTCCCAGGTTGCTCCCAGCCCCATCCAACCTGGCCTGGGGCACTGCCAGGGATCCAGGGGCAGCCACAGCTGCTCTGGGCACCCTGTGCCCGGGCCTGCTCACCCTCACAGGGCACAATTCCTTCCCCATGCCCCATCCATCCCTGCCCTCTTTCATCCACCAAGGAACGATGGCAGTGCACTGTGTCCAGCTCATGGAGCCGTGGGGGGACCAGACATGGCACAGCCAACAACCCAGTGGGGTTTTAGATGGCCAACACCAAGGGCAGGGACATGCCCCTTTTCTGGGGTGCTTTTCTGCTGCAAGAGACTTGTTCAACCCCCTCTGTGTCCTCAGGCAGCTCTCCCACCTCCTGCTCACATGCACTCTGCAACTTAAAGGCTGTTTTCCAGCAAGTTGCTCTTGATCTACCAGCCCGAACAGTTTTTAGCTCCATGAATATTTAACTACTTCATAGGAAGCTGAATGTCTTTAAGAGGCAGGAGAGGAAAAGCCTCATGGTAAGAGGTCTTAGATCTGCTGTTCAAGGGCTTTCGTGCAGGGGAGCAAAGACTGAATCTGAACAACTTAATTGTCTTCTGCAGTTTCCAAAGCGAGTTCAGACTGATATCACAGATCTTACAGATATTTCAGATGTCTCCAACTGATGCCTTAGGTTTTAACTTTTCTCTGTTGCCAGCCCTGCCCTGCCCAGTGTCACTCTGCAGTTCCCTGGAGCTCGTTCAGTGCTGTTCTCTCATGCTCACACACACACAACAAAGCCTCTCCAGCTCTCCAAGGACACCCAGACCCTCCTAGGCCCAACAACTGCAAACCACAATCTTGGGGACAGGGGGGCAAGCTTGGGCAAATTCCATCCTTGCCTGGCTTCTGCTTGGGGAATTGATGCTGAGATCCAAGTGGGAAGAACTCGGGAGCTGTCCTTGTCCATGTTGGGATGCACTGAGGCAGGAGCCTCTGGAGCCCAGAGTGTACCTCTGAAGGCCTTTCCAATCAATCCCTCCTTGATTCCTTTACTCCTGTCCAGTCTCTGTTTCTAGGTAGCTATTTAAGGCAACACAACAATAAAAAGGAACCTAAATACCAAGGGCATGTTTTAGACAAGTGCAGAGTTCGTCAGGCACCAATGACCTTAACCCTGCCCTCCAAGGGGGCTGCGATGGAGGAAGAGCCAAGCCAACCATTTTTATCCCAAAAAATCTGCACTCACAGAAGTTGCTCTGTGATTTCTTTGTTTAAAAAGTCAAGGTTTAACCAGGTTACTGAATCTGCTGCATTTTTAAAAGTTTTCCTTTTGTTTTATCCCTGAGGTCTTTGCACACTTTACTCTGCTTGGAGTCTATATTTAATGAATTCAAGAGTTTTCCAGAACATCAGAGGCAAAAGGCACATACTGAATGATACAAAAATCTTATTTTCTTTCAAGGTGTATAAACAGCTGCCCTTTCATTTTAACAAAGACCTTCCATCTCATTTGTCATAGAGAAGTATAACACCATTGCAAATAAAGATCATGTGTGGAAAAAAATCTCACTTGCCAGATCAAGAATCTAAACTATGTAACTGTTTCCAAGATTACCGTGGAAACCAAATTACTACTAAAAGGACATTAATCTGTCTCTGACCCTGAAATGCTGTAGTGAAGGATTTTTGTTGTTACCCATTAGCTCTGCCCAGGAATTTCTTCGAGCATTTAGGAATTCAACATTAATTGCCCGTGAGGGTGAATAAGCCAAGAAGTTACCTCCACAAACCCTCTCCTAGATCAAAGCAACACCCAAAACTAAGAGAAGAAAGAGATTTTTGGTATTTTCAAGCTGCAATTTGCATGATTCAGGTGCAATGGAGTGTGGCTTTTGCATGGGAATATTTCTGCCAGAACATGATTGGCATCCACAGGCACCAGGTCCAGAATTTAGCAACGACTGAATCGATCTCTGCTAAAAAAGTTCTTAAGTTTACAGAAATTTAAAATAAAATTGTGTTCATCTGGCTCAGCCTCCCCACTGAGAAACAATCAACCAAAGAGCTCAATGAAGAGCATCTTTGAGTGGGGAACAAGGACAACTGAAATATAAACTGCTTCATATATAAAAAGTATAGTTTTCTCTTGAAAGTGAAAGCCCCCATTCTGTATATACTTATAAACCCTTTTAAAACATGTTTTGATTAATTTTTGCTACTTTTTTCCTGGCTGCTGTCCCAGTTAGGGGAGACTTTCCCTGGAAACAGCTCAGTGGGGAGCAGAAAGGGTAGTTCAAAAACCAGAATTGAGGTATTTTATGAGATCTTTCCCCTGTAAGTCCAGCTCTGTCCCTTGCAGCCACTGGTCACTTGGGTTTCTGCTTAGAAAAATATGTTTCTAGATTTAAGTTGGAAATTTAATCATTGTTTTAGCTTAAAATTTTTCCCATTTTCTTGGAGTGAGGAGTCAAAGTTGTGTCCAGTGGGGGAATGTGCCCTGGGATGCTCTGAGGCTTCATGTAATTCCCTGGACTGGAAGAGTGTCCTCCCTTCAGGAGGAGATAAAATGTTCACTGGAGGAGTCTGAGCTCAGCTGATGATGTTGTGGAGGGGGAACATGTAGAACAAAGCTCACAAAAAAGGTCGGAGAGGACAACTGGCAGCTGGAATGGCAGGAATTGGTTCTCTCTTGGGCAGGAATTGGTCTCTGCTGGAGCTGAGGTTAATGCAGGGATCTGGGATACAACCAGTCTGGGATCCCAGGGAAACACCTGGACAAGCAGCTCACTTATCTCACTGTGTTAAACCCCCCTCATTCTGCCACGGTGCAGAATCCTTAATTCCAATGTCACAGGTTGGGGGGGTTTCAGTTTTTTGGGTTTTTTTTGGTGTGGTGGTTTATTTGGGGGGGGTGTTTGTTTTTGTTTTGTGTTTTTTCTCCTTTTTTTTGTGGGAATGAGTAAAGATCTTTGTCCTAATTCACTTGGAGTTTCACTACATTGTGAAAAACCCATGTAGTGAAAATTGTTCCAGTGTCTCTGTGTGTGTGCATGTGTGCACACCAGGTTAGCTGTGGTGGTCCCACTCTGGATATAAACTGTTCTTGAAGTGATCAAAACCCCAGGAAATTTATACTTACCATCACCACTACCATGAAAGTGATTTTCAGGAATTTCATACTTCATTTGATGGAGCAAATCAATTTATATTTGGGGATTCAAAACATAAATACACCTGTATAAACACACACCATGTGGTTAACTGGATGGTTTTGGTCATCCATTGATTATTCATTGGGTATTGAAATAATTATTATTTGTATTGGGCATCTCTCAAAGAAATGACAAAATGGCACAAAGATTGTGAGCCTGTTCTTGTACCATACACATGAATACAATTGTAGGTGTTTGTCACAGGTGGAGTGGTCATGGGTGGATCAGCAGTGAGAATTTGATGTGAAAACTCTCAAACTGTCCAGGACAAAATGAGATCCAATCCCTGTGCAACTGAAAATGGGGTAAGAAAAAATAATTTCAGCTTCCTGAAATACCAGAGAGGAGCTCCAGGCTCCCTTCGTGGGCAGAGAAGTGAAAGCAGAATTATTTGTTCTACCTGTCCCACAAATGTTGAAAATTACTTTGTTAAAGGGAAAAACTAATCTATATTTAATTTTCAGTGGGACCACTTAAAATTAAATGGTGTTGAAAACAACACATTTTATTCTTGCTCTGTCTTTGGGAAAATGAGGTTTTTAGCTCCACTGTGGATTTTTTGTTATTTCACATCAAAATCTTGCAAAACACAAACACACAAACATTGCTTCTTTATGCCCTCGTGGGATTATGTGTCTGCTTTTCAGCTGACCTTTGCCAAAGGCATCCTGGCACCTGCTGGAAGTAAAACAAATGAACAGAAACCTTTCTGCAGTTCGTGGTCACTTCTCATCAAGGACGGGAACGTCAAGAAAACATTTGCAGGCAGGCATGTCCTGCAGGAGCTCTGGAATAACAACCCACCACACTCAAATGGCAGCTGAGTCCCACCATGATCTGGGTGATGGAATCCTTTCCTCATGCATCTCACTCATCTTCTTCATTAGTCATGTGCTGCCAATAAAGACCTTGCCCTCCACATTTCCAACCTAAATAGAATCAACACTGAGGCTGGAAAAGACCTCCAAGATCATCAAGTCCAAAAATTAACTCAGCAAAACTGGGTCCACCCTTAACCCACGTCCCTCAGTGCCACACCCATGTGGTTTCTGAACACTTTCAGGGATGGTGACTCCACCACTGCCCTGGGCAGCCTGTGCCAGTGCCTGACCAACCCTTTCTGGGAAGAAGCTTTCACTAATGCCCAGCCTGAGGCCATTCCCTCTCGTCCTGTCCCTGTTCCCTGGGAGCAGAGCCCGACCCCCCCAGCTGCCCCCTCCTATCAGGAGTTGTGCAGAGCCACAAGGTCCCCCCTGAGCCTCCTTTTCTCCAGGCTCTCCCTTTCCCAGCTCCCTCAGCTGCTCTTGGGGCTCCAGACCCTTCCCTGCTCTGTTCCCTTCTCTGGACACTCTCCATGTCTTTCTTGTCCCGAGGAGCCCAGAACTGCTCCAGAATTCGAGGTGCAGCCACATCCCAGCTTTCTGGAGCAAAGCTGCCCAACCTCAGCTGCTGCTCCCTCCCAGAGCCTGGAGAGCCCAGACATGGAGCTGCTGCTCCTCTTCAGACCCCTGAGTGCTCTGGGAGCCTCCAGCCAGCCATTCATGGAGCAAGAGGACATGGAGAGGTGGGATGCTGGCTCTGCATCACTGCCCTGACTCCAGAGCTGTGTCCTTGTGTGCAGTAGAGGATCCCCACTTGGGGAATCCCGGAGGACATAACCTTAAGCTGCAACAGGGGAGGTTTAGGCTTGGCTTTAGGGAGAAATTCTTTACAGAAAGGGTGATTGGGCACTGGAAGGGGCTGCCCAGGGAGTCTCTGTCCCCTGAGGGACTTAAGGAAAGCCCAGATGTGGCACTGAGTGCCATGGTCTGGTTGATGTGATGGTGTTGGGTCATAGGCTGGGCTCAATGATCTCAGAGGTCTTTTCCAACGTAATTGATTCTGGGATTCTGGGATTCTGGGATTCTGGGATGCTCTGCCCACTGGCTTAGCCCTCACACTGACCAGCTCCCCTTTGGCCTCACTATTTGGGGCAGGAGCTGAGGAATTCTGGGTCACCTTTTTACAAAGGTAAATTGGATCCAACTGTCTGAGCATCTTCCAGAAGGCAGGACCTGGCACTCCCTGCTTGGCCCCACATGTCTGTGTGTCACTTACGATGGGATCAGCAGGACTGCAAAACAAATATGTGGAAAATGGAGCAGCAGCAGCAGCCCCTTTTAGCACAGATGGCTCTCCACTGCAAATGAAGATGATGTCTGCTTTTGGGGTTTGTCTTCCCCACCCTCCTCTCTCCCCCTACTCCAAGTGATGGACACTGACAATTCTATTACTCCTAATGGGATTTATTCCAAATAACTCATCAGTGCTCACTGCTGACCACACCTTCCATGTCTTCATCTTGGCAAGACCATGCAGGCTGGGAATGACAAACCCAGGGCCTGCTCATCAGCAAGGTTGTGGTTTTATTTTTCTGTTAAACTTCAAACTGAGATTTCACCTGTGATTCTGTCTACTGAGATAATGAATATCATCACATCTCCTCACCAGGTCCCTGAAATGACCTCGTGAAAGACAATGACCTTGTATAATTTTTTTTTTTTTTAAAGGCCAACAAATATTGGAGACTTGACTGTTTTCCTTCTTTTTATTTCACTGGAGGTAAAAAATCGAAGGGAAATTGGGAAGAGCATCCCAGGGAGCTTTGGCTCAGGCCTGTGGTGGGGCTTACAGAAAATTGTTCCAGATGACAACATTATTATTTACATCTCTGTGGTGGGGTTGTTTAAATGTGGGGCTATTAAAGAGTAGAGAGAGGGGATGGAAAGTGCTTTTTTGGGTTTTTTTTGAAGAAGGATGACATAAAATGGAGATGGGAAAGGGAATGTGGTTTTTTTTGTGAAAAAGGGAGACAAAAGATGGGGATGGAAAGGGCAAGCAGCTATTCCAGGTTCAGGCTTCAAGCACCTGCTTCCACAGCTTCTCCCAGGGCCATGAGCCTTTCTGAAAGGGGAATCTTAAATAATTAAAATCTGAAATCTGCTCACTGAGAGAAAGAATGAGCAGCTCTTACAAAAGATTGCATTAAACCTATATTAAAGCAGAGTTCACACTGAAGGAAAAGACCAGTTGGGGAGGGTTAAAAACCACCACAGGGATATTGTTGTGTGTGATGAATTCAAGAAATTCCAAGGGAATACTACACATCAAAATAATCCACTCATAGTTAGGGAAGGAAAGATGTTCAAGCTCTTCAGATTGCCCTAAATTGTATCAAAAGTGATGAGAAGTGTTTTTGTGGCTCTGCTGCCAACTTGTGCTATCTTTAAAAACAAACCCACATGTTCTGCAATATTTTGAGCCTAAAAAAGTAACTCAGCTGTGAAAAAAGCCAGATCTGGCTGTGTGGATTGCGTACTTCCCACTTATCCATATTTGAATGTCTTTCAAGTGTAACCTTAACTGAATAATTTGAGTTTATTGTGCTTGTTTTGAGAAAATTATCTCATCACAGAGCAATCACAACATCCTTGTAAGGCTGATTGGAGAAAGCCACGCTCAGAGAGGAGTTAGGAATTGTTCCCTGTCAAACCAGGGTGTTGCATCAAGTGTGATTCTGCAGGAATCTGTGTGAGCCAGCACGATCCAATATTTCCATTTAACACCTTGTGCTGAACAGACTTTGCTGACATTTGCAGATGAAACCAGGCTGTGAGGTTTGACTTGTACAGGGAGATGTTTCAGAGGAAGACTCTGTTCTGGAGCCTGGAGGTGCAGTCCTGTGTTTTTTAGGGAATAAACATGAGCAGGAGGTCAGCGGGAGTGGAGCAGCTCTGCAAAAACCTGGGAATTATTATGGATTATGAACTTGATGTGGGATGTGAAATTAAAAAAAAAGGGCAGGGACACCTTCCACTGTCCCAGGCTGCTCCAAGCCCCATCCAGCCTGTCCTTGGGCACTGCCAGGGATCCAGGGGCAGCCCCAGCTGCTCTGGGCACTGTGTGCCAGGGCCTGCCCACCCCCACAGGGAAGGATTTCCTCCCAATATCCCATCTAACCTTGCCCCCTGGGAGATCCATAGTGTAAAAGTGATTCAGCTCCTAGATGATGTGGGAATTACCTGCAGGAATATTTGGAGAATGCACTCAGATAGCTCATAACAAACACAAGGATTCAGACTTTAATTCAAAGCAGAAAAAAACACCTTTTACTCTGGGGAACACTTTTTGTGCCCTGAAAATTATAAATAAGGTTGACCCAGCAGCAGAAGACAATTGCTACGAACCTGAAGTGCAAGGAGGAAGGTTCCTGGATTCTCTTCTCTGTGTTCTTTGCTGTTCCCCGTGGATCCACCTGTCGTACACAGCACTGCTCCTGGCATGAGCACAGTGCTTGTGCTGGGTTATCTGTGAAAATCCCTGGGATTAACGGGGACAGCGCTCCAAATCCAGCTCCACCCAGTGATTTGTGTCACCTTCTGTCACCCTGTGGGAAGCCACTACTGCTCTGCTGATTCCCAGAGAAATATGGACTCGGGAATATTCCGATATAAATATAATCCTCAGAGAGAGATGCTTGGGATAACATCCTCCCACAAATCCTAATCCTGGGAGCTGAAATTCCTTAACATCGTCTGCAATGCTCCCTTGTGTGACCCTCTAAAGTGGAATAGCACTCAGCAGTTTTGGACACTGAACTTTGATTTGACATTGTTTTATTTTCCCCAAAAATCCCTGTGAGATGTGGTCACCATGATCTGCTTCAGGTGCAGGCTCTGTAAAGCTCTTCCTCTGTGCTGACTGGGCTGAAATTCTAATTTAATCCTTTGTGAGGTTACATAAGGAATGGTGCTCATGAGAAGAGTTCATCCCTTTCTGAGGCCAGGAGGAAAGTGAGGAACAGGTCCCATGTAGGTTCGTGCCTCTCTACTGTGATAAGGTACAAGAGAGCAGAAAAGTGACCTTTGGGAGAAGGGAGAGCCCTGCAGAGCCCTGGGGCTGCCACAGCCTCAGCCCAGAGCAGGGCTGGGCCAGGGTGGGTCACTGCACATCCTGAACGAGGAATCAGAGGATCACAGAATGGTTTGGTTGGAAGGGACCTTAAAGATCATCACATTCCCACCCCCTGCCCTCAGCACCTCCCATATGGAACCACGGAATATCCTCAGCTGGGAAGGGCCCAGATGGAAATGATCCAGCAAGGATCATCCAAATCCAACTCCTGGCCCTGCACAGACACCCCAACAATCCCACCCTGGGTATCCCTGGCAGCGCTGTCCAAACACTCCTGGAGCTCTGGCAGCCTTGGGGCTGGGACCATTCCCTGGGGAGCCTGGGCAGTGCCCAGCACCCTCTGGGGGATGCCTGAGTGAAATCCCCAAATCATCTCTGCCCACCTGCAGCCAGAGGAGTTTTCTATTTTCCATAGTTAGTTCATAAAGATTTCTGAAATGGTGATGTGAGCCCAGGAACGAAATTGTGGGAATTCCAGCCACAACCTGCTGTTGTTTTATCTCTGTGGTGAACCACATAAACAACAGCGAAGAGATGCTTATGTCATATTCATCCAAACCACCCAAACACCTGAAACGGCATTTTCTTTGTCTTCAAGAGACTATATTTGCATATATTTACATGAATTTACAGTTTTTATATCCATTTATCTCCACAAACAAAATATTTTAAAAATATATTTACTACAGTATCTCACAGTGTTGGGAAAAAAATTGAGTTTGTTCTCAGCTTTCAAATGAAAAATAAGGATCAGAAAATGCTTTCCAGTTGTTCAAATAAAATAAGCATTAGCAAAATACAGCCCAAACAAAAGAAGAAAAATACATCCTTATGCAATGTAATTGAAATTTCCCTTTTTAGTAAGTTTGGCTCTGTTGCCTCAGTACCTGCTCTTTTTTAATATTACAAAAGAATCAGCACAGATGGCACCTGAATCTCCATTGTAATAAATCAGGAGAAAAGACATCACTGTAAACCCTTCTGTGGTGGATTTTTCCACATGCAAAACAGGGAGATCCAGCCTTGCTGGACACGCAATTGAAGGACTCCTCACAAGGAGCCCATCTCCTGCAGCTTGTTTGGGGTTCCACCATCCAAATGGTCTCTCTGAGGATCAGGAAAGCTGTGGCTGCCCCATCCCTGGAAGTATCCAAGGCCAGGCTGGACAGGGTTTGGAGCACCCTGGGACAGTGGAAGCTGTCCCTGCCCATGAACACCTCTAGAACAGATGGAAAACTGAGTTTTTTAAGGTTTGTCAGGTTATAAAAAAATAAAAAGCCAGTTGGGAATCCCTTCCCAGATGCTGAACTGTTATAAATCTTCCAAAAGACGTGAGTCAAAACTGCAAAAAAAAAAAAAATCTGTATGGAAGACAATTGGCAGTGGGAGCTGTGGGCACTCTGTGGTCATGGACACAGCTCCCAAAGTGTCCCAAAGTGGGCTGAGAAACCCCCAGTGCTGCTGTGCCCATGGGGACAGCACGGAGCCTTGGACAGAAATAGGAGCTATAGGAATTGCTTTGCCAGAATTTTGGGTACAGGGAGTGATAACAAATCTATTTTGTTACTCAGGAATCCTGTATTTTTCCTGCTCCCTTTTTCAGTTCAGAGCTTTTAGGGAAATGCGTGCCTTTGCCAGAAATGTCAAAATTTATCTTGGCTCCATGATGAATAATAGGGAAAATAAACAGAATTTCACAGAATCCCAGAATGATTTGTGTTGGAAGGGACCTTTAAACCCATCCAGTTCAAGCCCCAGCCATGGGCAGGGACAAATTTCACAGTCCCAGGCTGCTCCAAGCCCCGTCCACCCTGGCCTTGGATACTACCAGGGATGGGGCAGCCACAGCTTCCCTGGGCTGATAGTGAGGAGGTGGTAAAACTGTCTTAGATACAATCGAACCAACTTGCTCATTATCAAACTCCTTTATATAGAATAAGTCTCTGAAGCTGCTGATTTTGCCAGGTGGGCCCACTGTGGTTCTGTTCCTGTGGAATTGCCAACTGACATTTCACAACACCCCACGAACTGAAAAAGAGAAGAGGCAGGGGAAGCAGGTACCTGGGAGTGAGGTACCTGGGAACCTGGTACCTGACAAAGCACAACCCCACCTATTCCCCACCTACGGAAAGAAAGTGTTCCCAGCAAAGGCAGGTGAAAGCTCTTCCTTCTTCTCCAGCTTTGTTTTCCAGCCTGCACCAGTGACCTTGATTCCCAGTGCAAAGATGCAGGAACGGTGAGATCTCCCTCAGTACTGCCTCAAATACAGAGCAGGATCTTCAGCCAAGAAAGCTGGAAGGCCTCCAACCACTTAGCCCAGATGTGTCTGGGGTTTTTTATGCAAAGAGGCTGAACATGACTTGCAGCAGGGAAGGCACATGGGCAGGGTTTGTCATGGTTCCAGGAAGGTTTGTCAGAATGTCCTGAGCGCTGCCAAAATGCCAAGCACCAAAATGGGGATTGGCCCCTAATTTTCCATACTGGTGTGAGGGGAACAGCATTAATCAGATCTACTCCATGACTTTCCTTCCCACAGAAGGAAATAATTGCATATGCAGATAAATTCTGCAAAGCCAGACCCCAGGTTTAGAAGCTCAGGAAGAGCTGAGCAGAGGTTCCTTATGTCTTTGTACTACCTTGCTCATCATGAAGGTCCTAGTCTCAATGTTTTAGAAATGCTCTAACTCCTTCCTTCAATTCTAAGTTGGGCTGATCCAACCTGGTCACAGGAATTTCTGTGGATGATGGACCTCCCACTCCCAGCTAGATCAGGGTGGCTGAGCCTTTACCAATCCAAGTATTGGCTGGAATATCTGAGAGGGTGGAGGTACTTCACCTCTTTGGTGACCTATGCAAGGGCTGCAGAGAAATTTGGGGGAGAGAGCTTTTCCTAAAAGCCACCTTGAACATCCCAGGCTGCAGTTTGTGACTACTGCCCCTTGTTGGACCACATGGTACCACTTAGATCTCTTCTGTCCTCTTTGTCGTTGTCCTCCAAGTAGATGTAGCTGCTGCTAAATCCATCCTTCAGCCTTCATCTGATGAACCCAGCTCAGATTCCACCACCTCTCCTTGTACTCCCTGTGATGCAGGCATGACCATGGAAGTGCATCATCCCTGGAAGAGCTCAAGGCCAGGCTGGACAGGGCTTGGAGCGACCCAGGATAGTGGAAGGTGTCCCTGCCCATGGCAGGGGGTGGAACAAGATGGGCTCTATTGTCTCTTCCAGCCCAAACCATTCCATGATTTCATGATTGTCTTGGTCACCCTCCAGTTGTTCAGCATCTCAGGATATTCCTGGGTAGCAGGAAAGAAGCCAGGGAGGACACATGGCGAGGCAATGAACTAGAGAGGTTTTTTCAAAGACCTGAGAAGTTATGTCCATGTTCTCCTGGAACACTTGGCCTGAGGGCCCCTCAGTCCTGAGCAGGAGGATGAATCCAGGTCAGATCTTGTGGCCTTGATCTCTTCTCCACAAGAACTCAGCTGCTCTGCACTGGGCACATTTTGGGTGTTACTGACAGGAAGGATTTGCATTTCTCTCAAATTAAATTTATAGGAGGTCAGTGGTCCCTTTCAGAAAACATCCGATATTTTTCAATCAAGGTAAACCAGCAATTGCATGGGCTGGACACTTTTATACAGCACTCCTGGATATTTTGATGCCTTGCAGAGGTCACACTGCTCCCACTAATCTTCCTTTGTGGATGGAATGGGGCCAGTTCTGGTTCATTTATTGTGCTGTGTTTTTTTTAAAGCTGAATTGTTTATTGTGCATTGGATTTTAATTTGCTTAGTGGTTTCCTGGGATTCTGAATTACATTATTTGTCAGGAAAAGGACTTTGTAAAATTGTAACTACTGGGCCCAGTGGATTCCCTGATGTAGCACTTCAGTGCTGATATGCAAAGATTACAAAACAATCAGTCAGTGCTCAGATAGAGCATTGTGAGGTGTGAGAGTTTCCTCACAGTAGCTGGAATAGGAAGAAATTTCTTAGGGAAAAACTGCAGACAACTGTGGAGAGCAGAAATCCATATCTCAGTCTTCAACTGCTGTGTGAGAAAAGCAATATTGTGTCTCTCTCGATGAGCTCAATATCTGCACCAAAGCTGGGCAGAGAAATCCTCCCAACAAGCAGCAAGTCAGGAGTTCTTGTTCTCTTACCTCAGAAAATACATCCTAGGGGGGAAAATAGCCCTGGACAATTTTCAAGGACAGGATGAAAAAGGAAAAGAGTCTGAGACAAAAATCAGTCTTCAATGATTTGTTGTGTGGAGAGAGTCTGTGGGGCTGAGTGGAGACATGGCCCAGGGGCTGTGTCACACAGTGGAGATGTTGAGGCATTTCCAAGATTTCTGATGACTTCTGAGGTCACCACCCAACTTCTGAGTGTGCTGAGGGAGCAGCAGAAACACTGGCATCTCAAAAGAGCGTTCCGTGTGAGCTTCCCCCAAATCTAACCACGCTGCTAATTTTACTCTTTTTTAATAACCAAAGCCCCTTCAGCAGAGCACCAGCAATGTCACAGAAGAGCACTGGTGTGGCCATGAGCACTTTGAGTCATCCTGTGAGGGTCTCCAGGGTCGCTGCTGCCCTCACAGGCCTGCTCACCACTCAGCCCCTGCTCCTCCCAGGCCTGCTGGCACTGCCAGTCCCTCTCCCACACCTTGTGTTCAAATATTCCTCTCTTTTCTTTCTCCTCCCTTTCACCCTCCACTGATGGAAACTGCAATTTTTATTGGGTTAGCGTGTTTGTTTTAAGCAGTGCTTAGTTGTGAGAGGGCTCCAGGGGCCCTCCCTGCAGAGGTGTCACAGCAGCTCCTCAGCTCACGGTGACTCCGTCCCATCACAGGGACGTGCCCTGCCCTTGCGTGAGGGGTAATTGCTGATTGCACCCATCACTGTCTCCAGCATTTGTTTTCTGCACCAGGGAGCCCTGGGTGGCTTCCAGGACATGCAGCGAGGCCTGGCTTGCTTCCATCCAGCTCATGTTCCAGGCTATTGGAGCGACAGATTAAATCCCAGCTGCACTTCAGCAGGAGCACTCCGTGGTACCCCTGCTCCCCCTGTGCCTGTGATTCTCCACCACAGGCCTTGGTTCAGATTCATTCTCTTCCGAGTTCCACAGGGGCTTCTGCACTCTCCGAACCTGCTCCTACTCTGGGAGCCCTGAGCTCACCTCCCACACAAGCTCTTGGTCTCTGCCAACAGCACAACAGCTCCTGCAGCAGGGGATCACTCTGGAAAACATTCCAGTGACCTTGCAGGAACCTCACTTTTGTCTCAGACAGGAGTGGGGGTGTCAGGACAGCTGGATGTTACCTGAGCTTCAAGCACATTCAAGAAAAGGATAAGGACAATAATCCTGATGCTGAAACCACTGACTCCTGGATGAATTAAATCCTCTTCCATGTGTAGGACAAGGGGGAATGACTTCCTGCTGGCAGAGGGCAGGGTTAGGTGGGATATTAGGAAGGAATTGTTCCCTGTGAGGGTACCTGGCACAGGGTGCCTAGAGAAGCTGTGGCTGCCCCTGGATCCCTGGCAGGGTCCAAGGCCAGGCTGGATGGGGCTGGGAGCAGCCTGGGACAGTGGAAAGTGTCCCTGCCCATGGCAGGGGTGGAATGAGATGAGTGAATGAAGGTTCCTTCCACCAAAAATGTTCCACCTGTTGTGATTGTCTAGATCAGTGAGTGTTGGCTGTGAATATCCAGGAAGGTTGCCATCCTGGGAGCCATCCCAGAGTTTGCATACTCTTTTTGGGGACATTTCCCATTTTTGGATTCACTGTCATGGCAAACAGTGGCCATTACCCCAATGAAGTCCAGCCCCTCCTGACTTTCACAAGTCACTCAGGACATCTCAGCACTTACAGGACTTCATGTAGCATCAGATGGCACGAGGAAGGGCCAGACTGAGAGCTGACATCCTCCAGCCTGGACAAGTGAAAGGGAAATTGGAGGCACCTTTTATTCCCTCATCTTTTTTTTTTTCCATTTTTGTTGCTCTCCAAAGTCCCTTGATTGCTATTTTC
Organism: Erpornis zantholeuca; assembly: GCA_013400515.1. NCBI lineage: Eukaryota > Metazoa > Chordata > Aves > Passeriformes > Timaliidae > Erpornis > Erpornis zantholeuca. Next base: position 138,901 of record VZTN01037488.1, on the reverse strand, counting down.
CCCACCTCCCCCAGATAAGTCATTGTAGACTTGTGCAATCCTCAGAGGCTCTTCCCCTGCATCCCACAACATGTCCCACCCTGCAGCCAGTAACTCCCATCAGTCTGTGAGGTGTTCCAGAGACATTTTATGTCCCAGTCTGTCCCAGTTTTCCTGGCAGGCACCAGGGAGCATGGATGGTGTTAAGTGATAGGAAGCTTTTCTGCATCCTTCCACGGAAGGAGCACAGAGGTGCAGTGGTAGGTGGGGACCCAGAGTGACACCCCAGAGGGAGTTCATCTCCTACAGTGAACACAATGTCAACAGACCTTTGGGAATGATGGGGCTGAACCCAAACCAACAGCAGCCAAATGCTCTGTCCAGGACAATTTGCACTAGAATGGTGAAGAGTTCCCCAGTTTTAGCAGTTCCCCAGAAGAGCTGTGGCAGCTTTCTCACACAGATTGTTGGAAGCAGCCTATTTGTCACCCTGGAATTGACCCTCTCTTCCCAGCAGAGCTTGTTTCTCCCACAGTTTGGGGGCTGCAGGGCACAATGTTTTCCAATTGCTTCTTTGGGAGCACTTTGATCCCATCTTTCAGATTTTCTATTTAACCTACTGCTTTTCTTACATCTTCATCAGTATATCAAATAATTAGCTGAAAGTGATTGGAAATTGTGGCTGGACATTTTTATATTCAGCTCCCTCTTGTGCTCATTCCATCCTCCTGCTGACTTGTCTCTTCTCATGTTTTTCCACAACCTTTTGCCAGCAGGATGCTCTCACATCTCACCCACAGTGCTCAGGTGGAGCTGAAATTAAACGAAATGTGCCTGCCCATCCCTAGCAGATATATCACCCCTTGGAGGAATAAATTGGGAGCTAAACAAGAGCTGCTGCCAGGCAGAGCTGGCACCAACCCATGATCCTGATAATTGGGTTTGAATCAGGAATGGCTGCCAGGGGAGGCTCAGCATCTGCCCGGAGCAGTCACAGCCAGACCATGAGTGGGAAGGATGGGGACATTCCCTTCCTTATTTACTCTGTGCTGTGGCACGGGGCAGCACCTGGGCTGGAGAGAACAGAGTGGGGATGAGGGAGAAGTGCAGCAACGGTGAGAGACAGACACTCCAAGGATCCCAAAATCCCAGAATCCCGGAATCTGTTAGGTTGGAAAAGACCTTTGAGATCATTGAGTCCAACCTATGACCTGACACCACCTTGTCACCCAGACCGTGGCACTGAGAAGGACTGTGTGACATCCCTGGGAGAAGTTGCACAGCACAAGTCACTCCAGTCCTGCAAACTCCACCCAAATTCCTTCCAGGAAGTTTGGAGGAGCAGAAGGACTGTCCTGATGTGTAAGTGTTCTGTCTTGTGATAATCTTTGTGTTTTGGCTTGGGGTGAATGCCCAGAGCTCTCAAAATGCCATAAAGTCAGGAACCTTTGTGTGTGCAGTGGGCTCGTCTGGGAGATCCCCAAATGTCCATAGTAAATAATTAGACCCTTAATTACAGGCTGCACACACCATCTCAGTGGTGGCCATACTTCAGCTATGCTGTATTCCTTCAATTCCCATTTTTATCTGTAAAAGGTCCTTGAATCCTGCCCATGGGGGAACGGAATTTCTTTTTTCTTTCTGTTTTTATGTCTTTGAGTGTTTCTGGGCATGAAACATCCATTTATTTTTAGTTCTTTTTCATAAATTTTTTCAACTTAGCTAGTGCTGAAGACTATAATATAACTGTATTTTCACTCTGTCTGTGCAGTAATTCCACCTGTACCACTAAATCCATGTTTGTTCATTAGCCATGAGGGGCTGGGCTGGGTGTGCCAGAGCACAGAATGTTGAGGAAAAAGCACTTTTCAGGACAATGATGTCAGTTTGGGGGATAGGCTCCACTTCAGGGTCTGAGAGAAAAGGGATGAAAGGTGGGGGCTCAGTGGACAGGTAGTTGGAGCACTGAGGGCTGGGGATAAAGGGGACACAACTCCAAAAGAGAATGGGAGCAAAGTCATTATAAATGAGGTGTAGCTGGAAGAGAGAGCGGGAGCAAAGTCATCCCTTCATGCAGATATCAGTGTGATCCTCACTTGATAGTCCTGAAGGCAGAGTCCTCCCAAAGGGGAAGAAGTCGCCATAATTGATGTCGTGTTAGAATAGGGCACAACAAGCACCACCCTCTTTTGTTTTGAGCTGTTAATCTGTGAACCTCAAGTCTTCAGGGCGATGGTGATGCAGCAAGCTGAGAACTTGTCCTTACCTGAAAGCAGATCCTGGAATTGTTCCCCTTCCAACTGAGGAGATGCTCATGACAGCAGGGCCTGGGTCCATCCCAGCTGGCTGGGGGCTGGGGATTTGTAGAGTGTGATTCATTAACTTATTCCAAATATTCCCTTTAACATGAGGTCAATCCATTCCACTGACTGGAGTCATTAAAACTCGCTGAAAAGGGAGTTCAAAGGGTTCAAAGTTCTGAGTTGTAGGTGTTTATATTTTGCCAGATTATTCTCATTCTTAGTGGTCCAGAGTCTTTTAACTTGTAGAGTAACCACAGTTTCAGGGACACTATTACAATATTATGTGGTTTCATTAGTGCTCCTTAGGGCAGAATTTGGTCTCTTAAACCAATAAAATAAGTTTTGTTCTTGTCTGTTTTTGATGCTGGGAATGTTAATGAAGCATTTTCTATTTGTTTGGTTCCCTGATGAGTAATTCTAAAAGCACTTTTAAGCACTGTGTTTCTATAGGCTGTTGCAGACACGTTGAGTCACTTTTTAAAGCACAGATTCAGTGAAAAGTGAGCAGATGGGCAGATTTTGCATGTTTGTTGTACGGATTGTGAAGCCAATCTCTGACATGGGTGAAATAACAGTGGGATATTTTTAAATTCGGCAGCAAGCGTACACAAAAGCTTAAACATTATTCATAGCAGTAACTTAGATTCTGTATAAAAATTGAAAGTTCACAAAGAGCTGTTAAAGCTGGTGTAAAACACCTGCTAATTGAGTCAGGTCACCCCTGGCCACAGAGCTGGTTCTGCTCTTCTCAGGATGCAGTTTTGGCACAAGGTGACAGAAAGAAGTTCGGACTCAGGATTGTGACTCTGGCTGCTCTCCATGAGTGACTGGACCACCCAGAACTCCATCTTGTTCTGTCTGCCATGCATGGCCTCTCCCAAATCCTCTGTGCAGATCTTCCAAGGCCCCTTTTTCCCCCTCTGCACCAGGGAAGGGTTCTCCTGCTCACACAGAGCTCTTGTTCACCTTCCCAGCGTGAGCCAGCCTTTGGTGAGATAAGCTTTGCTGCAGCTCAGGAAATTAACTTGACTCAGGAGTGGCAAAGAGCATAATTTGCTGTTAATGAGAATGAATTAGAGCCCCTGAAATGTTGATGAACCGGTGTCAGGGTGACTTACTAGAAAAGACTTGTTGGTGTCTGCATTTCTAAAGGAAAACTAAAACATCTCCAGCTCTCCATCACACAGATGGAGGTTATCCGCTGTGGTGTTTCCTCCTGGCCTGCGAGTGATGTGGGATATAAATCCTAATTTTTCTTGGAAGCTTTTGAGGGTAAACAATCACTTATTTTGTTTCAAAGCAAGAAGAGCAGCCCCACACTGGCTTGTAGCCCTCACTCAAAAGAACCAGAGGAAGACAGCTCCAGGACCTTGCAATCAGACATCCCATGGGCTTGGCTGTGTCAGGAATGTCACAGCAGTGGTACTGTCCCCAGGAAATCAGCACCAAATGTGCCTGCACTCATCCCTCTGGGCATGACCACAGGGGACAGGGACATTTCCATAGGTTTTATTGCTGTTCCTATAGCCTGGACTAAATACTTGAACATATGGGGTTGTACAAGGTATGGGATGTGATCATCTGCAAAGTCCAGAGGAAACCAACACAGCAGCAGCTCTGTAAGGCAAGGTTTGCATGGTTCCATGTGCTGACCAGGGAACTGAAATTATCTGAGAAAAGACAGGGAATTTCTGGGCTTTCAGTGACAGTCTCTCTGCTCAAAACTGAAGCTGAAGAAGAACCCACAGAGTGAAAACACTGAGACAACCAGAGAGGAGGGAGCAGAGAGGGTTTGTTTCTCATCCTCTCTGAGACGTGCACATCCAAGAGTCTGTGTGGATAAGCAGCAGAAGGACATTGCTCTGCAAGAGGATCCCTCTCATACCAGAACATGCACTTGGAAGGATCTTTGACTGTGCTGTGCCCCTGTCACACTTCCCTCTAGATTTCCATGCTGCGCAGCCTCTGCCATGCCCTGCAGTTTGGATATTCACTTTAAGGCCAGAACCATCCTGCCCTGCCCTTTTGCTTGTTTTTATTTCAGCTCCAGCCAGGGCTGCACACACAAAATCCCCTGATTTTGAGGAGGCATTGAGGAGCCAGGACTGTGCAGTTGTGATGGTCCTGTCTGCCCTTGTGTCTGACCCTGTCCCTGTAACACTGAGGTGGTGTTGGCCATTGACAGCACAGAATCATTGACTCACTGAGGTTGGAACTGACCTTCAAGGTCACCAACTGTTCCCCCAGAACTGCCAGGGCCACCACTAAACATGTCCCCAGGTGCCACATCTTTTGGACACCTCCAGAGATGGTGACTCCATCATCTCTCCTGTTCCAATGCTGAGAAAAAAATTTCCCAATATCCAACTTAAACTTCCCCTGGTGCAACTTGAGGCCATTCCCTCTCCTCCTGTCCCTGTTCTCTGGGAGCAGAGCCTGACCCCTCCGACTGTCCCCTCCTGTCAGGGACTTGTGCAGAGCCACAAGGTCCCCCCTGAGCCTCCTTTTCTCCAGGCTGAGCTCCTTCCCCAGCTCCCTCAGCTGCTCCTGGTGCCCCAGACCCTTCCCCAGCTCTGTTCCCTTCTCTGGATGCTCTCCAGCCCCTCCATGTCTTTCTTGTCCTGCAGAGCCCAGGACTGACCCAGGACTCGAGGCAGGGCCTCACCAGTGCCCAGCACAGGGGACAGTCACTGCCTGGTCCTGTGGTCACACCATGGCTGGGACAGGCCAGGTGCTATTTGCTTTCTTGGCCACCTGGACACACCTGGGCTCATGTTCTGCCACTGTCACCAGCACCTCCAGGGTCTTTTCCTCCCGGGCAGGTTTCCAGTCACTCTGCCCCATACCTGGAGTCCTGCTTGGGGTTGGTGTGACTCATATCTCCTTTCCTGCTTGCTTTGGCATGGAGTGGGCACAGGAAGGGATAACAACACGCACCAGTGGCTCTGTAGATGCAGGGGCACTGTCCCCAAGGTGATGCTCCCCAGGCTGAGGCACTTTCCCTCAGCATCTTCACTCCCAGCTGCAGAAGCACAGTGGGTATGTTTGCATTCTGACATCCTGCCCAAAACACACAGAAAGGTTCCCATCCATTCCTGAACTTCCACACCACGCTCACACTTTCCTGGAAACTGAGATAGTCACAAAGCTGAGTCCAGCTGGAACATCTCAGCTTATGTTCCTGTGCCCCTGCTCACAGAAGTGAGCTTTGGATTCTACACTGCTCCAACGTCCTTTGAAGCACCAGCACTTCTGCAGAAATCCAAGGACCCAAGACAGAACCACATTGCTCTGCACTTTTCTAAGTTTATGACCCAGGAAATAAAGAGACCCTCACCTCCCAGGAATCCCAAGCAGGGCCTGGTGTCAGACTGGTGCCATTTTTTAGCACATAATGCTTTTGGCAAACCCAGATAAAGGATCTTGTTTGTGACAGATAGGCTCCTGAAAAGCCCTGGAAAAATCCTTGGACTGATGAAGAGACATTTTCTGAGAGACCCAGGGAACTGTCAGCCCTTTGATGACAGCAGTTGATCACCAGAGTGGTCATCAAAAAGACAATATAAGAGTGGACACTTCAGTGCTTGGCTTCTTTTTTATGGCATCCAAACACATCCCTCCAGCACATTCCCACCTCTTTTTCCTTCAGGCATCTCCAGGTGCCACCTGGCCTGTTGGGCACCGCTCGGGCCAATGACAAATCATTAAAGTCGTCTTAGAAGCGGGAAGGATTTGTTTGGCAAAGGAGTAGTTTGCCACCATCCTTCCCTTTTGAATGGCATCCACAAAGCCTCAGAGGCAGGAGAGTCTGGTAAGACACAGATTCGGAGCCAGCTCCCGGGAGCGGTGGGAGGAGCAGGGAATGTTTAGCTGTAGAACACGGGCTTGCGCAGGACACGCACCACGTTGTAGGTGTTCAGCCCTGGGGCGTCAAAGCCAGGGGACAAACCCTTGCGGTCGAAGGGGTAGAAGTTAAAGAGCTGCCCATTCTGGGTCTCCAGGGAGATGGAGGCAGAGCCCAGGTGCAGAACACATGGGAACTCCTTGTCAAAAACGACTTGGAAAACACGATCTTCCAGGTGGTGGAGCTTGATTGTCCTATACTTTTCAGGGATCAGCTCCTCCACGTGAGGCCCAAACTGCTGCATGACCAGCACCCCACCAATTCCAACTTTGATCTCATAGAAAGTCAGGTTGGAATAGGTGTAATAGCCGACATAAGGGATTGGGTTTGGAGGAGGAACCAAGCTTTTGTCAGCCTCTCTGAACGCCGTCTCCATGGCAGGGATGAGATACTCGTACGTCTGAGTCACAATGTCCCCACCCTGAGGTCTGGGCCCTGCCATCAGCACGATGAAGCTCAGGCGGAGCTTGGGGATGAGAGAGAATGTTGCTGAATAACCATCAAGGTCCCCATCCTTCCTGATGACATCATACCCCCGCTGCTCGTTAATCTCCCAGGGCGTGCCCGTCTTGTTAGCGAAGTATTCAACAGAGCACTTGAACAGGGGCGTCAGCATCGTCTTCACCGTGTCGGGCTCGAGCAGCCGCCGGTGGTAGGTGCCCAAGAAGACCATGGCCAGCTTGGCCAGGTCGGCAGCCGTGGAGTACATCTGGCCAGAGGGCCGGTACCAGCCCAGGTCATAGAGCGGGGCCGGCTGCTGGCTGCCGTAGAAGCCCACGGCCATCTGGGAGCGGATGGGCGCCGTGATGTCGAAGCCGGTGTCCTCCATGCCCAGGCGGTCCAGGATGTTCTCCGAGATCCAGCGCTGGTACTGCCCGTCGGCCGCGTGGTCAGCCAGCACATGGGCCATCAGGGAGAAGGCCAGGTTGCTGTAGTGACACCTGGGGAGGAAGAGGAATATATTGGGATCAGCCTTTCATCAGTGATATGAAAACCAGTGGCTGGGTCTCTCTCTTCTTTGGGGAAAAATTCACATTTTATAGAATGGCAGATGAAGGAGAGACAGAGAAAAGCTGTGGTAGTCGCCGTGATTTGTTGTTAAATCAACAGAAATGTTTTATGGGAACATCAGCAGAGCTGCTTAACCCTGATGGACAGAGAGAGCTGGAGATGAAAAAGAAAAAAACCCTCTTTATTTGCATAACCTGACTTGCTGTTTATAATTGTTCACAATCCATTCTTTTTAAGAGCAGTGTGGAGAGTTCCAGGTGCTCACCTTAAAGGTCTCAAAATCCCAGGTAAACCTCTTTGGGGATTTGCCATGGGATAATCACTTAGATACCTAAGCTACCTTAAGATGGTAAAAGCACTTAAAGAGCACATAAAAGCTCACAAAGCAGCATCCAGCAACGTGGAGTCATTAAAGAAACCTGAGTGCTCCAGTCTTTAATATCCATCAAGTGATTGAAGTCTTTACACTTGAATGAAATTTAATGGCATGAAGACATGAAGGGGCATTTTTTTAAAGCACATTTTCAAAATTCATTTTATTTTCAACCTTGTTGGTTTTTCTTTAATTGTGTGAAGCCACACATCTCATTGAAGCCTATTAAGATAATAAATTTGGTACCACTTCAACGTTTTCCAACCCATTTTGTTGTATAAAAGCATGATGAGCATATATATTCTTACTCTAAGAATAAATACATTCTGTATGTGAAACCTTGTGTCTGAAATTGAGCTGAATTTCAACATAGAAAAATGTGTTAAAACATCTATATCAGTGAATGGCAACTTCATTTGGGAAGAATGATCTGTTAGCTGGGAAGTATAACCAAGAACAAGGAGAGAGAGTGAAAACTATCAACATATCAATTAATGACACTGAGAGACTATGAGGGGGTGTCCCTATTTATCTTCATGAGGATCATAAAATAAAGATACCAATTGAGATAAGTTACAATGAAGATATATAAAAATACCAAAGAAGATGATGGTATTGAAATCCTAAAATCCTTTAAGGAATATCCGTTGTAGCCTCCTACATGATGTGGGACAGAACTAACACAAGTGAACATGGTAGATCCTTGGCCATCCTGGGTAAATTATTTCAGACCGTAATTAATTCCCAGACAATTTTGCAGTCTTAGAAAATTTCTTCCCAGTTAGCTTCAATCATTTCCCTCATCTGCTGTCCACTGGATCCTGTGGAAGGCTGTGGGGAAGTGTCCAAGTCCAGGTTGGACAGGGCTTGGAGCAACCTGGGATAGTGGAAGGTGTCCCAGCCCATGGCAGAGGGGTGGAAAAAGATGATCTTTAATGTCCCTTCCAAGCCAAATTAGTTGGGGATTCTGTGATTCCATAATATTTTTGAGTGTTCGCAACCCAGGTAACAGACTTTGAAAAGGCTATGGGAATTGTTAACAAGCATTCATAAACCTTTTCGATATTTTAGAGACACACAACTCACCACAGACATGATTTTAACTGAAATCTGTGATGATTTAAACTGTTTAAGCACATTTCCGCTTTTGAAAACCTGCATCATTTAAGGCTCATGAATGAACTATAGCAGTTTAACTTGGCTCATCTGGGCTTAGAAAATTAAACCCAACCCTGACACCTCCAACAGTCACTTTTCCCAGCCTCTGTCAGGTGTGTGGGGAGATGGCTGAAGCTCCCTTTGGGGATGGCTGCCTTTTATCCACTGGCCATGGAGGCTGGGGATGGGGCTGAGAGTGGAGAACATATCCAGAACAAGAGCTCCTAAAGGAATGTGTCTGACCTGGTTCCTGGGTCGGCCACCAAGACATCGTCTTTGAGCAGGGCGAGAGCCTCCTGGGTGTTGCCTTTCCAGAGCAGGCTGGTGGATCGCAGCCTCCTGGGGAGACCTGTGCCGTGGGAAAGGGAGAGAAATCATGGAAATGATGGCTCTGGTGAAGAGAGAACAAAGGCAAGGTTCAGTGGCAAGGTGGAAGCACCGCCAGAGCTCTGGACACACAGCAAAGGCCTCCTCCCACCGAGCTGCAGGATATGGCATCAAGTAATGGACTCCTGACTGAGTTACACAGGTCCTACCCCAACAGTAACTCTGGGCTGCTGCATCTCAGTGAAAATGCCTTGATGAATGATGGAAAATGTCCTGGATTTCCAAGTGTGGTTTGGAAGAGAGGGGCAGATGGGGTGTTGGGGAATCCCTGTCTGTGCTTCCATGTGACTGCATTTTCTTGACTACAAACGGGTGCAACAGTCCCTTTTAACAGGATTTCATATGTTACATTTCACCACAGAGGGCCTAAACTTGTCTGGACAACTCCAGGCTTGGCCTAAAGAATTTTTATCTTCCCTGTCATCTACATCAATATTTATTCAGGATTTCAGAACATAGGGAAAAAAGGGTTCTTTCCACTTTTAATTATTATGGTTTTCTAAATGTAGAAAATATCAAGTTCTTTTCACTTTTAATTCCTCACTGAACATGGATTCCCTCAAAACCTTTTGGTCAGTACATTTAAATCACCCCAAGTCCTCTGCACAGGATCTATGGCTTGCCTAGGCCAGAGCTTGGATTACTTTTGGAATGAAATCCTTGCTGCCACTTGCAGCTTGCTTTGATGCGGAGATTTGGGAGGAAATTGGGAAACATACATTTTTGACAGAAAAACGACTCAGAGTCGTGTGCTCAGTGATCATGTCTTAATGACGAATTCACTAGGGTTGGAAAAGCCCTCCAAGACCATGGAGTCCAACCTTTAACCCAGCACTGTCATGACCACCACTAAGCCATGTCCCCCACATCCTACATTCTTTGAACACCTCCAGGGATGGTGACTCCACCACTGCCCTGCGTAGCCTGTGCCAATGCTTCACAACCCTTCCTGTGAAAACTTTTTCATAACATTTAGTCTAAACTATCCTTGGTGCAACTTGAGGCCTTTTCCTCTTGTCCCACGTCCTGGCAAGGCTGAATGAGGCCCCATTCCTTCGTGGCACCCACACTTGTTTTTCTCAGCTTGCCTGAACCTGGCATTTGAGCTGGAGTGAGAGCAGTGCTTCTGCCCCTGCTCTGGGGTTATTTGTGACCAGATAAGAGATGCACTGACATGTTCCAGTGGACAATGAGCTCCTTCATTAGGTACTTGCCCCAATGGCAGCAAAGAAAATGTTGGAGCAGTGGGAGAGTCCACCAGCTCCGTGACAGCAGTGCAGTGTCTCCTTGAGTTTTATTGGAAATGATAAACCAGAGCATAATATAATACAGAATCATTGATTTCTACCTCATGGGCTGCTAATTGATGTGACAAGCACGTTGTTAATAATTTACAGTCGTATCTCATCCTGTCATTCGTGTGGATTTGAAAATCAGGGTCTTAACAAGCTGGAGCTTCCCTCCAGCAACGGGCCCGTCGAGCGCTGACGAGGAAAACCTTTGGAGTTACTTTTGTAGTATGCAAGAAGAGACCAGATAATGAGGATCTATTACAGATCAGTTTCCACTGGAAGAATTTAGATGAAACCCACTTTACAATCTGTCATGCAGTGGCTTTGATCCCGGTGCTAAGCAGAGCTTACTCCTTTTTGGGGTTTGACACACAGTAAATGGAAAGCGGAACTGGAACCTTCCTTTGATTTGCAGTTGGGATTTTTACCCTGTCCATCTCCTTCTCCTGAATTGTCAGGGTCTGAGGGTTGGTGTATCCTGCTGGGGTGGTCTGGGAAATTTGGGCCACATTCTAAAATGCAGAAATACATTGGAGCATAAAAGGAGCTGAGCAGGGGCACAAATCCAGCACAGTGATGGAAGCAATGGAAGGGCTGCACAGTACGAGCAGTTATGCCATGACCCTTTTTACTTATGCTCCTTACAACATTTCTGGCGTGCACTTCATGCCTCCCTGGGTGACAGGAGCAGTCAGAGCAGCTTCAGGTACTCATGAGAGTCCCAGGGGACCAGGCAGAGTTGGTGCCCTTAAAGACAACATCAGGCTGGATAGAGCCACACCTTGTCTGCAGGGAGAGGGGCTGGGTGGGGTGTAGCCACTGGCCACTTTGGGTTGTTTATCTGCTTCTTTCCAGGTTTCAGTATCATTCAGTTTTGGGGAGCCCTGATTTTCATATTGGCTTGCTTCAGGTGATGCTGCACCCCATCCTGCCAGTTTCAGACATGCTATTTTGATTCTAGGTCCTAATTTTAGGGCATTTATTCCAATCTGGAATAATGGAAGTGTTACAGAGATTAACTAAAATACCACGTGATATCAGCACAGTCTCTTTGGCCATACATTTTGTAATCCCTCAGTCAAGTATTAGCAGCTTTGTTTCTGAGAAAGGTTGAATTTCTTAGTCCTGTGAGCTCCTTTTCCCTTAATGTACAAATTCCCCAGTTCTGAAGGTAGCAGCAGATTAATACTCCTCTGGCAGCCAGTGTCAAGCTATTAATAGCTCAGGAATCCCAGATCAGGAATCACATCGACAGCTAAATTTAGCTCAGCAATCAAGGTCTTTCTATTCAAAGCAAAGAGATTTGACCCTCAACTCTACATCTCAGAAAAATGAGAGTACTCGGGGCTGGAGTACAAAACACTGTTGTGCAATTGGAGCCTGATTTCAGGTCATGGTACTGAGGAGAAAGGAACCTGTGTTCACCTGAAAGGAATCTGTGTTCACCTGAAAGGGGAAAAAAAACCTCCTCATCTCAGCCCCTTTCCTGGCAGGTGCCCTGGACAAGAGTTCCCTTTGAGCACTCCATGAAGCTGCTGACACCCTGCTTCCAAGAGCCCTGCCCGATCCCTGGGAAGGGCACAGTGCAGGCTCCAGGCTGGGCAGCAGCCTCCCAGCAGCGTTTTTTTTATTCCTGCTCTCTCTGTGGTGCCTTTCTGGGGCACAGAGGCCCAGGGACACGCAGGGAGCTGCCTCACCTGAGAGCTGACTGGCCATTCTGCGCAGGGTGACCGGGGATGGCTTCAGGGGCATCGAGCCCTTTTCCAAAAACAGCAGCCCATCCGCTGAGTATCTCTGCTCTGAGTCCTTGAGCCTCCCCAGAGGGTTCTTAATAAAAAAGTTCTGGGCATAACGCTCCAGTGGGTCATCAAGGGACGTGACTTTTCCTTCCTCCCACATCTTGTACAACATAATGGTGGGGAAGATCTTGGAGACGCTGGCAATTCTGTTGGGGAAGAAAAATTTGGAGAAGTTTAGCATTAAGAAGCCCATGAATCAAGAGGAAAGAAGGTCAGTACATGAGATCACTGTGGTTTTACGTGCGACACCTTTGCTCATTCCAGGGGGAATGGCTAAAACACAGGTAGGAAATTTGAATTAATATCCTTAAATCTGAATCTTTATAGACTGGAACATAACCTCTGTCTGTCTCCAGGGGTGCAGGGTCTGCAGATCTCTTTCTATTCACTTGGCATTCATAAAATGACATAAATTGTAAATTACTGGTTAGTAAATACCAAGTAGTTTATTGAAATTCTCAAGAAGTTTATTGGAATTTTAAAGTTAAAATCACAGAATTGTTTATGTTGGAAAAGATCTTTAAGATCATCGAGTCAGACCAATTATCCAGCACTGCCAGGCCCACACCAGACTGTCCCTTAATGCCAGATTTCCACAGTTTTGGGGTCTCTCCAGGCAGTCCCTGTGGCGCAATCGGTCAGCGCGTTCGGCTGTTAACCGAAAGGTTGGTGGTTCGAGCCCACCCAGGGACGTGGACCTGACGCCTGGCCCATGGCAGAGGCTTGGAACCAGACCTTGAATGTCCCTTCCAACCCAAATCATTCAATGGTTCTGGAGGAAAAATAGCATGAGGTCATTTTATCATTATACAGATGGGGAAGAAGCAGATAATCGCAGCTGCCGAAACTTTCCAAAATTGTTCATTCCAAGGACAAAATTTTATAGTCAGAGTGCAGCCCATGTTTCTTAGATAACACAGTTACAATTCATTGAAAATTGATCTTTAGAGGAAGGAAGCATTTCCTTCATCTTCATTTTTGGTTTTTAGCACACATTGAGAGCTTGATTCTGTCTTAACCTAAAAAATAGCAGCCAATATGACTTTGACTTCACTGGGACGATGAATAAGCTTATGGGTCTACTTTAGGTGTTCAGTAGATATTCACCCCAAACATTGGTTTTTCCTAAACTGACATTTATTATTATTTTTGTAAATCCTGTGGCACTGTCTCCTCTCTGTCCTCCAAATCTATGCCAGCTCTTGGTCTTCAGGTTTGTGCCCTGGACATGAAGCCATTCCCACATAATGGGGACATCCAGGTTCTTTAGGGTCATTGCTATTCCAATTAAAAATATTGTCAGAATTAAATGAAAAAATACATAAATAAATCCAAAGTATCTCAGTAAGCCACCAGCAGGTAACAGTCTGGGAACTTGCTGAAGCCTTGTCTCACAAGGCATAAGCCAGCAGAGGCTCCTGCATGGACCTGCAGTTTGTGAGGTCTCTATTCCCAGGTATCAGCTCTCCATAGGTGTATCCTCCCTTCCCTGGCTCTCACACCTGTGCCAGGTGTCTCACCTGTAGATGGTGTATTCATTGGGCAGCCCCGAGGTGGGGTCAGAGCTGTTCTTCTTCCCAAAGTTGCCCGTCCAGAGCACGGTGTCGTTGTAGATGACGATGGCTGACATGGCGGGGAGGCCAGAGCTGTGCATCCTCTGCCGCAGCATCAGATCCACCTGGGGAAGGAAGGGAGAGAGTGAACTTCCAAAAGAAGAGTCTGATAATGCATCCTGTCTGTACCAGGCAGTAGAAGGCCCAGACTGTCAGCCCTCGCTACTCCCAAGCACTTGAGAGTGATCCTATGCACAAAAAAGCAAAAGGAAGAATTTTAACTGTTTATCTGTTTCTTAGATTTGCTTCTGTTGAATTATCCTGTGTCATTTTTCAGTCTACATGTCCACTGTGTAGAAGAATGTGTTGCTCGTGCTCGTAATATTTGTGATTAAAACCAAATACCAACATGTAATAATTGTAATTTCTTATTTTTTTAATTTGCATTCTCCAGCTGTGCAGAACTCCTCATCCAGCTGTGCTCCACCCATCTCTGCAAGCAGAATGCATTGACCTTGCCCTTTTGGGACCTTTTCAAAGCTATGTCATAATCTTGCACATATAATTTGCATTTTCAGGCACACGTTTTGTTTTGCACACCACGGTTAAGATGTAAGAAATGCCCTTCCAGACCCAGCATTTGAGACAAGAAAAGCCAAACTGAGCCATGTCCTTGGGATCTCTTCACCGAATGCCCAGGGGAAGTGCACTGAGAGCCACCAGTGGAAACATCCAGCTTGTGACCAGATCTTCTGTTTGGGGTCCTCTGCCCTCCCTCCCCATGGACCAGTGACCCATATGGTATATGTGCAGATGTGTACATCTGGTGCACCTGCACCTCCTGAGAAGGGTCTGGTCTCATGGAGACCATGGAAAAGGACTTTGGACAAGAGCCTGGAATGGCCCAGAGCCAGGGAATGTGCCCCAGAGAGCAGGGATAGATGGGATGTTGGGAAGAAATCCTTCCTGTGAGCATGGTGAGGCCCTGGCACAGGGTGCCTAGAGAAGCTGTGGCTGCCCCTGGATCCCTGGCAGTGTCCAGGACCAGGTTGGACAGGGACAGTCTGGGACAGTGGGAGGTGTCCCTTCCCATGGCACTGGATGGGCTTTAAGGTTCCTTCCAACCCATGTGAGTCTAAGATTCATGTCAACTCTCATTGTCCTCCTATTCTCAGAGAAAATCTGACCCTTAGACCTGCCTGGATCTGCAGGAAGTTGACAGAAATAAGAGATATTCTTCAAGATTCCAGGGACAGGCAGAGACTTCATAAAAGTGGATGTGAAGTGATGGGAATTGAAATTCAGTGTGGACAAAGCCATGTGTGTGCAGGAAAACTGCCCAAACCTGGTCCTGAGCTCTCAGCAACAAGACCTCAGGGCTGTGGGGGATGTGCCTATGGAAACATTTGTTCAGTGCCTTAAGGCAGGAAAAAAGGCAAATAAAATAGGAGGGATTATTAAAGAAGTAACATAAAATATAAAAAAACCCATAATTTTTTCACTGTATAAATCCCTGATGCACTTTCACATGGAATATTGTTTACAGTGCTGATTGCCTTCTACTTGTGAGAAGGAGATAAGGGAGAGAGCATGTGACAGGGGCCTAGAATAGGGAATGTCCTGTCAGAGCATGACTATCTGTACAGTCCAGACAGTCAGGGCAATGCTGCAGTATTTCCTTGGAGCCTGCCAGAAATTTGGGCAGTGCTAAAATGTCAGATCATCTCATACTGAGGATATACTGGCAGTGTATCACACCCTCTTTCATGCAGATGCAGGTCTTCTTCCCCTTCCTTTTCCCCTCCCCCTTCCTTTTCCCCTCCCCCTTCCTTTTCCCCTTCCTCTTCCTTTTCCCCTTCCTCTTCCTTTTCCCCTTCCCCTTCCCTTCCCCCTCCCTTCTCAGGAGTTACATACAAGCTGTTTTTTTTAATTTTTAAACTGGGGAAAGCCAGCAAAACAAGAAAATAAGGAATTGGCACTGGCTGATGAATTGGAACCAGAGAGAACCTGAGCCAGCTACTCTCCAGGACATGAGGGATGCCTCATAGTGGACCAGATGCCAAGAGCCATCATTTTGTGCTGGTGGAAGCTCACCAGACCTTCTGATGGACAAGTGATGATGTTTGTCCATCCCAGCTTATCCTCTGGGCAAGAGAGCTGCTTGCTGATCTGTTCACTGAAGGAGTTTTACACATCCATTTCTAGGTTCACATGTTCTCCCCCTCCTCAATTCCCCACCTCCTTCCCCAGGGATGTTCAGTGGCAAAATCCACCATCTCCCCTGCACCCCTGGAGACAAGCAGCCAAGAGCTGTGTGTCCCTCTGCTCCCTGCTCCCCACAGACCTTCTCCAGTGCTTCCTTCAGGATGGGGAGGGGGTGGTCCAGTGGGACCGGCTCAGGATAGCGGGGACACATCTGCACAGCTTCTGACCTCACCTCCATCACAGATGGACCTGGAAAACAGTTCAGGGTGACACAGGGGACTTCAACAGACACACGGACAAGCTTTAACCTCACCCAGCAGCCACCACAAGCTTTCTTGCTTGCGTTGGCCTAAGGGACACTTCTGCATAGGGAAGGGACAGACTTGAATTATTTCTGTCTCAGGTAAAGCAGGGCTTGCAGGGGCACTGTGCCCTGTTATTGCTTATCCCAGTGTGGGATGGACACGGGATGGACACGGGAGGTACTTCAACTCTGCAACCTAGGAGAGTACAGCACTGGGGCTGCACAAGTCTCTGGGGTGCCTGGCTGCGGGTGTAGCCCCCCCTGGAAGGGCCTGCCCCTATCTAGAGGAAAGTCTGAGCTGGGCTTCAGGAGAACAGTGACCAAGAGTCATCCCTCATGTACCATCACCTCAGAAATGGGAACAGGAATGACCTGTGAGTGCCGCCTGAAATCCAGCACCAAAAGCACTTGGTAGCCCCCACACCTACTCGATTAGCTGTCTCCTGAATCAGCTGCCTCCTGCATATCCCACAGACAGCTTAAATTTTTGTGGCCAGCAGAGATCTTTAAACTCAGAGAGAGATGGGGACTCCCTTACCTGGAGGGACTATTTTCCCAGCTGATCCCAAGGTGTTCATAAATACAGCTACCCTGCTCTCTCTTGGGAACAAAATGCCATCTTCTCGCTTACCAGGGGAACATGAAGCATCAGAAATAGGGATGAGGAGAGAAATGGCACTAGGAGATCTTGTAGATGGACAGGGATGGATACACAGAGCCTTCAGGCAGCCTGGTAGCCTCTGATAAAAATGTGTCATTTGAAACCTTTTCAGACCTTGGTCTCTGAAATACCTCTGGCACCTTCCTAGTAGATTTTATGCTACCTTTCAGCTACTTAAAACTCTGATCCATTGACACTGTTTATACTTAATCCTTGTGCTTACAGTGCCTTGAGTGGACTGGTTGAGTTTCCTATAACCAACATAGGAGGCCACGGAGCTGCTCCCAGGGCTGGACTCCTCAGCTCTGGAGCCAGGCTGGGAGAGCTGGGGGTGTTCTCCTGGAGAAGAGAAGCTCCAGGAAGAACTTAGATCCACTTCCAGGGCCTAAAGGGGCTCCAGGAGAGCTGGAGAGGGACTGGGGACAAGGCATGGAGGGACAGGACACAGGGAATGGTTTTAAATGGACAGAGGGCAGGGACAGATGGGATATTGGGAAGGAATTCCTGGATGTGAGGGTGGGGAGGCCCTGGCACAGGGTGCCCAGAGCAGCTGCGGCTGCCCCTGGATCCCTGGCAGTGTCCAAGGTCAGGCTGGACATGGTTAGGAGCAGCCTGGGACAGTGGAAGGTGTCCCTGCCTGTGGCAGGGGTGGCACTGGATGGGCTTCAAGGTCCCTCCAGCACAAAGCATTCTGTGATTCTGTGGTTCCATGAATTCTAACGTGAACTGGGGGCTTAAGCCAGTGCAGAGATTTGGGGAATAGGAAAGGGAGCAAACCCTGAAACTGAAGCACATGGTAAGGAATAAAACAAAACTGGTTCTAAACTGGAGTAACTTTTACAACAGAAAAAATAAGATAAAGAATCTAAAATAAAATGCCTCCTTAGCAATTAGCCATGGCTAGGCCAGGAGTGATGGAGCTTCTCTGGACACCAGCAGAGTGACCTGGTACCTCCATCCACCCAGCCTTCATGTCCTCTGTGGCCTTGCACCAGAAAGGAGGCTGGAACTTCACTGCTCTCTGGGGAAATCTGCGTTGGGGAAGTGCTCTTTGGGGAGAAACGGGAATAAAGCTTTTATTAGTCTTCCAAACCTCTGTGCCACACCATGACCAAGGTCAAAAGCCACTACTCACTGGGCTCCACCTTGGGGAGGCTGTACTGCCACAGGAAGCAGCCGGTCATGGCCACGGACAGCAGGAAGAGGAAGACAACCAAGACGTGGATCCACTTCACCTCCATGGCAGCGAGTTTGAGGAAGCTCCGGCTGCTGGGTGCCTGCTGGGAATGGAAAAGGAATGGACTCAGAGAGAGGGAAACACCTGTGTGTGTCAGCTGTGAGAGAGGCCTCTGTGCTGGAGAATAAAGCTGCTGCAGTGTTGGAAGTGTCCCTGCCCACGGCAGGGGTGGAATCAGATGAGCTTTAAGGTCTCTTCAACCCAAAGTACTCTGGGACTCTGGGATAATTTCAGTACCATTGCTGCACCAGGGCAGAGCAGACCAGCCCATGTTGGGGTAACTGGAACCAGAAATGACTTCCTGGCTTTTAATGAGCTCTGTGAGCTGTTAACTCTCCTCCCCTTGGTGGTTCTCGTGGAACAACAACCACTCCCTTTGCCTTCTCCCCTCCCTGCAGGTGAAGCTCATCATCCCAGCCTGGCAGGAGTCTCAGTTAGAGGTCTCACTTCCTTCCTTCTCAACCACCATGACTTATTCCTGGATATCTTTCCAGCCCCTTTTTCCAGAGTCCAGCATCTGTTCATGGCAGCCACCAGCCAGACCATCTGAGCAGATCCAGCTTTTCTCGATGAATGATGGAATTTTTCACTCTGTGCTGCCCTTACCCTTCTCTGTTGTGCCTGCAAATCCTGTTCTATCACGTACCATCTGTAAACTTGGCATTTACAGATGCCATGTTTTGGGAAACTGGCTGATATTTGAGTGTGTGCAGCTCTCATAACACTGGAGACCATCCAGGTTGGTGAGAGAACCAGATCAACGTTGAAGAAAAACAAGGAACAGATGACAAATGAGGAGGTGCCTGAGCCTGAGCTGTGCTCCTTCACTGCCTGCAGGAGGTCAGGAGGGTGCTTTTGAAAGTTTGGCAATTAATGTTATAAAACATATGGCTTGCCATTTGCATCCAATATGCTCCACATTCCTAAGCTGTTTCAGGTTGTCTGGACTCACTTGTAGGATAGACAGATTGAAATATTCCCTTTAGATTTCCACACAGCCCTTTTTTCCCTCTGTTTTTGAGATACAGGACAGTTCATGCAAAAGCTTTTGCAAATCAAATGAGCCTTGTCACTCACAGCCAGGGAATCTTCAGAGCCTCTCCCAGACTTGCACATGACTCTGTGGATCCAGCTGGGTTTCCCAGCCTTCACTGAAACTCTGGGATGCAGTTCCACTTTCTGCACAATAACAGAAATATATAATAATTTTTCCTGAAGCCCTTTGGCCTGGCTGGGCATTCCTACAGGAGTTTCTGAAAGCAGCTTGTGTCAGCTTCTTCCATAACATAATTAAAATTTAAGGATGGCTTAAGACGGTGCAGGTGCCTGCAGGCCCACTCACATCTGAGCCTGTCCGAGCACTCCAGGTCCATATTCCAGCCTCTGACATGTTTATAAATATGGGAATGCCATCCTGATACCAATCCCGTTTTTGTTTGGATATACCAACCTCGCACAGGGCCTCAGCAGGCAGGAGATCCCATCACTCAAGGAGAAGCCTGTGCTGAGATCTCTTTAATCCCCTCTCGCTGGCAGGTCTCAGTGTGTGCTCAAGGATGTCACCTGGAGCTGTTTTCCTGCAGCAAGGAGAGGGACAGGGCCCTCTGCCCTGGAGTGGTCACGGAGTGACTTTCTTGGATTTAATCCCATCTTAACAACATTGACTCCTCCACCGATTTTCAGCTCCTCTGACCATCTTTGTGCCTCTTTCCTTGCTTCAGGAGAAGCCCTGATCGGTGAGCCCCAAAGAGCAAGGTTCTCACCAGTATTTTCTGGTGCATTCCTCACCTCGTGGACTCCAGACTCCCAAGGCCACTAACTGAGGAGGCAAAGATACCAACTTCAAACTCATCTTTTAGTCCAAACTCATCCTTCAGTCCAAACTCCCCTTTACTTCTTGTGGATCATGAGTGCTCTGAATGGCTCTTTTTCATTCTCTGCCCTGTGATACAGTGGGAATGCAAAGATGGATCTCTCCTTTACTGAGACACCACATACCCGAAAGTGCAAGGAATTCATTCACCTGAGGAGATGCTCTGCCCTCCAAGCTACCTTTTGGGGAAAATGCTACTTTTTCTGCGTACCTGGGAGACTGTCAGGCAAGCAGATGGCTAATCCCTATAAACACCCATCACAATTCCCACTCCAGGACCTGTCCGGTCTCACCTTCCTCTGGTTGCCCCTCTCTCCGTGTGTCTGTGACCGTCACAGCTCACAGCACACACACAGCAAGGCAGGGGGAGGGGGACACCGAGCACTTAAACACATGCAAATGAATGCAAACACATGCAGGAATGAGTGCACACAGCTTCCCATGGGGAAAGCTTAGCAGTAGGATACATTTTTTTCCCCTGAGCTTTGCAAAATTAGGACGGGTAGAGAAACTGGGGATTCCCCGTGGACCACCCAGGTCACTGTCCTGCCCCACCAGGGTCGCTTGGCCAAGGCACAGCTCGGCAGGGATTAGGGAGAGCCAGAAAGACCCCCAGCCCCCCACGTACCATCTCCGGGGGCTGCCTCAGTCCCAAAGGCTGTTGTCCCTCGTCCAGGCGTGTGGGCACCTCAACAACCCCATCCTGGCCGGCCTCAGCCCTGGGCAGGGGGGAGCAGGAACCCTGGGCATCTTCCAAAGGCAGCTCCGTGTCACCGGCTGGAGCAGCTGGGTTTATCTCCCAAGAGTCCTGCTCCAGGTTTATCTCCCCCAAAGTCCTGCTCCAGGTTTATCTCCCCAGGAGTCCTGCTCTGCGTTTCTCCATCCATTTGGCCCATCCAGGCCCTCCACAGAGTGCTGCTGACCTCCCCCGGAAAAGGAGCTTAGAGTGACAGGGACAGGATGGCGTTTGCACAGGAAAGTGCCTGAGAGATTGGATGTTAATTCTTCCTAATGCTTCTGTACCATGTGTGTGAATCACAGCTGAAACCAGGAGGGCTTCACCATCTATTTATAGCAGCTTCATCTCCTCCTGACATCTGAACAGGAGGCGATTAAGCAGGAGAGGGCCAGTCTCTGAGTGCCTGCAGCCAGCCCCGGGAGCTGCTCGAGGGGAGGGGACGTGGGCAGTTAAGCTGGGAGCTCAGGCACTCTCTGGGCTCAATCCTGAACAGCCTCCTGGAGTTCCCCCACAGTGACAGACAGGGGAGTCATTCCCAGCTCCCAGGCTCACAGAGGTGGAGCTGGGATTTCTTCCCCCTTGTCCGCCAGACGCTCTGAAGGATAGTGGGAGGTGCACGAGGGGATCCTTACCCGCAGCTGTAACCCCTCCATGGCTGCTCAGGAGGCTCTTCTCATCCCCTGTGCTGCTGGTTCCCACAAATAAAGGGCTCATGAACCCCTGTGATGAAGAGGAACAAACAGTTGGTGCAGAAAAAAAGCAGAGTCACAGCAAGAGGTAACAAAGGCCCAAGTAACCGAGCCCAGCTGAGGTAAGCAGAGCATTAGGGAGAGACTGGATTTGGACAGGAGGATGGGGTTGGAATGATGTGATCTTTAAGGTCCCTTCCAACCCAAACCATTCTATGAGATAAAGGACAGTAATCACACAAGGTAAATCCTCAGCAACACCTTCCCTCTCTCTTCCTCTGCTCTGGCAGCATCTTGGTTGTACCCCCGAGTTCTGGGACTTCCCATTTCCCTTGACCATCCTCACCTCATCTCCAAACACAAGAAATTGGAGCTTTGAGACCTTTGGGGCTGGCACATTTTCACTGTGCCTCCTCCAAAGGGTCCTTCCAGCCCCCTGCAAGGCTCCTCTGCCTTGTTCCCTCCACACAGCCACCAACACCCCCTCAGCCTTGGGAATCACAGCCACAGCCAAGGGACTGCGTGACGGGATTGGAAGTGCCAAGGTAATGGCATCACCACCATCTTTCCCATGAAATCTCCCTCATCCATCTACCTGGCAGTGGCAATTCAGTCCCCAACCCCCCAGAAAGAGCTCTTACCAGCCTTGCTGCTACCTCCGGCTTCCAGCTGAGGAATTTGGGGCTGTCCTGCCACTGCAGATGTTAAGAGCATCTGAAGCACTAATCCAGCTGCCAGCCTCTCTGAGCATGGATTAATGGGCCAGGCCTCACCCCTCCACAGGCAGCACAGCATCTGTCCAGGGATGCAGCCAGAGGGAGGATTGCTGGTGATTTCCTGGCCCCAGTGGTACTGCAGAATGGAAAATTGGGAGCTGGGGTGTGGGCTGTGAGCTGGAAATGTTGATAATGAACTGCTATAACAGAATAGAATAGAATAGAATAGAATAGAATAGAATAGAATAGAATAGAATAGAATAGAATAGAATAGAATAGAATAGAATAGAATAGAGTAGAATAGAATGTAATTTATAAAGTACATCTTACAAAGAGGAGGGCATGGTTATGCACCCAGTCACGTTCCAAATGCAGGGAGATGATGCACTTCAGGGGACTTGCCCTCCTATTCCTTCTTCAGACCTTCCCAGGTAGGGGCATTCTCCCCAGCAGCATCCCTTCATTCCAGTATCTCAGATAGTGGCCCAGAATCTGACAGTGCCTAAAATATCCAGTGCAGCCACATGTCTGTGCCCCAGAGCTGCTGACAACCTCCTCACTAATTACAGTAGATCAGGCTCCTCGTGGTTTTGTCGCTCCCCATTTCTGGGAACTCTGATTTCCTTCTGTCCCTGCTACCAGTGTTCTTTATGGTGGTCTCATGCCCAGTTATCCCACACATACCAACAGTCCCTTTGTCCTGGGAACCCAGCTGATGCCTCAGAAAGGTGAGTCTGTGCTGTCAAAGTCCCCTGTGGTGGCCACTGTTCTGCTGGGGCTCCGTCTCTGGGTATAAATGCCCAGTCCTCTTCACAAAAAATATCTGTGTGCTTGTTTATAGACCTGCTGTGCCAAAGATCCTTTTCCTAGTTTTGTAGTACCTCAGTCAAAGGCATCTCTTTCTCAGCGCTGGGTCTGTTTTCCCATCATTTTCAGGAACTAAGGGGGATTTAAGTCTATTCTGTGTGTGCTTTATGCAGCAGGAGAGGGGTTCAAACCCTCCCCAATGCAGAGAAACTCACTCCAGTATTTTCACCAAATCTACTGATGGAATTTTAACACTCATCCTTCAGCGCCTCGGTCCTGGTTCTGACCAGGACAGGGTTAATTTTTGCAGTAGCTGGGAAGGGGCATGGCCAGGACCTGGATGCTGTTCTGTACCACCTCATGGAATTGCTGGGAGCAGGGAAAGGGACTCTTCTGGAAGAAGGGGGAAAAGGGGTCCCTTCCAGTGAGGAAGGGGTCGGATATTGTCTAGTATGGGGTGGGTTTTTTCCATATGAATAGTTTCTTACACCTTTGTCATTAGTATTGTTGCTGTTACTGTACCTTTTCTTACCTCATCGCTGTTTCCAATAAACTGTTCTTATCTCAACCTGTAATCTTTATCTTTTGTGCCTCCAATTCTCCTCTTCAGCCACCCACAGGTGGAGGGGGAGAGGGGAGCAAGGGGCAGCGTGGGAGCACTAAATTGGAGAACTCCATTCCTAGACCACCACAGCCTCCCAGGTCAGAGGTCCCTGGGGGACTCACACGTTGCTGGTAATGGATGTTTGGAGATGAAAAGATCCAAGGTTGTGGTCCTGGGTCCCACCTGGGTCATCAAACTGTTAAAAAAGTTTTTCCACTCTCAGCTTCCTGCAGCAGAGTCTCAGACATCCTATTCCAGGGAAAAAAAAGGAGCGATACTTGAGTGTTGCAGCAACAGGAACAGCTTGAGCTGGGTGTGCTGCAGGGACCCTGAACAAAATGATCCCTGGCCTTTTCTACCCTCACTGTTCGTGCTCGTGCTCTTCATGCCTCCAGTGGTGATTTTTGGTCCAGGGCCTGCTAACACCTTACTGGACTCTTCCTGTCTCCATGCAGACAGGCCATTGGCTTCTCTTATCTTGTGGATCTGCCCCTTCCACTGATGGCTGGAGCCTCCTTATCTCCTGCTCTGTGCTTCCTGAGCACTCGCTGAGCCAGCAGAGCTTGGGAGCCCAAAACCTTCCTGATTTAGGGAAAGCACTGCCCAGCAACAGCTCAAACATCATTGTGTTATCAGCATTATTCTACTGCATTCAGACACAGCTCTGTACCAGCTACAGGGAAAATTACTGAGAAAATGAGCTCCATTCCACCCAAAAGCACATCTGGGTGAGAGTTCAGAGCTTGTGACTTGAGGCTTCTGAAAATCCAGCTACTCAGACTGAGAAAGGAAAGCTAAGCAAGCAGCTAAACCACACAAAGTTATAACTCTAGGTGACCTATTCTGATGTAAAACTTACTTATTAGGCCAAACAACTGATATTTCTCAACCCCATCCTTGCGGGGGGAGTTGAGAGCGGCCTCCACTGAATGGTTTTCCACTGGGTCCCAGCTTAGAGAAACCTCAGAGGAAGTGTAAGAAGATGTTGTGGTTTCCAGTCTCTCCCTCCTGCTCCCAGAGCATCCCTGTGACCCAGGGAGCCACAGCCAGGAGGGAGCATGGAAGGAGCTCTGCACCCAAAGGATTTTGTGTTTCATAACACCAGCTACAGCCTGGGGCTGCAAAGGTCAATCTGTGGAATAGCTCTGACCAGGAGTCAGTGGGATAGGAACGACCAACACAAACAGCTGGCTGAGGGCTGTTTAGGCTTCTCCCCCCACTCAGCTGCAGATCAACACAAAGACCTTCCCAGGGCCTGAGCTGCCCCATCTGGCTGCATCTGTCTCCACTGCCAGCCTGCATTCCCAGGTATTTTACACTGGTTGTGCTGGAGCAGAGAGCCAGAATGCCCATCAGGCTCTCTCCAGCTGAATTATTTTTCCATCCTGCCCAGAAACAACTGCTGGCACTAATGTGACTGATGAAGAGAATTTGGAGATCAGCAGTGTGGGAAACGCCCCCACACAGAGCCCCTTCCCTCCTGCAGCACCTGCTGGGGCCCCTGCACCTCTCCTGCTTCCAGAAACTCCTCCCTCTTCTAGAGTTGCTCTCCCATCCCATTTCCCCAGCTGAATTTGGGGGGGCAGCTTGCCATCCTGCATGGGCTTTCACAGGAAGGATTTGGGGGGGGTCTCAGGGGGCTGGTCCCAGTCAGCTCCATGGCCAAGGCTGAGCCCACCAGTGAAGCTGGGGGTGCCTCTGTGAGAACATTTCAGAAGAAAATGCCAGGTGAGAAGTGAGAAGTGAGAGAGGAGCAGCGAGGTGGAGCAGGAGGGGCTCCGTGGGGGTGTAGATTTTCCCTGCAGCCCAAGGAGGAGTCAGACCAGGGCAGATCTTCCCTGCACCCGTGGAGTTGACCATGCCATGGCAGATACTCACACAGCATCCCACGGGGAACCACTCCAGGGCAAAGGGATATTCATGAAGGACCACACTGCAGGAGGCTTTCCTGAAGGACTGCAGCCTATGGGGGTCCCATGCTGGAGCACAACAAGAGGGAGGAGGAAGGAGCAACCACTTTGTGCTGACCTTGACCTGCTGCCCTCAATCTTCCCTACACCATGTTTTTAGGGCAGAGGAGTTATTAGGGGAGTTTGGAGTGAAGAAGCAAAACTGAATCTGAGAAAGGAGTGGGGAGTGGTGAGGAAACATGTTGGATTAGTGCTTATCTTTTTGTTTCCCACTACCCAAATTTTAAGGCAATGAATTAAATTACCTTTCCCCAATTTGTGTCTGTTTCAGCCTGTGACAGTAATCAGTGACCTCCCCATCTTATCCCAGCCCATGGGTTTTCTTGCTCCTTTTTTTCCCCCCATTTTTCCCCCACTCCTGCTGAGGGAGTGGGCAGCTAGGTGGGAGTCAGCCAAGATTCTCTCATCACCACAGCTGTGGCGAGGGGTTGAAATAAGATGATCTTTAAGGTCCTTTCCATTCCAAACCATTCTGGGCTTCCATGGTTCCACCACATAAGGGAAAGCTCTCTCCTATGGCTTTTCCCCAGCACTATTCTTCAATCTCTCTGCCTTGAAGGGTATTCCTGCCATTTTCCTGGAATTTTTCTGCCAAAACATGCACCTACAGGTCTTCAGGAAGGCCCCAGTTGCTGCCCAGCCCCTGGTTCAGCACAGGTCCCTGCTCAGGGAACATGGCAAGGTGTGGTTTTGCTGGCTAGGGGGGACCAGTGGCGATATTTTGTGATCAGACTTTTTTACTGTCTGGAAGAAAAAGCACTTCTACTGAAACAGTCTGGGCAGACAAATCAGGCCCAGGTGTTTGAGCAGTTAAAGAAGGAATTAGGAAGGGGACAAGGGAGGCTCTCAGCCACACGGTTCGGGCACAGCCTGGTGCCGGGAGAGCAGTGACACATCCCAGGGACAGGGCTCGGCTGCACTGCCCCCTCCTCCCCGGGCTCTCACAGCCACTCGGGGGCTGCTGGGGGAAGGCAATTGCCAGCTCTAATTGCCCTTCTCTCCTCACAGCCCTTTGAACCAGGAGGGGGTGAGGGGGGTTCTCCCCCTCCCACGGCCCCACACTGCAGAGCCCAGCCGGGACTCTGTTGTGCCGCTGGGTGTGCTTTGTGTCCTAGCAGGCACCATTGTCAGCCTTTGTGTCCCGTTACCAGCTGCTTCGTTTTGTTGACGGTTTCGTGTGGTTGAAGTGAGCTTTGGAAGTCAAAAGCTGGAGCAGAGTTCCAGAGGGGCTGGGGCTGCACGTTCCTGTATCCAGGGTTAGCGGTGATGGCGTGGCTCGGGCAGCAGTGGAGGGGGTGCCCAGCAGTGCCATTTGCTGTCACTGCCCCGCTCAGGCAATCAGGAGGCAAGAGTCAGAAGCCTGAGAGGAAATATTCCGTATTGGACACAGCCAGGACATGTGTTCAAAGGTTTCTTCAAAGTAAGTAGTACAGAGGCACAATGGTTTTACTCTTCTGTTTCATATGTCATAATCCCAAAACCTTGGGATTTGGGGTTTTTTGAGAACAGGTTTGTGATGAAATCAAACAAAATGTGGAATGCTGCTCCCTGCTAAGGATTGGATATGCCTCATTTCCAGGAGGATTTGCCAAGGCCCTGGGAGTACCAATGGCCCAGGCCAGCCTCACCTGGAGCCTCGCCCTCCCTGCTCTGCCTGTTGGCCCAAAGGGCTGTGTTTAAACTCCAAACCTGAACATTTGGCCCAATTTGGGATTTGCTGTAACTCTGCTGGTCCCCAGTGCAGCCCTGCCCATTCCCTGGTTGTGGCTTCCCCTGACCCTGACCCTGCTGTGTGAATTGACACTGGACCTGCCTCCCCATCCCCAGCCCCCCTGATGATGGAGGCTCTGGACTCCCCCTCCCCACGGGGCTGGTGCTGCTCCACTCTCCTCCCTCGCTCAAGGGCTGCTGGGATCCCTGACCCTCTGGCCACAGCATCATCCCTGGCTCCCAGCACGTGGTCCCTCAGGAAGCACAGAGCCCTCTGGCTCCTTGACAAGTGTAAACTCTTTTCTAAACATTTCATTTATTTAATGCATTTACAGAAAATGCATTTTTTTAATCCTTCTCAACTTACCCACATGTTGAGAAAAAAATTCCCCCTGCTCCTGGACCTGCACCCAGACAGTAAATGGACCTGACCCTGATGCCACAACCTCCCTAATTATCCACAGGTCATTAACACACAGGAGAGAGTTCAGGCTTTGTGCCACTGAAAAACTCCAGGCTGTCTCTGGGCCCTGGGACCATGGAGCTGCTCCGTGGGCTGGATTCCTCTGCTCTGGAGCCAGGCTGGGAGAGCTGGGGGTGTTCTCCTGAAGAAGAGAAGGCTCCAGGAAGAACTTAGTTCCCCTTCCAGGGCCCAAAGGGCCTCCAGGAGAGCTGGAGAGGGACTGGGGACAAGGGATGGAGGGACAAGACACAGGGAATGGCTTCAAATGGACAGGGCAGGGATGGATGGGATATTGGGAAGGAATTGTTTCCTGTGAGGGTGGGCAGGCCCTGGCACAGGGTGCCCAGAGCAGCTGTGGCTGCCCCTGGATCCCTGGCAGTGTCCAAGGATAGTGGAAGGTGTCCCTGCCCATGGCAGGGGTGGCACTGGATCAGCTCTAAGGTCCCCTCCAACCCAAACCATTTTGGAATTCTATGTTTCTGTGATCAATCTCTGCAGAAAATCCTCTGTTCTGGGTCCAACAGGGGCTTCCCTCAGTCTGTGCAGTGACAGCAAAGCTGCCACCACCCCACACCGGGGCTGTCACAGCTGGACCCAGCTTTGGCTCTCTCTCCTCTTTCAGAGCTGCTCTGAAGCCTGCAGGGAGCTGGGTTTTCACTGAGCCGTTTCAAAGCTCTCTCATTAACTGCTTGCCAGCAGCCAGCTCTCCGATAATGGGGATCGCCTCTGGAAATTGCAGCCCCATAGCAACAAGGAGTTTAATGGCTATTATTTCTAAACGAAGGACACAGGTCTGGTAATCCACCTCGTGCCTCTGGCAAAGGACCTTGGAAATGATGATTTCCCATTGCAGGTAAGGCAGGAAAACACACACACAGTCACAAGAGTGATAAAATGACAAGGCCTGGCTTGGCGGAGCAGTTTTTAACGTTTCAAAATACTGGAGTTTTAAAAAAAATTAAATTTGTTTTTCATGGAGTCAAGTGAAGACACAGGAAACCTTTACGTGTTTTAAAAATTGGAAGGTGTTAGTCTTCCTTACAAGAAAAAATGGGAAACCTGTGTTCAAAGACAGGACTCAGTTCACCTGGTCTCCAGCAGAGACTTCTGGCACCCTGTGCTTGTGCTTGTCCACTTTGAAGCTGAAGTTTTCCTGTGTGCCCCATTGTACAGTAATACAGAACCCCAGAATCCCAGATTGCTTTGGGTTGGAAGGGACCTTAAAGATAATTTCATCTTCCCCTGCCATGGGCAGGGACACCTTCCGCTGTCCCAAGCTCCAAGCTCTGGCCAACCTGGCCTTGGACCCTGGCAGGGATCCAGGGGCAGCCACAGCTGCTCTGGGCAGCCTTAGCCCATTGCCACTGTCCCTTCTTTGCACACCCAAATCCTCTCTCCAGCCCTTTCAGGCACTGGAGGGTACAGTGAGTTCTCCCCTCATAGGTGCAGTTCTCCAGGTCTATCCATCCCAGTGACCTTCCCCTGCATCCCTCAGGGAGCCCTGGTGCAACTCCACTCACCCCTGTCCCCATGGCCTCCATGCCACTGGATCTCACCATTTCCTTCTCCACTGATTTAAGAAAACACACAACTTGTCACTGCAAAGGCCTTTTTATGCAGTTTTGTCAACATTAAGGAGGGCAGAGCCAGGTGGGGGTCAGGCTCTGCTCTCAGGTAACAAGTGACAGGAATAGAGAAAATGGCCTCAAGTTGTGGAGGTTTAGGTTGGATAGTGGGCAAAATTCCTCATGGAAAGGGTGGTCAGGCACTGGCACAGAATCCCCAGGGCAGTGGTGGAGTCACCATCCCTGCAGGTGTTCAAAACCATGTGAATGTAGCATTTGGGGAGGTGGTTTAGGAGTGGACCTGGCAGTGCTGGGTTGATGGCTGAGCTTGGAGCCCTTAGAGAGTTGCCTAACCTTAACGATTACCCACCCAGCAGCTCCATCACCCCTGCCATGGCCAGCAGTGGGTTTCTTTGAGCTTCCTTGGACATGATCAGGCTGAGCTTGGTAAGACCCTGACCATCTCCAGCCAGGATGAGTTAACACTGGAAGTGGTCCCAGATGTCCCTGTCACTGGTGGTGACCTCGCCCTGCACGTGCCCAGCATCACCAACCCCATGACTCCTTTTCCCTGCTCCCCTGTGCTGCCTTCCCTCACCCTGTCACCAGTAGGGGAGAAACCAGAATAGTTTGGAGCTCTGGAGTGGCCTGGGAAAAGGGAAATATCAGTTTGCTGGAGACTGGTTAGAGAGGCTCCAGGGTGGGAGGGAGATGGAAGCCAGGGGGGAAGGTGTGCATGGGTAAGAGAAACCCTGGAAGGGGCTGAGGGCAACCAGCAGAGAAGCTACTGGTGGGTACGTGCCTGGCTTAGAGCCAGGAGGGTTTTAGGTGTGGCTCCCCTTGCAGCTGCCTTTTGGAGCCCTCAGGATTGCATCCACGGTGCTAGTGGGGCTGCAAAAGCTTTCTGAATTTTTTGATGAAAGCAGCATTTCTCCCACAGTCATCAGGGGACTCCAAGAGCTGGAAAAGACTGAATGTTGTAAGAGATGTAATGACCATCTGATGTCACTGTACATCCTCTGTAGAGTGCATTGGAGGCTTGAGCTCTGTGTCTCCCTGAAGAGCCACCCAGCCCAGCCAGGCAATCCCTGCTGGGGACAGTGTGAGCACAGGGAGGGGGTTGAGCACAGCTGTGCTGCTTCTCAGCAGAGCCATATCCTCTGGCACACCCCGGGATGCTGGAGCTGGTGTCTGGGTGCCTCCCAGCCTGACTTCCAAGCCAAGGAGACACCAGTGTGCAGTTCACTGCTGCAGCCATTGCCGTGGCTGTGCAAACCAAATCACTGCAAGAAAAAAGAGTTAACTCAAGCCTTAAAAGCCCAGCTTGGAAAGCTGCAGCCCCAGTGGCAATGAGCTCAGGGAAGGTTCCCCCTCCTCAGCCCACAGGGGGATGGCAGGATTTGGGCAGGGGCTGAGGAAGGAGGCACAGGGCTCCCCGAGGCCTGGTGCACAGGATGGGCTCTGTGCTGGGTTGTGACCCCTGGGCTGGGTTTGTGCAGCCTCTTCCCTCCGCAGGCACCTCTGGCACCCCAGCCCAGAGCCTGCCCAGGGCCGTGCCAGCAGCACCAGCCGCCTGCTGCCACCGCCCACACTGAGAGGATGCTCTGGGTGCCCTCTGCCCCCAAAGAGGTGGCCCCAGGACGCGTCACCTGCAGCCTGACCCGGCTGCCGTGGGCTGAGGCAGCAGCGACCTGCTCTGCCCTGCTCCGGGTACTTTAAATAGGTCAGCAGCAGGTGACTGGATGAAATTACCCTTCATTTTATTGTCAGGGAGCTGCAGACAAGGCCCTTCCCCGTGGCTAACAGCAGGGATTGCCAGTGACAATGTAATGATTTTAATCCAGCAGTTTTCATTAACTCCTCACGCGCCGTGGGCACGCGCTGGTTCAGCCTTGCCATGAGGCAGCAGCAGCCGGGTCAGGAGGGTGATGCCACTGCTCTGAACCTGCACAGGGACATGCCCCAGACACCACTGTGGGCCACAGCGGTGCAAACCTATCACTAGGGACTTGTTGTAAAGCCCAAAGCCTCTCTCTGTGCTCCCCTGGGTCAGTGCAGAGCCCAGCAGCCAGTGGGGAGCTCTGTGAGAGCAAAGTGCCAGTTTAGCCCAGGGGTCAAAATCTCTCCATTTCTGGAGGTAAAGAGAACAACACAGCTCTTCATATGTCACTGGGTGCAAGTCAGTTTGTTTGTCAGAGAGTAAAGGGCATAACTTGAGCATCAGGATATGGACACGGGACACAATAGGACAGCAGGGGAGGCAGGGGTGGGGACTGGGTGGTGGAGAAAATGGTGTCACATTGTGGGTGAACATGAGGGCAGGGCTGTCCCATGGGGGAAAAGTCAGGCTAAGGGCTCAGAACAATCCCAGAGCTGGAGCTGGCTTGTGGTGTGAGGTGCTCAGTGAGCTGCATGGGGTAGAAGGACAGTGAGTCACTACCGTGTGACTGAAAGAGGCTGACTTGTCCTTATCCCCTGAGTTCTGATGTCAAATCCACCTGCTCTTTGCCCCAGTCTCCAGCAGGCCCTTTGGACAGGCAGGGCTGACACAGGCAGGGCTGACACAGGCAGGGGCTTTTTCATCTCTGCTGTTGAGAACAAGCAAGGTCCACAGTGACTGTGCAGGGCCAGTTTGGACTGGAAGCAGGGCCAGAGGAGTGATGGCGTTTGAGGTGGTGCCAGTGCCAGAAGAGGCCGTGAGAGCAGCTGTGCTGGGGTGATCCACTGAGTCTGGCATCGGGACACTCCTGATGCCAGTGGAGCAGCTCGTGCCACTGACAAGGGGTGGCATCCTCTCCTCTTGTTCCTCTTCCTGCCTTTCCCACTCTTCCTTGACCCCAATCCCTGTTCCCACAGTATCTCTTATGCTTTTCCACATTTCTGCAATGGATTTCAGCTCCCAGACCCACTCCAGGAGATCCTAGCACCTCCAAGGTGTGTGCTGAGCACCTCTGGAGCAGTGGAAGGTAAGACAAGACCTCCCCCTTGTGCTGAGCTGTCACAGCAGATTTACAGCTGCAGCTCTGGACAAATGCTGCAGGTGTGAGATTATTAAAGGAATGGTCTTTAAAGCCTGGAGAAGAAAATTCCTTTTGCTTCAAAAAGTAGGATGAACTTACTCATGTCCTGGAACAGCACAGGGGAGATCCTGCCTCTCTATAAGCTGTGCTTGGGCTTTTTCATTTATATTTTCCCAGGGTGTCCTTCAGAATAGAAGGATGTCCTGAGGTCAGAAAGTGATTTAGTCCAACCTACTACTCAAACAAGGGTCAGCTCTGAGATCCCACCAGGCTACCTACAGCTCTTTCCTGTAAGGTCTTGGAAACCCACAAAGCCTTCTGACAGCGTGGTGAGGTTCTTGGGATTGTCCCATAGGGCAGGAGTTGGACTCGATGGTCCTTGTCCATGTCACAGGCACATCCTCAGCCACAGAAGAGGTCAGATCAGCAGACCTCAGAGCTGGGGCTCCCACAGAGTCTGGCTGAGGGTCACTGGACCACAGGCTGCCTTAAATATCATCAAATCGGAAAGTCAGAGTGGTTGGGGCTGGAGGGACCTTAAAGCTCATCCTGTCCCACCCCCTGCCATGCACAGGGACACCTTCCAGTATCCCAGGTTGCTCCAAGTCCCATCCAGCCTGGCCTTGGACACTTCCAGGGTTTAGAAATAATATCCCCTCAGATATTATTTATCCCAGATGAAAGAAGTTGAACATCAGGTTTAAATGGAAGCTGTGCAGTTCTGAACAAAACCAGTACAGGGGAAGGGGAGGTGAGGGAATAGGACACTTTAATTTTAAAATTGCTGGTACATTTGCGACCCTCCATCATCTAAAAATAGCTGTATCTATCTTGGGCACCTGGATAGATACACCTTGCCACCTGGCATCTTGGTGGCTGGCATCCCTGCCCGTGCAGCGGGGCTGGAAGCAGGAGCTCTTTGAGACCCAGAGCAGTCTGTGGTTCTGTGATTCCATGACAGACAGTGCAGTGGGGCTGGATCTGGACTGCACTTCCAGGCACCTATAGCCTATGTCGATATCTCAGGGCAGGGCAGGAGCAGGGGAGCTTGTGGCTCTTGATTTGGCAACTCACAGGCATTTCCAAACATGGGGCAGACTTAAAAATGACTTGGTCCAAGCCACGTGTGAGCCACTGCTGCTGTTGGGGTGGCCATGCCACACACAAGGACAGTGCCTTGGACAAGGGCCAAAAAGCATTTATTCAAGAAAGCAATCTCCTTTTATACACTTTGGATGTTATCATTCATGTTATATATTCATTGGCTGCTAAATTACTACAGTGGATTCACTGGTTATTTCTTAACTACAATATACTATTATTGGTTACCTCTAGCATAAGCACTCAAGCATTCAGAAAAATACCAGGTGCAGATGTTGCTGTTTTTCTCCTTCTATTGTTTAAATTTCTTGCTTCTGTTGATACTGCATTTTCATGAGCAAAAGCTAATTGTTTTTCTTCCCACGGGCTTTTCTCACAGTCCTTCTCTAGCCAGAGTAACAGGCCAGGGCCATAATTTTACAAAGGCAACAAGGCCTTCATTTTATAAGGTTTTACCTAAATGCCACGAGCCACCAGCAGAGCCTGGCTGACACCTTCCCTTGGCACCCACGAGCAGCCCCGTGTGCCAGGTGGCACAGGAGTGGGGCTCATGCCTGTGCTGTCCAAAGCACAAAGTCTCACCTAATAACATTCGGGGAGGATTGGGATTTTGGGCCCACTGGGCTTTTTGAGAATGATTGTCCAGTAACCTGAGACAGAGGAAGGGTGTTGGGTTAAATCTTTGAGACTTGGGAAATACACCTTCAAATCAGACATTCCATCAGCTCAAGTGCACCTTGCCTGGGGAAATGCTGCAGTTCACAGGTTTGTAAGGTCCTTTGTTGGAGGGGACCTCAGGAGGTCTCTGCTCCAACCTCCAGCTCAAAGCAGGGACAGACACGAGGTTGGATGGGGCTTCTCAGGGCTTTTTCCACTTCTGCCTCAAAAAGCTTCAAGGACAGAGACTCCACTACATCTCTGGACAACCTCTTCTGACATTTGATTCTACACATAAACTCAGCTGCACATTATTCCTTTATTTGTGGAGCTCCTAAATGCATGACAGCATATTTAATAAAAATATAGCCCTAAAAATATAAAATACACATATAAAACATATATATGGGGCTATATAAAAATATAGCTTATTATTTTATTGAATCATAGAATTAGTAGGGTTTGAAAAGACCTCCAAGATCATTGAGTCTGACATTTGACTGCAACTATAAATCCTGGTTTCTGCCCTGTGCTACTTCCAGTCCCTTTTCCTGTCCTAACAGACAACATTTGCAGGTGAGGAGCCCAACGGGTAAGGGTGGGATGGTGGAAAGAATTGGGAAGATGTTCAGATGGCCTTCAAAGCTGGGTGTAGGTGCTGACAGACACTGCCCAAAAAAACCCATGTCTGAGTGGATTTATTGGTGAACGATGAGTAACTTAATACATTTTAATACTTTCCCAGAAGAATTCATACAAAGCTGTTTCAACAAAGCAGAAGGAAGAAAGAAATCCCCTACAAAATACCCCAAAATTCACAATAAATCTCTATTTTCCTTTGGAGGAAAGAGAAATAATTGAGTCCTACTCTATGGATGTCTGTAAGGACCACTGGTCTCAGGAGATAAGGATGAAGTCCATAATGAAGAACACTCATAAATGTTTCATTCTGAGAGAAGATTTAAAAATAAGTGATCTGGAAAGAAAAGCAAAGGCTAAACAACTATGAGCATTTCTTTATGTAGGTGTGAGGAACGATGCTGGCAAACAGAAGAGGTCAATGCTTAAATACAGAGAAGTCTAAAGAACGAGGAAACAGAAGCATGAGAATACAAACACAGGCACTTCTGAGCGGGGCTTGGAGAAGCCAAAATACAGAACATTTCTGTTCACTCAGTGGTAAAATTATTGGAGGAAGAAGGGTGATGGCCAGCAAATTGAGCTGCAGGTGTCAGTCCCTGCCTTGCTCCTGTGCTCCAGCCTTCCCCTGTGTGCCTGCACAGAGGAGGAGAGGCTGATGGTGCAGGAGGGAGGAAGGGGCAGCAGGAAAACAGCCCCAGTGCAGCCAGCCCCGTGCCAGGGCCGTGGGTCCTGCTGGGAGGGACCACAACACTCCCACTGCCCCTCACTTTGCACCTTCTACTCAGTCCCTCCTCAGTCCCTCCGGCACAGAGACGCTGGGAACGTGCCAAGAGACTGATGGTATGTGCTGATTTGCAGATGAATTTGCATGAATTTGCATACATTCCCCTCTCAGTTTGCATTCATTCCCTGCGATGCCTTTAGGAACAAGTAAAACATTGTCTGCTCTGAATGAGTCAAATTTTCTACTTTAGTTTTCTTTTTTGCTGATACACAAATGTGAAAAATTCGGCTACTGGTTAATTTACTTTTTTCCTTTTCTATTGCTTTTCCCACCTCCCTTCCACCCTCATCTACCAGAGTGATCTATTCTTCTTTTTTTACATTATATGAAAATTGTTATCATAAATTATTCCCTCGGTTGTGCACAAAGCAGGCAATATCCCAAACTCTGGCACTGACTGTCCAATTTGCACAACACTGATGGTTCACAGACTGATCTTAATATGCTCCACTTCTCCTTTCCTTTCCTGGAGGAACAGGTCTCCATACTGACATCTGCTTGGTGAGAAGTTTTAGGTGAGTAGAATTCCACACAATTAAATGTTGAGGAACAATTATCCTGACAGCTCTTTGCTGTGCAGATGAGGGAGTTATATGGAAGATCACGGACTGGGAATGCTCGTTCTGCAGGGAGCACTGTGGCTCTGGGGAGCAGCAGATATTTTGGGAAATGTGGTCACTGTGGGACCTGATGAAGTGAGAGCTAAAATGCTTTGCTGGCATTTTTTCCTAATATCCCACCTGGGCCCTTGTTGTCTCTTTGGTGTCATTCCCTAAGTGCCCTCCAAGTGTTTGTGGGCTGTGATCTCCAACCCCTCAGCACTGTCTTTGTGTGACAGCACAAACCAACCCCTTCCACCTGTCCTGGGGCCACGTGTCAGCCCCGACACCTCAGCCATCCCCTGTCACCTCACCATCCCCTGCCACATCTCCTGTGTGTGTGTGTCACACCCTCTTGTTCTGGCTGGAGAAGGGGGTTTGGGGGATGGACAGGAACAGGGGGTCCCAGCACCGAGTAGAGGGAACTGGTGACTCCTCCCTTCCTGTCCCAGTGCTCGTGAAGCCCAGTTTGTGGTTTCCCTGATTTGCCATGAGAGTGCACTGTTGACTCATGTTCCATCTGTCCTCCTGGTCCTTCCCAACAGGCTGATCCATCGCTCCCCAGGCCACACTGGCCACCGGGGTGACCCTGCCCTGGCCCGCAGCAGTTTGGGAGCTTCCCGTTGGCTCAGATCTGAAGTTTGTTGAGATCTTTCTGGACTAAAGCTCTGACATTCCTGTGCCAGCTACTTCCTTATCCCTGGTGTTGCCTACAAACGTGGTGAGGTGGCACCTGAATTGTCACCCAGAGAGCACATGGAGATACTGAACTACCCCAGGCCAGTGCTTGGCCCTGGGATACTCAGATTGTCACCTGAACTCAATCAAACTCCACTCCGACTGTACCCACTGCCTTTCTTAGAAATGGTCCTTTGCTACAGTCTTTAACCCAAGATTTTTCACTGTATTAACTCAGTGGTGTCTAGGCTGTGTCAGGGGGGTTTAGGTTGGATAGTAGGGGAAGGTTTCTTCCCAGAGGGTGCTGGGCACTGCCCAGGCTCCCCAGGGAATGGGCACAGCCCCGAGGCTGCCAGAGCTCCAGGAGCATTTGGACAGCGCTGCCAGGGATGCTCAGGGTGGGGTTGTTGGGGTGTCTGTGCAGGGCCAGGAGCTGAACTGGATGGTCCTTGTGGGTCCCTTCCAGCTCAGGACATCCCATGATTATATATTCCATGATTCCATGTCTTCACTGAAATTAGTCTTCTGTCCTATCACCTTAAAGTTACCTCCAGCATCTCCCATTCCACTGCTTCCCTTCCCTGTTAGCTGAGTCCTCACCTGCTGGATGCACCTCCTGGCTTGAGTCTGATGCTTCCCATCCTGGGATCACTGGAGCATGGTCTGTGGCTCTGGTCTCCCTGCCTCGTCCCTTGCTTTGGGATTGTTTGTCCTGGCAGGAGATGGGTTTGCCAAGCACCCCCAGGCCCTTCCCTCCCGGGTGTCCCCAGGCACCGTCAGTTTTGGGGGGGATGTTTGTTCCCCAGCCGTGGCTGGCCAGGATTTGGGAAGCCGGAATGCATTCCCATGTGGATCTGTTCTCTCTGCTGAGGCACTATCCCAGTTGTTTGCCATCTCAGTGCGGGGCAGGTTGTCCTTACTCTGATTTATGTGCAGCAGGGAAAAGGCAGGAGCCTGCCCAAGGTACCTGTACATGGCTTGTTCATGACAACCAGTGAGAGGAAAAATCTCCTTCGGTGACCAGGAGAGGCCTGTTTAGAGTCAGTGGGACAGAGATGGGGATGTTCTCTTATTTCCCCCCTCATATAACATTGTTGCCATGCCAAGAGATGGTCTTTGCCTGTTCCTTTAAGTCACAGGCGAAATACATCATTATTTGTAGCTGTGCTCACTGTTAACTGTAAACCACAAATCTAATCAAATCCCTGAGTTGTGTAATCAAACTCCTGAGGAAAATATGAAGATTGCTCCAAACCTGGCTTATAAATAAATGCCAGCAGAAAGAGGTGAGGCCCTCTGAGCCAGGACTTCCTTCTGAGCCAGAACTTCCTTCTGAGCCAGGGGACTTGGCACAGGGAGTTCTGTGCAAGTGCTCACCTGGGGAGCTCAGGCTCTTGGAGAAGCTGAGTTATTCTATTGCCACTGAGGGAGGATGGACTGGGGATTATCCTGAAGGATCAGTTAACTACTGATCCTATAGTTAACTACTCAAGTTTTAGCTACAAACAATATTTAACAGATGTTTAGAGTTAGTTTGTCAAGCTATAGCTTTCAATTAGCAATTTGCTCTGCTGTTTTTAAAACTGTAGGAGGGCAAACCATAATATGATCTCTATCCAAGAATAAAAGCCCTACTCACTCCTCAAAATCCATTCCTTCTGCTTTTCTGGAGCCAGACTTTTTTGGATTTGGCCATTTTTTCCCATTTCACCTGCAGATTTGCTCAGGTTTTCAGTAGTTTGCTGTCTTTCCTTGCACATCTCGCAGCAGGCAGTGCAGCAAGAAGGGTTAAACAAGCCTGGGAGTGTGCAGGGGATGCGCTTGACTTTCATTACTGGTTATGGCACATAAGACAGAGAACCCAGCATGTCCTCTTTAAAGGAAAATTGTGTTCCTCTGCCTGCTTTAAGTGTGTCAGCAAAGTGGTTGTGAAGGATGCAATTTACTGAGTCTTTCAAAAGCCTTTGTCAAAGTTCCTCCTGAAAGTCACAGAGAACCAAAAGCATCTCACGAAGCTCCGGTGGATGACGAAGTCCAGCCAGGCAGGGGCTGAACAGGGATTCCCCTGATGTGGTCTGGGCGCTCACAGGTAAAGATAAAAAAGAAAGACAAAGAAATGCCAGGGACTCTAGAATGTGGGGGCTGAGAACAGAGCAACAGACGATCCAACCAGTTTGGCTAATTTGTGCTTTATTATCTCAAAATGTCGGGTTATATAGAGTTCAGATAGTTTACAAATCCAGGTGCTTTTTAATTGGTATACAAGGTGAAAAAGAATTCAAAACAATTCAATCTTAAAACGACTACTATGATTACAATATAACTATGCTATCTAAAATCAAACACACTTTAATAGGAAGTTCTTTCTGCGCCACAGGCTTTGAAACTACAAACTAGGCCCAAAATTTCAAGGCCTAGCTAAAGCTCTTCCATCAGACAATCAGGCCCACGCCCCTGCAAAAATTCTGCTACACACAGGTGAGCCAAGAAAATGAGAGGCTGCTCTTCAAATTAAATGTTTCCTTCTGGTGTTATTCAGCCTGGAGAAAAGGAGGCTCAGGGGGGACCTTGTGGCTCTGCACAACTCCCTGACAAGAAGGGGCAGCCAGGGGTGGGCTTGGGCTCTGCTCCCAGGGAACAAGAGGGAACGGCCTCAGGCTGTGCCAGGGGAGGGTTAGGTTGGATATTTGGGAAAAACTCTTCACTGAAAGGGTGCTCAGGCACTGGCACAGGCTGCCCAGGGCAGTGGAATCACCATCCCTGGAAGTGTTCACAAAAACAGTGGACCAGCACTTTGTGCTGTGGTTTGGTGGCCATGGGGGTTAACTCATGTGAAGGTTGGAGGTCTTTTCCAACCTTAATAATTCCCTGATTCTATGAGATCCACCACCCTCCGTGGTGTTCATCCTGCCTTGGCTCACAGAACTGTGTGGGTTGTCTCCAGGTGAGCACAGGCTGTGAGTGACAGCAAAAGAGAAGATGCTTGCATAAGCTTTGTATAAGCTTGTTGCTAATACAAAGCCCTAGGCCCAGGTGACTTGGCAGCAGAACCCTGTCCCCCAAAGCTCTGGCAGCCAAACACCACAGTGTCTGTGCCATTTCTCATCCTGTTATCCCAACAAACACGCCAGATCCACCAGAGCCCCCTAACAAGAAAACACGGGCAGCAGAAATCAATCTCACTTAAGACTAACTGAGGGTGAAGCAAGAAAAAGTCTAAAGCAAAAGATCACACTGCAATAAATGTTGACTTCTGGGTCAAAACTACTGCCCCAAACCCTTTTATCCTTGACAATCAGGAGCATCCAGGGAGGGATGGTAAGGACACAGCAGCTGACACCCTTCCTCTGCTGTGTTTGGAAAGGGTGTCAGCTGCTGCTCCTCACAATCCCTCCCTGGGTGCTCCGGAGCAGTGTGGAAAATGGATTTTGGGTAACAATTTATTGCAGTGTGCCCCACCCATGCTCCACATCCTGGTGTTTGTACATGTGCATTTGAAGATGCAGGGAGGCAGGATCAGCCTCCCTGGAAAGTTAAATTAAATCAAATCAAACCCTTTTCTGCTTCCTGACACTTTCTCATGGAGTTTTGGTGCACTCAGCACAGACTCTGCCCTTGTGGGACAGAGCCTTTCTCCTGCATTCCTGCAAAAGCTCCTCAGGGCTGCTTTGCATGGCTGAATGGAGAGCTCTCCTGCAAAAAGGGCTCTGTCCCTCTTTCCTGAACCACGGGGTGCCTGTCCCAGCTTGCATGTGAATCTCAGTGAAGATGTATTTCTGCAGCTGTTTTCTGTGCAAAGTGCAGGGTGAGCAGCCCCAGAGCCTCCCAGGGGGTTGGGAAAAGGCCAGGCTGTCTGGTCTGCAGGTCCCTGGCAGCACATGGGGAAGGACTCAGTCCCGAGGGGAAAAAAAATATAAAAAAAAAAATCAGGAAAATATCCTGATTCCAAACTCCTATTTGCCTTTCTCCTCAGACAGCAAGTGTCTTGTGGGACAAGGGAGACAAGGGAGAATGGGAGACAAGTCTTGGGGAGCAGAGAGAGAGACAGAGGGCTTGGGAAAGAGGGAAACACTGCCAAAAATCTGTGTCTGCGGGCAGCAGGAAGGGACATGTTGAGACCTGAGAATGACACATCATTTTCTGTGATAAGTTGGCAGATTGTGAGGGGGCCAAAGATTGCAAGTCACAGAGCTGGAGGTGTTTAATTGCACTTCCTGAAGCTCCAGCAGTGCTCAGTTCTCTGGGAAGCTGGGCCTGCTCACCCCAGGTCAGCAGGGCTTTATGTGTGCCCTCCCCACAGCGTCTGCCACTGCAGCAAACATGCCTTGGGATTCCCTGACAATGAAGTGGGGCCACGGGGATCCATATAATCCTCCCTCTGCACTCTTGAGCACATGAGCTTGGGCATCTGAACTCTCCTTCCTGTAGGATCTGGCATGCTCTGCTTGGTTTCACTCATACAGAAAGGGCAGGGGAGCTGATGCTGGCAGGAGAAGTCACCAGCAGCAGTGCTGTGATTAAATAAGAGTCAAATCCAGCTTCAATTCCTGCTCTCCTGTGCCTTCCTTCCTCCCCTCAGGGCCAGAGGGAACCAACGAGTGAAT
This sequence comes from Erpornis zantholeuca, assembly GCA_013400515.1. Classification (NCBI taxonomy): domain Eukaryota; kingdom Metazoa; phylum Chordata; class Aves; order Passeriformes; family Timaliidae; genus Erpornis; species Erpornis zantholeuca. The sequence continues at coordinate 97,514 of VZTN01037488.1, read as the reverse complement.
GGAGTTCAGCTACAGGGACAGACTATAGCATCCCAAATATCCTGTCCAGAGGCTCCAGCTGCGCCCAGTCTCCTCCAGAGAGCAAATTTCTGTGTCTCACAGATGGTCCTGGGCACAGAGCAATGTCCAACAAGCAGCCAAGGCCTCCTCCCAGCAGGATATCACCAAGAGACATTCCTGGGTGAGCCCAGTGGCTCTGTGGCAGCCCAGGAGGAGCTGATGTGGAAAATGCCTTCTCCAGAGCAGTGCTGAGGGACGGTCCTCACAGAATCCATGGAATGACAGGCTGGTTTGGGTTGGAAGGGACCTTGAAACCCATCCCATTCCACCCATGGCCTCCCACTGTCCCAGGCTGCTCCAAGCCCTGTCCAGCCTGGCCTTGGGCACTGCCAGGGATCCAGGGGCAGCCACAGCTGCTCTGGGCACCCTGTGCCAGGGCCTGCCCACCCTCACAGGGAACAATTCCTTCCCAAACTCACATCCATCCCTGCCCTCTGTCCATTTGAAGCCATTCCCTGTGTCCTGTCCCTCCATGCCTTGTCCCCAGTCCCTCTCCAGCTCTCCTGGAGCCCCTTTAGGCCCTGGAAGGGGCTCTGAGCTCTCCCTGGATCCTTGTCCAGGTGAACACCCCCCGATCTCAGCCTTTCCTCACAGGAGAGGTGTTCCAGCTCTCACCTCATGTCCCCTTCCCTCTCTTCCTTACTTATGGAATAAGCCCAGGAGCTGGAACGAGGAGGACGGTGCTCTCTGAAGGAGGAAGAAGCTGCTGTGGGAAGCCCCAGGCACATCTCTCAATGCTGGTAGCCAAGAGAGCTGAGCCCCAGTTATCTCCAGTTGTGTCACTAAACCCTCCCACAGTGGTGCAGAGTGCTGAGGAGGCTGGAGGAGAGAATGTCAGTAATGTCAGTCTGGCTGCACCCTGGGAATGTCACCTTGAAGGTTCTCTATCATGGCACAGGGTGCCCAGAGCAGCTGTGGCTGCCCCTGGATCCCTGGCAGTGTCCAAGGCCAGGCTGGATGGGGCTTGGAGCAGCCTGGGACAGTGGAAGGTGTCCCTGCCCATGGCAGGGGGTTGGAATGAGATTAACTTTGAGGTCCTTTCCAACCCAAACCACTCTTTGATTTTATGATTCTCTGTTTCAGCTCCAAATACCCATTTTCTCTTTGCTGGGTGATGTTTTTGACACACAGTGATGGTTGACCACAGCTGCTCGCCAGCTGCTCACCCAGTTTAATGGGAGCCAACACAGACTTTTGTCTCTGAGCTTCAGCCCTGGTATGGAAAAACACTGACCTGTCACACGGTGCTTTCACCTGGGCTTGAGGCCGGGAACTGCATTTTCAGGACAGGTCAGAGCACTCTGATAAAGGCCACCTCAGCCTTTCCCACTGACTCAGATGCTCCTTATTGTGAAACACTTCCCTCTTTCTCAACACTGCAGTTCCAGCCAAGAGGATCATGCAAGTGTCAGGGAAAACAGGGAGGAAAAAACAGGGTGTAAAAGAGTTTGTCTAAACAAGTTCCCATCACAAATCCTGATCCTTAGTTCAGCAACAGTGAAAAATAAAAGATACAATTTCCACCAGAGGTGAGGTGGTGGTGAGACATCCTGCTGCTCACAACCACGGTGAGATCCAGGGAGAACAAATACCTGGAGGATGGGGGAGAGTGGTCAGCAGATCAAAATTCAGCTGTTACCAAAGACAAGGAGGCTCAGAACAATGACCTGCAATTGGGAGCAGGTGAATATCTCACCCAGCCATCGGTGCTGCCAGCCAGGGCTCAGCACCAGGGAACGGGGGAGACAAATAATTCCTGTTTACAGCAATAAAGAGCTCTGTGCTCAGGAAGAAACTGCATCCATTCACACCTGGCTTACCCAAATGCCCCACTAGGGCCAGCTGATTGCTCAGGTACGGGCGATTTCTTTCCCAGACAGCCCAGAAAAGCTGCTCAGAAACATTTTGATGTGCTCTCAATTACTTTTGGAGTAAACCAGCGAGGGCCTTGGGTCAGCTGGGAGTCTGTGGGAATTTTAACAGCACCACTAATGGCAGGAGAGGAGCTGGAGCCTCCACTCCCTGTGAGCGCTGCTGCTCCTCCTGACTCCTTCTGCTCATTGTCCAGCTGCATTGTGTTTGTACAGAACTTTGAGATCCCCTTCCTCCTGTACTTTTAAACCTCTATTTAACCCTGAATATTCCCCCAGACCCCACTGTGCTTCTTGCATTGAGTCCCTGCCACCCCTCCCTGCCTTGCACAAATTCTAATATTCATCACAGAGCTCGGAAGTGCCTTATGGCTTAATAAAATCTGTCTCAGTCAAGGGAAAAGATTTAGACAGGAATCAGCTCACTCAGCAGAGGAAACTGTTCTCCTAACAAACTCATCAAGCCATTTCCCATAGGAAACCAGTTCCAAAGGCACGTTGGCAAGCAGCAGCCTAAGACAAAAGGAGATCAATTTGCAGGATAAATTGCATGCTGCAGACAGGAGGGTGACATAATTGTGGGTTTTCTTGTGACAGGTGAATTTCAGACCCAAGACACCTTAGATCATGCAAAATCACTTGTTAAGGAAATAAAGTTTTATGCTGGTAAAAAACAGCAAACCCTAAACACTGTGGGAAAGGGGAGGATTTGCTGTCAGATGCCTCAGAGCTGCAAGGAGCTAATTTATTTATAAGCACCCCCTTTGCAAGGGACACAGTGAGGATGTGGATGGTGCCTCACAAATAATTCACCATGAACATGGAGGCTGGAGCTGCCCAGCACATCCAAGGGCTACCGAGGTCTGGAGGATGAGGGGTGGGAAGCGATGGTCTCGTGGGGAACGTGAGGGAGCTGTGACAGCTGAGAAGCAGAGGTTTTGCCAGCACTGGGTTTCAGCCCATGTCCTCTGGTCGTTTGTAAATTGGTAATCAATAGTGATGTTTACTGGAGCTTTCTGTGAGTGCAGAGGCTGCTGAGCCATCAGAGCACCCCAGGGTTCTTCTCATGGCACAGTCCTGGCTCTGCTTGGCTGCTGCAGAGGCCATTACTTCCAATTCCTGATTATCTGTTCACTGGGGAAGCCCAGGAAATACTGTACACGGCACCGATGATTTCTTTGGTTTTACCTTTAAGAGGAGGAAAAGGAACAGATTTGTTACCCAGAGAAGCTGTGGCTGCCCCTGGATCCCTGGCAGTGTCCACGGCTGGGTTGGATGGGGCTTGGAGCAGCCTGGGACTGTGGGAGGTGTCCCTGCCCATGGCAGGGGTGGCACTGGATGGGCTTTAAGGTTCCTTCCCACCCAAACCATTCCATGTTTCTATGAATATGTTATTTCCAGCCTTGCTGTCTCTCACATAATCAAACTGTAACTTAAAGTCACTGCTAGAGGCACCACAGAAATTCTGTGTAAGTACCTGAAAATCAGGCACTTATCTCAACAAATTTCCCCTGTGGCTTCCTTCTCGTGCTCTACCAGTGAAATCTTCTATCCCTGTGTTTCCCTGACACATTTTCATGCAGAGCCCCTGCTGCTCCAGCTCTTCCCCTGGAGACAGACCTGCAGCCTGGGGGACTTTCATCCCCAAAGGACTGAACAGGGGTTTTCAGTGGGGAGCTGTGCCCTGCAGCCCTGGTCCTCAGTGCTCCTGCTCTGTCCCTGCTGCCAGGGCTGCTGGCACAGGCACCAGCCCCTGCTTGAGTGGCACTTCAGCCACTGAGTCCCCAACAAAGGCAGGGTCACACATGGTCACTGTAATTAAGGTCTTTATTTTCCAACACGTTTCGCTGTCAGCCATGCTCCTGAACTTTTGAACTGCCCTGTCACTGGGCTGGGACTCCTGGGGACGCCTTGCTGCCACATTTGTATCCCACTGTTGTTCCCACTTATCCCCATCACCTTGGTGCTAATGGATACCCAGACCCCACAGCTGGTGGCTTTGGGCAGTGAGGTGGAAGCTCTGATCCTGGCGTCACACACAGGCTCCTGGAGCTGCCTCTGGCAGCATCGCTGTGTCGGTGATTTTATATTCCTGGGGCTCCCCTCAGCCACAGGCACCTGCATGACACACGTCCAGTCTAGCCCTGCACCGTGTCCCTCAGATGGAAGCCCTGTGCCCGCAGGTGCCACAGCTGCACGGGGCACACTTCATGTTCCCACACAGGATTCTTCCCTGCCAGTGGCTAGGACTTGGCGCTTTGCACTGAACAGGTTGCCCTGGGAAGCTGTGGAATCTCCATATAACCAAAAGTCACCTGGAAATGGTCCTGGGCAGCCAGGTGGCCTCTAAGCGACCTCCAGAGATTCCTCCCTGCCCCAACCAGTCTGTGATTCTGTGATTTTCCACTGTTTCACTGAGGCTTTGCCAGCCCAGCCCTGTGTACAGGTGTGCTGGTTGGGGCTCACTCAGCAACCCTGAGTGGCCCAGGGCCACACGTAATTAATTCAGCTGCAGAACTCAACACCACAGAGTGCCTTTGTGCTGAAAGTTGTCTTGGGTTCAAAACACCATTAGGTGGATTAATAAAATAATAAATACCACCTATTTTTTTTTTAAATATGCATGAGCTGCAGATGCTGAGAGGAGGTTTAAAGAGTAGTTTTATTCTGTTCTTGCATCCACCCCAAGGCCCCCACTCCTGCTCTTTGTGGGAGTTGTGTGGCCATCTGGAATGTTCCTGCAGGACAGCAGGGCTGGAAGTTGGACTGAAGGATGTCTACACATATCATTCATCTGAAAATTAGACTTCTCAGAGAAGACTAGAAATGGAATAACTCCTTCCAAGTCAAGAGTCCAGCTCCAGCAGAGTGAGCTGAGCCCCAGGTTCTGTTGAGATTTCCCAGTACTCCATTCCTTCCCTGGGGGATTTTCACTTTGTTCTGGTGTCAAAGTCACCAGACTTTGGCCTGGTCTCACACTCTGAACACCGCTGGAGCAGAATTCATTCCACCTGGGGCTCTGTCCTCTCTGGACCCTCCCTCCAGCTGTTCACACACACTGGGAATATCTCGAGGGTTCACACACACTGGGAATATCTCGAGGGTTCACACACACTGGGAATGTCCCCCTGAGCCTTCTCCAGCTTGAACAGTCCTAGCTGTCCCAGCCTTTCTCCACGAAGAGGCTCCAGTCCCTTCAGTACCTTCATGGCCCTGTTCTGGGGACTCCCAGCACGTCCTTTGGGTTTTCCCGTGAGCAGAGGGGCTGAGCTCTGGGCAGCAAAGCTGCACCCCAGGAATACAACAGTGCCCTCTGTCCTTCCCCCTCCCACCACAGATCCCACGGTGCATGGGCTCCTGCCACGGCCAGCACTGGCTCCAGGGTGCCTGGCACCACCCTCCAGGCTCCCCCTGGTCACCGCAGCAGGGCCCTTCCCCCTCGCTCCACAGGGAGCATCCTGTGAGCACTGCATTCATTTGTGCAGTGTAAGCTATGAGTAACACACCTCACATCCCGTGAGTAACACTTCCTGTGAGTGATGCATCCCATTGCATGCAGTGCATCCTGTGAGTAAAGCATGCTGTAACTCATCCTGTGAGTAATGCACCTGACTGCATGCAGTGCATCCTGTGAGTAACACATCCTGTGAGTAATGCACCCCACTGCATGCAGTGCATCCTGTGAGCAATGCATCCTGTGAGTAATGCATCCACCGTGGTGCTCTGAGTAATGTCACCCGCTGTGTGCACTGCAACCTCTGAGTGATGCATCTCACTGCATGCAGTGCATCCTGTAAGTAATGCACCTCACTGTGTGCAGTGCAAGCTATGAGAAATGCACCTCCCAGTGTGCTTTGCGTCCTGTGAGTACCACAGCTCCTGTGTGCATCCTGTGAGTACCACAGCTCCTGTGTGCCTCCTGTACCACAGCTCCTGTGTGCCTCCTGTACCACAGCTCCCGTGTGCATCCTGTGAGTACCACAGCTCCTGTGTGCCTCCTGTACCACAGCTCCTGTGTGCATCCTGTGAGTACTACAGCTCCCATGTGCATCCTGTGAGTACCACAGCTCCCATGTGCATCCTGTGAGTACCACAGCTCCTGTGTGCCTCCTGTACCACAGCTCCTGTGTGCATCCTGTGAGTACCACAGCTCCCGTGTGCATCCTGTGAGTACCACAGCTCCTGTGTGCATCCTGTGAGTACCACAGCTCCCATGTACATCCTGTGAGTACCACACCTACCTGTGTGCATCCTGTGAGTACTACAGCTCCCATGTGCATCCTGTGAGTACCACACCTCGCTGTGGGCACCCTCTGCCAGCCTGCAGGGCCCTTTGGAGGGGCTGGGATCACTCGTGGCTGCTCTGCTGTCGGAGGAGGCTCTGCAGCCCGGCCAGGCCCACCTGTGCCCAGGAACCCATCCTGCTGCCTGCCCAGGGATGGGGCGTGCGGAGGGGAGGCCACTCCTGCAGCTCCCTGCCCTTCCCACCACCCAGCCCATCCCGGGGTGGAGCTGTGGGGCTGCCCACGGCCAGCAAAGCCCTGTTTGGAGCCGGCCCCTCCGTGGGATCTCGGCAGACAGAGTCCTGGCTTTGGTGTGACAAGTCCTGCTCCCCACTTTCATCAGGGCACGCCTGGGTCAGGGCTGCTTCTCCCCGCTCAGGTTTTCAAAGGCTCCACATCAAAGTCAGCCCGTGGGTTCCTCAGTTTCTTTCATATATCCCACAATGGCCTTGTTAAATCATAGAAACCTTTGTGGCTTTTCTCCTTTCTTTCCTTTCTTTCTCTATTATTTTTTTAAATAATCTTTTCATTTGGGGGGAATTGATAAGGGAAAGTGGTTGTTGGGGGAAGGAAATTTCTTCCATAACATTTCTTTAAGAGTCTTGCTTATCAAAGCAGTAGAAAAGAAGCACCGAGGAAAATGCAAGCAGATGGATGAAATGCTTTCCTTTTATATATATATATATTTATTTTTTTTCATGAAGCTTTGGAGAAGTGCCTTTGATTTTCTCATTCTTCTCCTATTTGCCCCCAATTTGAATGTACAAATTTGCAGCTGGGAAACTGTCCAGAATCACCCCAGTGACCCCATCCCTTTCATTCTTCCTGCCTCCAACTCCCACGTTACCGTATCAGAGAAAACTGTTAAACCCCAAATTCCCATATTTGTACTGGGTTCCTTGAGGCACAGGAACCTGATGCACCTCCAAGAAGGCTGGATAATCCAGGGGCTCACACTGCTGCTGTGGAAGGTGTGAGTAATTTGGGCCAGACAGGACACGTTGGGTTCTCTTAAGTCACCTGGGTGTCTGTCAATAAATCCTGCCAGCTCTCACTCACCCATGACAACCCTGCCCAACTTCTCCAAGGTATCACCTGCTGCCAGGCAGATCTCTTTGGAACTTGCCATCCCTTTTTTACCTCCTCAGAATTTTTCTCCCTCCTGACATGAAGGTGGAGGTTTTCTCTAGGCTGTTACTACCACTACACCTTCCACCACCTCAAGTTTAGACTGTAAACTTAGTCTGTGAATCCATCTCTGCACCATTACCATCCAATTGCTTAAAGCATCTGCTCTCCAGGTAGTCTGAGTCCCCCAAAATATTTACAGAGAGTGATCTGATCTCCTACAGATCATTATTTTGTTTCTGGGTGATGTCCTCCAGTCTGCTCCCCCGAGTGTCAGCCCTGCTCTGGTGACAGCCCTCCCCAGGGATGTCTCCTGGGTGGGAGATGCCCTGGGAATGCTGATGGGCTGGACAGGTATCCTCACCTGCACCGATGCAAATGGCAAAAATAGATTTATGTGCAACAAAGATGCCTCTTCCTCTGGGTCCCCAAAAGGCAGCACAGCCACAGCTGTGTCAGCAAGAGCACAGCTGGAGGGATGGTGGTGTTCCCACTGTCCTGGGTTATAATGTAAAATATATCCAGGGGGGTGTATTCTATGACCATCTTCAGGTTTCTGTTAAAACCAGGTGTGAGAGCATTCCCTGCCTCCTCCCTCTGTGTTATCTTTTGTTAATGGCCCATCAGTGCCGGGCACATGACTCAGAGATAACTGGCTCCTACACTATCTCCTGTTAATGCCCATCAGGCCTTATCTCATGACTCACCATCTCATTGTGAGATACTCTGCCCAGGGGGAGGAGCCAAGCATCCCATCTTGGATATAACTGAGGCTCTGGGACTACAGCTTTAGCTTTCTTCTCCACTGGATTCCCAGCGGATAGGAGCTACATACCTTCTGAGGAACACCGGACCCCTCTACTGGATCACTGCCTCAGCTGAACTGCATCCATCATTTCAGAGGACTGCAGCCACCATCCCTTTGGACTGCTACTGCTACCCTGACTAACAGGGTGTCAGGTTGTATCTGGCTCTGCCAGTTTAAACCAGTGTGTTTATTTTCTTGTTTTCTTTTCCTTTCCCTGCTTTTATTCTAATTTTCTTAATAAATTGTTATTCTGACTTGGTGTCTCCCACTGGTTTGTCCTTCTCAAACCAGAACACCACCTGCTCAGCTTTCCTGGGGCTGCATCTGGACAACTGTGGGCAGCCTGAGGACACTATGGGGAGGCCAGAGAAGCCTAAGAAGTCCAGTGGAGTGTCACTGAAACATCCCAAAATACTGAGTGTGTGCTGTGGGAGGGAACTGGGGCTGCTTGCCCTGGCTGGGGAAGGTCTGTGGCAAACATGTGATCAAAAATCTCTGGCCCTGCTAATTTTCAAAACTTGACTGGATAAGGTCATGAGAAATCACAGAATCATAGAAAGGCTTGGATTGGAAGGGACGTCAAAGATTATCCAATTCCAACTCACTTGGCACCCCCTAGACCAGGTTGCTCCAAGCCCCATCCAACCTGGCCTTGGACACTTCCAGGGATGGAGCAGCCACAGCTTCTCTGGGCACCCTGCTTTGACTTTGAAGTCAGCCCTGGGGATGGACCAGGATGTTAAAAGTTTTCCACCTTTCTGTGACTCCAAGAAAGTCAAAGGCAGGGTTTGGGGCAGACTGCACTCCTCAGCCCCTGCAGATGCACCTTCCCAGCTCTTGCTCACAGCTGGTTCTCCACCCTCTGTCACTCCGAGTGTGCCTGGCAGGAGGTGTGACACTGCCCTGCTCCAGAGCTTCTGGTTCCTGACAGCTGTGCCACCCTGGGCTGGCAGGAGTGAAGGATAGCACCAGACCTGGTCCTTTCTCGTAGGAGTTCAGCCAGGGGAAGGCACCAGGTGATCACCCTCTGGGAACACGATTCCCTGTTTCCTACAAGATGGGCTGTTTGCATTCCTCTGCTGAGCTCTCCCAGCGGTTCCTGCCAAGGTTCCTGTGCCAGCAGGAACTGCCATATCATGCAGGGACCATCCCTAGTTCTGCCCCACACCACACCTTTGCCTGACCCTGTTTTCCCATCTCATGGGAGAGGCCTTGCTGGAAGAACATGTGTGTCTTCCTCTGGTTCCAACAGTCATGCCAAGAGAGGGAGCAGATGGAGTGAAAGCAAAGGTTAGAGGGGGGGATGACCAGAATATTCTGTCTTTCTGTGCCATCTTGGGTCAGTTGTTGGGTCTGCACACATCCAGCAGCTGCTGGGAGTTCAGGGATGGGCAGTTACTGGAGTGGGGATCCTCAGAGTCTGTCTGAAGGGTCTGGGTTTAAAATCAAATGTGTCCAAGGCTGTGAGGCATTGCTGGATGTGGTGTGAGAGCAGAACAATGTCCAGAAGATGC
>VZTN01037488.1:0-87815 GCA_013400515.1 Erpornis zantholeuca | reverse complement strand
GGGGGGGGGGGGGGATGTTATCCCCTCCTTTGCTCATCACAAACTGCCTCCAGCATCCTGGTGGGAACCTGCAGGAACACAGCCTGTGGGTCTCCCAGCACAGCCCCAGAGCCTGGTCTGAATCCAGACTTGCTCTGTTTGCTCAAATATGCCCTTGAGCAATTGCTCAAAACTTGTCTTGGCTGGGGACCAAGCCCTGCGACAGCACATCCCAATCTCACATCTCATCGCAGCCCAGACCGGTCCCGGCAGCAGAGACACCTCGCTGTTCACAGCCTGCTTCCCTGCCCTGCTCAACACCTGCCCCAAACCCCACAATGTCTCCTGATAACCTGTTGGTATCTGAGGAAATCAAATGTTCTCAGAGTATACATGAAGTATTTCAAAAGTGATGAACCACGAGAGAAAAGGGCTTGGCAGGAATTTCCCAGCCCACCCAGACCTTCCTTCTCCAGGGCAGAAGCCAAGCACTGATTTCCCCATCCTGCCTGTGGCTGTTGTGGTCTCACTGTTGTTGCCATCCCCCTGTGGGTGCAGTTTACAGAGTCCATGCAATTGTCACCAAAGAGTTTCCTCAGGCTGATCCCTGCAAGGACTCCGTGCCGGGGTCCATCCCCAGGCTGCCATGGACAGCGTGGAGCAGGGACAGGCACTTGCCTGTCCTCAAGGCCTGTGAAGGGACAGGAGAGCTGGAGAGGGACTGGGGACAAGGCATGGAGGGACAGGACACAGGGAATGGCTTCAAATGGACAGAGGGCAGGGATGGATGGGATATTGGGAAGGAATTGTTCCCTGTGAGGGTGGGCAGGCCCTGGCACAGGGTGCCCAGAGAAGCTGTGGCTGTCCCTGGATCCCTGGCAGTGCCCAAGGCCAGGCTGGATGGAGCTTGGAGCAGCCTGGAACAGTGGGAGGTGTCCCTGCCCATGGCTGGGAGGTAGAACAAAATGAGATTTAAGGTGTCCCTTCCAACACAAACCATTCCATGGTTCTATGTTTCTGTGACCCAGGAAAGTGAGTTGTGTGGGATGGGAGTCACAGGAGCCTCATGGGGAGTGTGGGGGTGGCACAACCTGCCAGTTGTAAGCACTAGCATGGCTTAAATTCTTGTCTGCCTGGATTTCTGACATCCCCCTGAAGCTGGAGTTCTCTGGTGCCAGGGCTTGGCTCTGTGCCTCAGTTAAGTTCAGCTGGAGGTGGGGACAGGACCCAGTGCCTTGTAGAAGAGCCCAGTGGGCAGAAAATGTGAAAAAGCAGCAAAAATCTGGGTGTGATCCCCAAACCCAGAGCTGCAGTTCCCCGGGACAGTGCCCCAGGTGTAAGGAGGGTGTTGTGCTGGGGCTGGGGCAGAGCTCCCTTGTAAGTGCTTTTCTGGCAGGCTGGGAACTCACAGCCCCACTGTGCAGGGGGATGCAGGAACACAGTCCTGGGATGGGTGAAATATGAATAAAATCCAGCATGGCTTGAAACCTTTCAGAGACGGAAAGCGGAGGAAACAGCAGTGGGCTGGCAGCAGGATGGGAGGGTGGAGGGGCTGCTGTGAGGGAAGCTCATGTATAATTCCCTTCTCCAGAGCTGGAAAACAGGCTCCAGCCTGGCCACCCCTGCTGGGTCAGCAGACACAGCCACAGAGCAGGGGAGGCTCTCCTGCCCTTGGACACCTACCTGGGGAGAGCACCATCAAAAGCACGGGATTTTTGTGCTCAAATGCTCAAATAGCATTTCCTATCAAAAAGGTTTCCTTGATTATTTCCCAGCAAACCGCAAACCTTTGCAGTAGCCCAAACATCACAGGGGAAGACCGAGGGACCAGCTGTGAGGCCAGCTCAGGGCAGCTCCATCTCCTCGGTGCTGAGCTTAAATTGTTCCTCTCCCAGCCCCAGCCCAGAGCACGAGGGAGCACTTGGGAATCATCAAACACCCTCTGCCCTCCATCCATGTTCCCCAACCTGATCCAGCTCCTCCACAGCACTGTTTTGTGCTATTCCTATGGCCACGTGCCTCAGTTTCCCAATTTCCTGTGTGCTGAGGAACAAGTGGGATAACATCCTTCTGCTCCAGGGGGTAACAAGGGGTGGCTCCCTGGCACACAAGACTCCATATCTCCAAGCACAGCATAATTAAAGGCCTTGTTTGGCATCAGTGCTGTGCTCCCAGCCTGGGCACAGAAACTGCCCTGCCTTTCACAGGATCATGGAACTGTTAAAGTTGGAAAAGCCCTTTCAGGTCAATAAGTCCAACCATTCCCCCAGCACTGCCAAGGCTGTCACTAAATGATGTCCCCAAGTGCCACATCCACGTCTTTGAACACTTCCCCACTGCCCTGGGGTGCTAATTCCTGACCACCCTTTCTGTGATGAAATTTTCTCTAATACCCAACCTAACCCTCCCCTGCTGCAGCTTCCTTACACCTGCTGTAGATTCCGTGTGGTTTAGAGCCTTTCTATGGAGATCTCTCATCCAATTGAGCATCAAATGAAGAGGAAACAGGATGAGCTCTTTCACAGAATCACAGAATTATTTAGGTGGGAAAAGTCCTCTAAGAGCATTGAGTCCAGCCATTATCCCAGCACTGCCAGGGCCCCCACTAAGAAAAGAAGACATTCCTAACAACACAAAGTCTTCCTCTTTCCAGAGTATCTCTGCCTTACAGCAAAGCTCTGGCTCTCACTCACTCTGGGACTGGTTTTTGAAGCAGACCTCTGGAAATCTCCCGTGGGGGCACAGCGTTAGGGAAACCCAAATTATCCATAGGCAGGAGTGCTGGAGAGACAGCTGGCAGGATGAGACAGAGCAGAAGGGCACAGGTGCCATCAGCAGTAGCTGTTGGGAAAGGCCAGGGAATGGCTGGAAACTAATTAATTCCCACTGACCATGTCTCCTGAAAGTTTAGAACAATCATATTTGGAATATCCTGAGCTGGAAGGGACTCACAAGGATCATCGAGTCCAGTGTCTGGCTGTGCACAGGACAGCCTTGATTTGCCTGAAGGAGCATTTTGCCTGCTATTAAAGCTCACTTTTTCACCCTTATTCCCCATGATCCTTCTGTGATGGATGTAAGGAGTCAGGGACAGGATCCAGCAGCAGTGTGTGGAAATGCCAGTCCCATAAGGTGCCAGGAATTAGGGAATGGGGACAGTTGGGTGATGGATCAGCCAGTGGAGAGACATACACAGAGCAAAGTGAAAGAAGGTGTAAGCACAAGATACCAGGAAAACTCCCTGGAAAGGATGGAGAATCAGAAAAATTAATGCCTAGCCCAGAAAATGAGGAAAAAAGAGTAATTGAACAAGAAACAAAGAATGCTGAAAGTAAGGAGAGCCTGTCACATGCACGGCTCAGAATACAGCGAAGTCATGTAGGCTGGGGTCAATACTCCACACCCCTCCCTAATCCCACCTGCCTGGCTTTTCCAGCAGGAGCCTGGGCAGAGCTCTGACAATTCAGCATTTCCAGTTAGACAGGAGCCCAGCCTCTTCCCGGGTTTGGCTCTGCAGCTCCTCAGCCCTGCAGGGAGAGAGGGAAGGGCAGGAAGGACAGGAGTCAGGGGTGGGAGTCCCTCTCCTGCCCTGGGACCAGGGGCACGGCTGGGGAGGAATCACCTCGGCCCGGGAGCACGAGGGGGTCTCAGGCTTAATGTGCTTCCCCAAGGTCTGTGCGAAGGTGTCAAGGTGAATATCAAACAGTCCCGAGGAGCCCCAGGAATTGGGCTAAGGATGTGGTCGCCATGGCAACAGAGTGGTTTATGGTCGGCGATATTGAGTGATGTGTCACATTCATAAAGTCATGGCACTGAGGCAGCGCCTCCGAGGAGCCTCTGGAGGGAACCAGGATGGAGCAGACAGAGCCAGGGCTGGGCTTGGGCTCTCACGGGGCTGGGTTTAGGGCTGGAACTGGGGCTGGGACTGGGACTGGGACTGGGACTGGGTCTGGGGCTGGGACTGGGACTAGGTCTGGGACTGGGACTGGGGTTGGGATTGGGACTGGGACTGGGATTGGGATTGGAACTGGGACTGGGACTGGGACTGGGACTGCGATGGGAGCTGGGATAGGGATTGGGATTGGGATTGAGATTGAGATTGAGATTGGGACTGGGACTACTGGGACTACTGGGACAACTAGGCCTGGGACTGGCAATGGGAGTACTGGGACTGGGTCTGGGTCTGGGTCTGGGTCTGGGGTTGGGACTGGGACTGGGACTGGGACTGGGACTGGGATTGCAGATGGAACTGGGACTGGAACAGGGACAGGGGCTGGAGCTGGGGCTGGGGTTGGAGTCAGAGCTGGGACTGACACTGCAGACTCTGAGGGTATTTATTTCTGGGCAGAGGTGTTCTCAAGTTACCTCTTTCCACAGGAAAGGTGGCAATTTCCATTGTTATTCCACACTATTGCATGTGGAGGGGTAGGGAAGTTCAAAAGCCAACAGATGGACCCAAACCATGATGTTCTATTTTGCATTCGTGCCATGACCTCCCTCAAGATTAACCTTTAAGATAAACCTTCCTGAACACAGCTGAGCAGAGACATTTTCTTCTGTTAGCAGGAGGTGATAGAATTGTCCTGAAATGGAAGGAACCCACTGGGATCACTGAGTCCAACTTCTGACCCTGCCCAGACACCCCAACAATCCCACCCTGGGCATCCCTGGCAGTGCTGCCCAAACACTCCTGGAGCTCTGGCAGCCTCGGGGCTGTGCCCATTCCCTGGGGAGCCTGGGCAGTGCCCAGCACCCTCTGGGGGAAGAACCTTTCCTGATATCCAACCTAACCCCCCCAGCACAGCTCCAGCCATTCCCTGGGTCCTGTCCCTGGTCACCACAGAGCAGGGATCAGCACCTACCCCTCCTCTTCCCCTCAGAGGAAGTTGTAGCTGTGATGAATCTCCCCTCAGTCTCCTCCAGCTGAACAAACCAAGTGCGCCCAGCCACTCCTTACAAGAGTTCTCCTACACACCCTTCCCATCCTCGTGGCCTCCTTTGGACACTCTCTAAGAGCTGAAATGATACTTTAATGTCCTTACCATGTTTATGTTTCTCCTCCACACCTGGAGGGTTCAAGTGTTGGTTCCCTGAAGCCCCAGTTTCATTCACTACCCCTGGTCTGGGTCTCTGTGAGGAGCTGCAGAGCCCAGCCCTGGACAAGCGAGCAGCCACACACAGAGATCCTGTGGCACATCCTCCACTCTCTCCCTGGACTCAAGCTGGGCAGCTGGTGCTGCTGGACACAGACCTGGACATGCAGAACGTGCCTTGCTCTCACCCTACAGCACAAAACTGAGCCAAGCTCATCCCAGAGATCTGTTGCCAAGTTTCTGCCCTTTGGATATTGATTTTTTTTTCCTTACCCGGTAAATGTCAGATGTAAAACGCCTAAGCAGCCAGAGAAGAACCTCAAGGCACAGTTTTTTCCAGCAGGTCCCACATAAGAGATTTCCCACCTGCTTGTTCCATAGACCTGTGGGTTTATGCTCAGTTTCAAAACACACACAATGTGTTGATACTCCTTTGCCAATTCCGAATGCTCACAGTGAGTGAGGGTGGTGGGGGGAGGCATTTGTGTTCTCCCTTTCCCAAATAATTGCAGTGATCCCTCCAGATCCCAGCAGGGATGTAGGATTTGCCCCTGGTCTCTCGGGCAGGTGCTCTCATTGCAGGATACGACACAGCCGTACGTGTTTTATAAGAAGACAGAGGTCTAAGTGTCTAAACATAGGAATAAGTTTCATGCTCCAAATCCCAATTTCACAAGTTGCTTAAGTGCTGCTCTTGGATAGACACGTGAACTCATGTGGAAGAAATTCCACACAACCTGTGTCATTGTCATCTCCAGGGCAGGGCCGTGGACATCCCTGTGCTCAGCATCATCCTCGTCACAACCCTGCTCTCTGAGCCTGGTCTGTCCATTTTCACTCCTGTGTCTGCAGATCTCCCCAAACCAGCATTGCACATTCCATCCCTGGACCTGGGCTGCTGCTCCTCAGTTTGGGAAGTGCTGCACACCACAGAGCAGGAGTCCATCGTGAATTTAGCCAGAAGAACGTTGTCATGATGTATGAGGGATGAGCATGGAGGAAAAAGGAGTTGAACATTAATAACTGTGGACAAGACTTGTCTGCCTTGATGGATGGTTCTAGTACCAGGAAATCAAAACAGATTTAGACTGGACTTGGGATAATTTGTGAATTGGGCCAAAGCAAATGATCCGAAGAGCACCTTTTTCTATCTCTGTGCCCTCAAAACAGCACTGCAGAAACATAAAAAGAAACTTTTTTCTCCACTTAGATCCCAAATCACTGTTTCAAAAGACAGACCCCCTTTGAGCAGGTGTCTGCAGGGTGTTTGTGACAAGGTTGTGGTGGTGAGAGCTGCGTGGCAGAGCAGGGGCTCCTGCAGTCTGTGCAGGACTGCCCCGGAGCAGAGGGATATTCCTGGCAGGAAGCACAACCTGTGGAGCACCCAGGCCAGAGCAGAGGAAGAGAATGAGAGAGAAAGGAGCCTCTCTGTCTGACTGCAGCCCTGTCCTGCACTGCCTGTTCTGTAATGAGGGGCTTGGATGTGACCTTTGGTGGCAACAACTGGCAGAACAGGACTTGGAGTGAGGTCAGCCGAGGAAAGGAGGGAGGAAAGGTCATTACCCTATGTGCATTAGTAATTGTCTTTCTGTTCCCACTACCTGAATCAATAATTTTAAATATTCTTGTAAAAATATTGTAATTTTGTACTACATTAGCTTCCCCCAGCTGAGTCTGTTTAGGCCACAACAATGGGGTCCAGAGCAACCAGACCTGATGGGGGCCATCCCTGCTCTATGATCTTTGTGGTCCCAACCCCAACCACTCTATGATTTCTAGGATGATTTCTATGAAATTTGGTAAGAGGTCTTCCATCTTTATCTCAACCTTTGAGTTTTCTCATTCCTGATCTCCCAAGCCCTCTCCCCTCCTGCTGCAGGGAGAGTTGTACCACTGCAGGAGCTTGGCCACTTACTGGGACCAGCACACCAGTGTCCACTCCTTCTTACTGGAGCTGTGAGAATGGCCACATAAAAAACGTTTTTGACTAGACTTTGTCAAATGTTATTTGCTACTTTCTGCCTGTGCCTGCTCATCAGTGTGTAATTAATTAATTACTACTGCAGCCAGTGGTTCACCCTACACAGCTCTGAGCTGTAACACCCAACTTGGCTTCAGTTCTCTGGTCCCAGAGCTGACCACAAGGATGTCCAGCAGAAAATCCTGCATGGCTTTTATTGGAGAACTAAACTTTGAAATGTCAGCTTGGTTTGAATGGTAGAATCCCAGACTGGTTTGGGTTGGAAGGGACACCAAAGCTTATCCTGGTCCACCCCTGCCATGGTCCTGTTCCACCCTTTCCCCTGTCCCACGTTGCTCCAAGCCCTGTCCAACCTGGCCAAAATCTAAAGTTATGAATGTTCCAGTAATATCACATGCAGGAAGTTTTTCTACCACCAAGGCTATTCATTCAAAATCAGTTCTCCAAGAACTCTCTATTAGAGACACACAATCCTCTTCACTGACAATAAGTAATCTCATCAATGACATAGTGTTCCTTAAGCTGCTTTTTCCCAAAATACAGCACAAAACATGCACACACACACACACACAATTTTTTCATCCTCATTGAGCAATTCTCACCTCACACTGGATCTGTGTCATTACCAGAATTTTGGTTTCTAATGTACTCAAAAATCTTCTTTGCTCTATCGATTGCAGCTGTGGATTTTTCACTGAGCACCTTAAACCCCTTTATCAATTTTCTGTTCTGTTGAGTGTCTCCTTCTCAGAGATTGTCAGGCATCACCCCCTCCTCCTGTTATTTACAGCTTTTCTTTTTCAATAGTTCAGCCCGAGTCGCTGGGAGGTGGAGAGCAGGAGCTACTGTTGCTGGAAGGAAAAGATGGGCCCCGAGGAGAGCAGAATGTGGGACAGACAGATGGGGCAGGATGGAGGGGGTGGTCTGACTCGGATACCTTGAGGGTCTGGGGAGAGAGGAAATGGATCGGTGCCTCAGAGATGAGATTGCTCTTGGCAGCATCACGGGCTGGAGAGTGAGGAACTGCGACAAGCATTTACAAATGTGAGCCATGGGTGGTCTCCCCTTGGTCTGCAGCTGTGCTCCAGAGCTGCTGTGGCCACTCGGGAGCTCAGCAGTTCATGGGCTTGGTGATATTCTGTCACTTCACTGATCAAGGCAACGCTGGCCAGCTGCAGGGAAGGGAGGCACAACACGAGGAAAAGGAGAGGGACTGGAGAAAGATGCTCGAGGAGCAACAAAATCAGGGTTGGACACAAAGAGAGGAGACAGGAAAACACGAAACACTCGTAAAGAGGAGAAATATCTAGAGGTTAAAAAAGTAAAGCAAAGCATGAGCCTCATGAGGTGTGAGAGGGTCTGGGAGAAAGCACAGCTCCAGCAATGGTGGGCTTCCCATCCCCCAGACCTTCTTCAAATTAAGAATAATGAATGCCCCCATGTAATGAGAGAATGAGGTGGGGAGCTCCTGTACAATCCCCTCACCCTCACTGGGTTTCTGGAGCACATTCCCTTTCGCTGTCCCACAGAGGAATTGTCTTTGCAGCCCACTGCAGAAGATGAAAAGCCTCAGCCCAAAGCCAGAGAAGCCACTGCAGCACTTTGTGCAACATGTGGGACACATCCCTGTGGATCCCAGAGCTCCAATCCCCCCATTCCCATAGTGAGAGATGGAATTATGCTCTAAGGCCAGGGGTTGTCTTCTTCCCTAATGTCTTCTCCTCCTTAGAACCACAAAATCCCAGACTGGTTTGGGTTGGAAGGGACAGCAAAGCCCATCCCATTCCATCCCCTGCCATGGGCAGGGACACCTTCCACTTGACCAAGTTGCTCCAAGGTTGGTTGACCTTCCTGGCCTTGGACATTTCCAGGGATGTGGCAGCAACAGCTTCTCTGAACACTCTTGTGGTGCTCCTCTCTCCTGCACAGATCCTCTTCCTTGGTCAACCTGTGTTCCTTATGTTTTCCCACCACTACCAAACATCCCTCTGCAGTTTTCCTTACAAGAGATTACGAGAGGAACACCAATATCTGAGCCTGTCCGAGGGGTGCTGAGCCCCTGATCCAGCAGAGCAGCCTGTCACTGACAGACACCTGTGGCCAGGAAATCCTGCTTGGAATGTCGTACACCTGGAACTGAGCCAGAAACTGGAACTTGCAACCAAAACCCGTGGGTTCAGAGTTGTTCCAGCTGCACCTGCTGCCTGTTGTGCCTGGTTCTGCACAGCTCCACACACAGCGAGTTATGCAAATAATACCTTCAGCTACTTCTTTTTTATGTTTTCAGACTGTTTATCCATGGCTTTAAGCATAAAATTTTGGAAATGGGAAGTGGAAAAGCATCATGTGGTTCATGGAACATCTGGATTCTGCACATGTTGCTCCTGTCTCCTTTCTAAGGATGAGGACCCACCCCAGGTAACAAGGGGCAGGACAAGAGGAAGTGGCCCCAAGTTGTGCCAGAGGAGGTTCAGACTGGATAATAGGAAATTTTTTTTCATGGAAAGAGTGGTCAGGCATTGGAACAGATTGCCCAGGGCAGTGGTGGAGCCACCATCCCTGGGAGGTGCAAAAAAATTGTGACTGTGGCACTTGGGGACCTCTAATGGTGACCGTGGCAGTGCTGGGGCAGTGGACTTGACCTTAGAGGGCTTTTCCAGCCTCAGTGGTTCCATGATTCTGCAAATTCCTGAAGACAGCAAATGCACACATAGCAAACCTTCCAGTGAAAGGTTTCTGTGGAAAAGCACACACAGAAAGCTGTATCCCATCCCCTGACTGCTTGGGTGTGCAGGGGGTTTGGTTCCTTTTTTGGCTATTTAACCCCAAAAGCCCAATGCATTTTGAAATGCAGGACAAGGAAACAAAAGGTGCACCTGGAGATAGGGAAGGGAAGAAGAATGTGGAAGAGTCACCCAGTCCAAAAATGTAATTGTCCTTTGCAAGCAGAACTTTCTGGGTTTTTTGAGGTCTGTGTTGATTGTTTCAGGTATTTTTGCTTGGATGGTTTGGGGTTTTTTTTTTGCTCTTGTTCTGGCTTGTTTTTTTTTTAATTTTGTGGTTTTTTTCTCCAATAAGATGGATCTGACCTTGAAAGAAGTTTCAACCATTAAAACCAAAGCTATAGAGATGTGAAAGGAGCTGCTAACCAGGACCAAAAGATATTTCCACATGGGTTTTCAAGTGGTTCCTGAGGCTGCTTTTCCAGGGGACTTTGCATCAGCCCTTGTATCCGAACCAGCAGCAATTACCAAGAAGATTAGAAAGCTGCCCATTGGTGTCAGGAACAGCAGTCCCAGAGAAACAGTCTAATTAAGAATCAAATAATCCAGCATTTAGATAAACGCAGAGTAGCTTGATTGGGTCAAACCATCAGAGCTGCTGAAGGGAGAAGTGTGTCTTGTTAACCTGAAAAAGTTAATAAAATCCGAGAGCAAGGTGACCCAAGTGCATGTCATTTCCTTGGATTTTGAAAACTCTTTTTGTAAGGTTCCTCATAAATGACTTAAGGAAAATAAATAGGTATAGGAGAGAGGGAAATGAGTCATAATTACTGATTTCATTAAAAGATACAAACCAAAGAGCTGCAATGGAAGTTTGTTCCCCAGAGGAGTAGAGGTAAGAAAAGGGTTTTCTCAGTGTTGTTTTTTATAGTCTTTAATTAAATATTAAAACCAATGTTAATTATATTGTCAATAGAAACCATAAATTTAAAATATAGGAAATATCAAATGCTCAGCAGTCTTTTGTAACAAGGCTCTGAACTGTCCATAACTCTCAAATGGATTTCCTTGGTCCTTTTCCATAAACACACAAAGAAACTTCTCTTAAAATCCAAACCAACAACAAACCACACAGACTTTATCTGAAAAAAGATAAGAGCAAGGAGAACTTTTGTTTCCAGTGTGCCTTCCGGATCCAATGAGGTGATGCTCTCCTGGGCTGGGATGCCCCTGCTCAGGAAAAGTCATGGCAGTCACTAAGTCTGATGTCCCCTTCTGGCTTCTGGAGCTCTGGGGGATGAGGACTGTCCATGAATTCATGCTTTAAAAAAGTTGAAAGACACACACAGAGAAATGTCCTGGGTACTGCAGTTTCTCATGGGTTCAGCTAAGCAAACAGAATATTCTGAATATTGGGAAAACAGGAAGGATGTGTGATTATCTGCACTCTGGTCACTCATGGAGAAAAGCAGGATTCACTGAGAAGTTGGTACATGAGTGTTTCCTTTTACCTTCATTGGGAGATGTTGAAGCACAACATCTTTTATGGCAAATAACGAAAGCCCAATGAGTCTGAATTATTTCAGGTGTCCCATCCAAGTGGGTGATGTGCAACTTTTGGAATTCCTGGGGAAATAACTGCAAAAAAACCAAAACAACAAAAAGAATCCCAGAGGGTTTGGGTTGGAAGGGACCTTAAAGCTCATCCCATTCCACCCCAGCCATGGGCAGGGACACCTTCCACTGTCCCAGGCTGCTCCAAGCCCCAACCAACCTGGCCTTGGGCACTGCCAGGGATCCAGGGGCAGCCACAGCTTCTCTGGGCACCCTGTGCCAGGGCCTGCCCACCCTCCCAGGGAAGAAATAGGAAATGACAGATGTACTTGAGAAATTTTTACCAGTAGAAATGGTTTAAATATGAGGGCACTCCCTTCGCCATGATGGTTGTCTGCACCGTAACCATTCTCAGATGTCAGAGATGTTTCCCAAGACAGGAATAATGGTCAATTCATGTAATCATAGACAAATCCTGGGCTGAAAAGGACCTGTGGAGATCTTATGGTCACCCCATAGTCTGAGCAGGTCTTTAAAGGCCCATCCTGCTGCTTGAGTCTTGTCCAGTCATGTTTTGACCACCCCCAGTGACAGAGATCCCACAGCCTCACTGAACCCCTGTGCTGGTGTCTGGCCAGGGTTTGCTTCCCCACTGGTCCTGGCAGGCTGAAGTCACAGGGATTTGGAGAAAACAGAAGTTTGTGTGATTGCATGAAGTACCTGCTGTTCCTGCCCCTTTGTTGTGGTGTTTTTACAGCAAGTTTCATTCTCTGAAATTCATCCACAGTCTGACTGACACCTGAAATATCCCAATATTAGATGATAAATAGGACTTCAAATAGGATAAAAAGACTGGTAACTTCCTCTGGTGCTCTCTGGAGAGGTAACACAACTGCAGAACCAAACTCATACCAAACTAAGCTTCAGCTGAGAGGGAACCAAGAGAATGGCACAACCTGGGAACCAATAACCAGGGAACAAAGCCTTCTAGAGGTGACAGATTTTCAGACATTCTCCTCTTGTGGAATGAACCACAAGGGACCTGGTGAGACACTGCCCTGCTGCCCCAGCACCAGTGTCACAGTGCCTGCCATGGTGTTTGTAATCCAGCAACACGAAGGAGGGACAGTGACATGAGGGATGGCACAGCTGACACACCAGACTGACTAAAAGGCTCTTTTTCTCAGGGCACAGCTAATGCTGCAGGGCTGCAGCAGTTTGACTGTGGGAATTACCCTCAGGATCACTGCCTGTTGTTTGTGTGATGCCTTGGAGGAGCCCAGAACCACATCGTGATGGGGCTGCACCCACACGTGCAGAGCTGGAGAGACAGGGACCTAAAGGGACAGGGAGAGAGGGAGAGTGAGAGGAGAGATCGAGGCACAGAGGGAGGAAGAGCTTCCTGTTGGTCATTCAGGCTTTCAGCTGAGATCTGAAGCCATCCAGATCTCTGGTGCTCTGTTCATGCAGCTGGGGGAATGGACAGCATCCCAGTTTGAAAAAAATGCCAATTCTCCTGAATCTTTGGCCATGATACTGGCATTTTAGGGCTTAAATCTTTCCCCTTG
Organism: Erpornis zantholeuca; assembly: GCA_013400515.1. Classification (NCBI taxonomy): domain Eukaryota; kingdom Metazoa; phylum Chordata; class Aves; order Passeriformes; family Timaliidae; genus Erpornis; species Erpornis zantholeuca. Next base: position 74,917 of record VZTN01037488.1, on the reverse strand, counting down.
TTCTGACTGGAAAAGGTGAAAATTTCTTATATCAAAATACCATTTTCATGGTCATGTTTTTGTTGTTTGATGCCATTCATGGTGATTTCTGCACTGGAAATAAGAATATAACAGACCATGAAATTGTGAAAGATGGCACAGAACTTCAGAGCTTTGGTAGAAAGCTGAGGAAAATCCTTCCCTGTTCCAAGGGAGAAGAGGCTGAAAAAATAAAAGTTCTTGAATTTTGTGTGGTGGTGTAAAGCCACTGGCAGTTTAATGTATGGAAGTTGCCTTTCAGAGAGGATGGATGGTTGGAGAGATGGAGCACCTCTCCTGTGAGGAAAAGCTGGGAATGCTGAGGGTGTCCAGTCTGGAGAAGAGAAGGGAGACCTTATATCCCCTTCCAGTGCCTAAAGGGGCTCCAGGAGAGCTGGAGATGGACTGGGGACAAGGGATGGAGGGACAGGACACAGGGAATGGCTTCCCACTGCCAGAGGGCAGGGCTAGGTGGGATATTAGGGAGAAATTCTTCCCTGTGAGGGTGGGCAGGCCCTGGCACAGGGTGCCCAGAGCAGCTGTGGCTGCCCCTGGATCCCTGGCAGTGTCCAAGGCCAGGTTGGATGGGGCTTGGAGCAGCCTGGGACAGTGGGAGGTGTCCCTGCCCATGGCAGGGGTGGAATGGGATGTACATTGACGTCCCTCCAACCCCAAACATTTAATGACTTAAAGGATTCTCTGATTCCCAGGAGAGTGAATGGGCAGAACGAGGGCTCAGACGTCCATGGCGTGGGTTGAGGAGATGTTGGACCTCGTGCACAAAAGCCAATGTGGAGAAGTGAACCCAACACCTGTGACTGCTCAAAGTGGCACTGCAAGAAAGTGACAGCCCAAGACAGACCCAGCTGTGAGGGACACTCGCAGCTGCTCCTCCAAGGACCTGCAGCAGTCATGGCTCTCAACCCCAGAGAGGGTCACTTTGGAAGGGACCACCGTGGGGTCACCTGGGCCAGCCTCCCGTGAGCAGGGTCGTGCTGCAGCACCTGGCACAGGACTGTGGGGGGCAGGAGGGTGGAACAGAGCCATGGGAGGCTCAGGGGTAATGGGAACCAAGGGATGGAGGGAGGTGGTGCCGTGTGTCAGCAAGAAGAGTGTGGAGAAATGAAATACTGAGGTATGGCAGGGGCACAACAGGGCTGGGGGAAGGCTGGACAGGGCAGCAGAGTCTCAACAGCCTCCTCTGCACTCCCATCTCCAACCCAATCATCATTAGTCCCCTAGAGCTAACAAATGCATGGGAATTGATGGGAATTATGGCAGCCTTTAACGTCTTGAAAGTGGATTGAAAGGTAATTACTGCTTATATTGGCTCAGATATTTTAGGTGATGGATTTCTTTGCAAAAGTCAAGTATAACACTGCTTTAAACCTCGCTCCTGTATGGTTATAAAAGTAGTAAAATTTGAATAAAGTGCGATCTTGAGCTGCCTTTTCCCACTTTAACTTTCCAAATGGGCAAAAGTAGGTCTAGAATGAAGGTCTGGAAGCTTAGAAAGGCAAACTTTGAAATCTAAGGAAATGAATTATTGAGTCTGACTAAGCAGCTCTGGGATCTGTGAGCAGAGAAGGCACAGGTACTTAAAATTCAAAATTCAAAAGGGAGAGAGAGCAGTGAGAAGAGGAATGTTTGAGAGGTTACAAACTGAAAAAGAAAGGTAGAATGACCAAAAACCCACCTCACACAGGAAATTAAAATTAATAATAGTAAATGGCACTTCAGCCACAGAAACCAAGGGGAGCCAAGAGAAAATTAGGACAGTTGCACCCTTGAGACAAAAATAGATCAGAAGTTACCTGTTGCCAAGCCTGAAAATCTTATTTACCACAATTAACAGCAGCACCAAGGTGATATCAAGGGCATTAACAGAAATCCCAGGGTAAATTCAGATGGGTCATGAGGTCTGACATCATCTGGGGAGAAGCCACAATTTGGCCTCATTCAAGACAAAAATAAAGCACTGATTTCTACCTGGGCCAGTAACAGAAGTGGCTGAACAACAGATTGAGTGGATAATGATTATGGAATCAGGGATAATGATTATGGAATCAGGGATAGTCCCCATGATGGGAGGGGTGACAGATAAAACACTTCTGTCAAGAAGAGGGTGAAGCATGGTTCAGACAAATGTAGGCTCTTAGCTGGATGTCAAAGTTAAGGAACAAGAACAGATAAAGCCAGGGGAGCAGGGAGAAATGTATAAAGTACAAGATAATTTAACAAAGCTAAATTGTTTCTGGATAATTTAGCAGCATTTCCTGGTAGGATCTGTGCTGCCATGCATAGGACATACATGACCTGAATCCCTCTCACTTTCTGTGAGATCCTAATAAATTACCCATGGGTTTGGGCTCTGGAGCTGAAAGTGAATAAAAGGAGTCTGCAAGTGCTCCCACTGAAGAGGGAATTGCCATAGCAGAGAATTGTGGTGCTCAGAGATAATTCTGAACCAAACAGGACATGGACTTGTGGGGAGATGTTTGCTGGGAGGGATCTCAGGGGACAAAACTCCTCTTAGGGCAGAGCTAACTTCAAAGGGAGATCTCTTTAGTGTGGGATGGTGAGCAAAGACTAAAAATTAGGTCTGAGCTTCATGACTGGAATGTGACACCAAACTGGGAAGTGCTGCCAAACCTGGCAGAAGAGCTGGATCTCACTCCTTGAAATGGTTCAGATGAGGAGATATTTGGGAGCACAAATCAGACTCATGTCCTTAAAGCTTCTCAACCGAGGGTGTCTTTTTTCATATTTGCTATAAATAGGGGGCCAAGAGTTAAGAAATAAAAATGCATGAACTACAGGCATAAAGAAGGTGGAAAAGTTTTAAGCATTTATAGGTTGCATATGGTTTTTTATTTTTAACACTGGACCCACCAACTCTGAGACTCATCTGAGACTTTGTGTACAGTTAAAGAATCCCAGAATGGTTTGGGTTGGAGGGACCTTAAATCCCAGCTCATTCACCCCTTGCCACAGGGAGAGATGCCTTCCACCCTGTTGTTCTGTCCCTTGTGTTCGTAATTCCTCCAGGGGAAATGCTGGTGTGACAGACAGAATGTCAATCCCTTGCATGCATCAGCAGGAGCTGGGAGGTGAGTCTGCAATGATGGCTGGAAGTGGATCATGAGCCATTTTGGACAGGAAATAAGGAGAACCTTCCCATTTCAAGTGTAAAGTGCACCATGGGGGTCAAGTCAGCATTCACCTAAAATCCAGTGGCCAATTCATCGAACCCCAGTGGCAAACATTGGGATCAGAGTCACAGAGAAGTTCCCAACTCCCTCAGCACCTGCAGAGGTCTCAGAGCAGTCACTGAGGCACCAGGGTGTTCTTGGAGCATGGTCTTCATTACATGGCTAAAATTTTATAACAGCATTGGCCAAGAAAGCAAATAGCACCTGGCCTGTCCCATCCATGGTGTGACCACAGGACCAGGCAGTGACTGTCCCCTGTGCTGGGCACTGGTGAGGCCCTGCCTCAAGTCCTGGGTCAGTCCTGGGCTCTGCAGGACAAGAAAGACATGGAGGGGATGGAGAGCGTCCAGAGAAGGGAACGGAGCTGGGGAAGGGTCTGGGGCACCAGGAGCAGCTGAGGGAGCTGGGAAAGGAGCTCAGCCTGGAGAAAAGGAGGCTCACGGGGGACCTTGTGGCTCTGCACAACTCCTGACAGGAGGGGGCAGCTGGGGGGGGTCAGGCTCTGCTCCCAGGGAACAGGGACAGGAGGAGAGGGAATGGCCTCAGGCTGGGCCAGGGGAGGTTTGTATCAGATATTTGGGAAAATTTCTTCATGGAAAGGGCTGTCAGGCACTGGCACAGGCTGCACAGAGCAGTTCTGGAGTCACTGTCCCTGGAAGTGTTCAAAGGGTGTGTGGATGTGGCACCTGGGGATGTGGTTTTGGGGTGGTGCTGGCAGTGCTCGATGATCTTGGAGGTCTTTTCCAACCTTCATGACTCTGATTCTGTGAGTTCCTCCTTGAGGGAGCCTGGCAGTAACCCTGCAATCCCTGTGTCTTGTGGATACAGATGGTTTGGTTGTCCCATCCCTCTGCATCTCTTCATCCTTCTGCCCCACCTGCCTCGCCTGGAACAATTAGTGCTTTTTTAATTAATCAGAGTCCTGTGGCTCAGTCATCCTCTGTAACACACATGATACGATGGAAGCAGAGCTCCTGGTGGAACTGCTGGCAGAGATGGAATAAAAAAAACATTTATTTATTGGAACATTTGCTGAAGCTTTTATAATTCACCATTGCTGTGAAAGTACTACAGGAGCTGCTCTGCTCTGCCCATCAGCCTGGAGAAAATGCTTTTCCCTCTTGAGTCACATTTGGTGCCACGAAGCAGGAGCAAATGTTTGAGTGAAAATGCTCACAATAATAGAGAGGCATTTTATCTACTAGGAAAAGGTACAAGGTGGTTAAGCCATTATCAAGTCCTTAATGTAAAAAATGCTTTAGATAGAGGGCAACTGGCAAAAATGGGAAAATTACTCTTTATCAAGATTATGAAATGCTTTCCATTAACTGGATCCAACATATGCTCCTTGTTCTACATAATCTATCAGATTTTAAGGAAGATTTCTTCTAAAGCTAATAAAACCATTTTTGAAATATTCACTCTTTGCTCATTTGCATTTGCTTACAGAAAATTGTGTCTACTGTAAAGACAGCAAAGCAGTAATTATTTAAATTAGTTTGATAGATGTTTAGTAATGCTTTGATTAAAATATCAATTTTAGATACCAGTAAGTTTGTGAAAAGCAGAGCGTTGAAATGATAATGAATTTTTCTTCAAGAAATAGTTTCATTCTGCACAAATGATTTGGAATGAAAAGCCCTTTTCATATAAAAATTTCAGGCACTCAAACAATGGAGCCAGAGCAGAGCTGAGGTCAATCTGGTGACCCAGCTGGATCATTATAAGGCAGAAAAGGGGCCCATCTCTGTCAGATGAAATGTGGGTGAATCCCCCTCCACAAGAGAAGGGTTTTATTACATGGTGATGCTCAAGTAACGCCAGCTTGCCTGGAAAATTGTCCTGTAGGACTGACAAACTTTGCTCAGGGATGATGCAGAAGGTCACTGGCAGAATGCAAAGCCAAACCAACACATCCACGGGAGCAGCTGAGCCCAGGCCAGCCCAGGGCTCCTGTTCCAGGTGAGCTCTGGAATCAGAGAGCAGGAATTTGTGGGGATCCATAGCCTGTTGCTCCAGCTCTGCACATTCATCTCCCTGGATAAATATTCATCTAATCTCTACATCAATATATTCCACAATCTCCCTGCTGACTCTGACCTAAATCCTGTTATGCAAATGAAACCGAGTTGTTTCTGTCTTATCCATAATGGGTTTGGAACCAAGGCTATTTGTGTAAATCAGCTCTTCCTCTGGATAAATATCTCAAATCCCTTTTTTCCCCCCTCTGTCCAACTGGTCTGCCTCTCCCCCAGCTCTCTAAACTGGCAGTATCATTCCCACTGTGATCCTGCCCTTTCTGAGTGCAGCACAATGATCACTGCACACAGCTAAAGAAAGGCAAGGAGATTCTTACCCAGAGAAGCTGTGGCTGCCCCTGGATCCCTGGCAGTGCCCAAGGCCAGGTTGGACAGGGCTTGGAGCACCCTGGGACAGTGGAAGGTGTCCCTGCCCATGGCAGGGAGGTAGAACAAAATGAGATTTAAGGTGTCCCTTCCAACACAAACCATTCCATGGTTCTATGTTTCTGTGACCCAGGAAAGTGAGTTCTGTGGGATGGGAGTCACAGGAGCCTCATGGGGAGTGTGGGGGTGGCACAACCTGCCAGTTGTAAGCACTAGCATGGCTTAAATTCTTGTCTGCCTGGATTTATGACATCCCCCTGAAGCTGGAGTTCTCTGGTGCCAGGGCTTGGCTCTGTGCCTCAGTTAAGTTCAGCTGGAGGTGGGGACAGGACCCAGTGCCTTGTAGAAGAGCCCAGTGGGCCGAAAATGTGAAAAAGCAGCAAAAATCTGGGTGTGATCCCCAAACCCAGAGCTGCAGTTCCCCGGGACAGTGCCCCAGGTGTAAGGAGGGTGTTGTGCTGGGGCTGGGGCAGAGCTCCCTTGTCAGTGCTTTCCTGGATCCCTGGCAGTGTCCAAGGCTGGGCTGGATGGGTGTCCCTGCCCATGGCCAGGGGTGGAATGAGATGGATTTTAAGTTCCCTTCCAACCCAAAGCACTGTGGGATTCTGTGATTCCATTACTGTCTGATATATAAAGGCTTTTTTCCCCCATGTTCTCTTTCAGCAGCAATGTGTCCATGCATCTTAGGACTCATTGCTGCTTCCCGGGTCTCTTGTCACCAAGCTTCATTCTTCCTGCCCAATATTTCCTGGAATATTAATTCTTACCTGCAAAGAATAGCATGTTGAATTGGTGTGTATCAAACCATACCTAAATTTTTCAGACCCTTTTCCCATATTCTCAGGATTTTGCTGAATTTTAAGCTTTTTTTCCCCACCTTCAAAAGGAGTGGGCAGAGGAGGAAGATATGGTGACACTTGTTAGTCGAAGATAAATTTTCATTTGGAAAATGTAAGGCTTTGATGGGAGATTTGAACTGCAAATGGGCAGCCAGGGGTAGATTTGGTCTCCAGATTAAAATGATTACAATTTGAAGTTCAGAAATGTTGTGAGTGACAAACCAGGAGTGACCCCCTCCCCCCACCTGGCAATTTCTTTGGCATAGAGGGACACAAGCCCTGTTACCTATTGCAGCCTGAGCAGTCAGCCTGGGAGCAGTAAATTAGATGTGGAGCTGGCCAGAAAAGCAGGATTTCTATCTTTTCTCAATAAAAGTGTGCTTCTGAGACAATAAATTTCTGAGTGAGCAGGAGCAGTAAAGGTGATGTAGGTGTCTGCTGCACTAATGAGCAGCATGGCAGGCTCTGTGCCATGACCACGAACCCAGGCAGGGGTGCACGACATCCTCACTAGAGATTTACTGCAGCAAGCCTCAGATCCTCCTAAACTAAACCCAAAATGGAAATATTTAGAGCTCAGTAAAGGATTTTTTGCTAACGAGACTTCATTTAATTAGCAAATCTGCGAGCAGGGCTGATCTGCTGTGAGAAAATCCCGTTTGGCTCTCACTGTGCTGATGTTTGCTGTCGAGTAGGAACACCAGGGAAGTGAAGCAAGCCCACAGCCAAGCTGCACTAATCGCTGAAAACTGTCTGGAAAATGGTCTTTGCTGAATTTCATTTTCCCATCTCTTTCTCAGGCAGTCACCCACGCCAGTTTCCAAGTGAGGGCTGAGCAATGTTCCACTGTCTGATCCTCCACAAACCAGCACCTTCAGTGTTTCTTTCACTGCACAGCTAAAGGCACCTCGCTGTATCAGATTGCACCAAATAATTGTGGAACAGAGAGGAACAGACAGATGCTAAAATGAAAATAATTCAGCAACAGCAAAGCCAATCCCATTGCCATGAGCTCGTTGTGAACCATTGGGAATTTGTGTCAGCAGCTCATGTCTGCACAGTCCCAACCACAGCAGAGTGAGTCTCAAAAGCTGTTCGAGGGGAAATGGCTTTGTGCTGATAAAGGACAGGGTTAGATGGGATATTGGAAAGGAATTCCTGGCTGTGAGGGTGGGAGGCCCTGGCACAGGGTGCCCAGAGAAGCTGTGGCTGCCCCTGGATCCCTGGAAGTGTCCAAGGTTGGATGGGGCTGGGAGCAGCCTGGGACAGTGGAAGGTGTCCCTGCCCATGGCAGGGGTGGGACTGGCTGGGCTTTAAGGTCTCTTCCAGCCCAAACCATCCTGGGATTCTATGAGCTGCCAGTGCTACACCATCCTCACAGATGGCATCATCATGGAAAGCAGTGCAAGATTAATCACTGCTGTGTCTCAGAGATCAACTCCCACCGAGTTGTCCTGGTTTTTTTTTTCCTAGTGAGCTCTGCATTCTCCAGGAAGGTCCGTGAAGATATTTTACAACCAAATCCAGTGTCTTGTTTCAACTGTTGTTTGAAAGAGGCATATTTTCTTTAACAGGCTCATTATCACAGCTGAGGAGAGGAAAGAAAGTCCAGCTGCTGATGCTGGAACAGACAATGTATCTCCTCTTGACCTTCAGCCCCCTTCACCCCTCCACCCTCTGTCCCTGGAAAGATCCCCACCCCATCGAGCCATGGTGGGAATCAGCACCTTTCTCGGGAGCTCTCCAATTAAGATTCAGCAGCGCTTGGAGAGCAGCAGTCGGCCCACACTGGACTAATTAATTTTTCCTGCCTGAGTAATTACAGTCCAGAGGTGACCATGAAAGCCAAGCAAATCAATTTGTGTTTTACTGAGATCCTCATCAGTCACGGAGCAATAACCAAGAAGAAAAAAAATTACCAGGGACAGAGCTGGCCCCTGAACAGCAACCAACAAAGGTTGCTCTGAAACAGCTAAACTTTGGTGCTGGAAAATGCAGTCCTCAAAATCTTATTCGTATTTTTGGTTTTTTTTTTTTTTTGGCCCAATCACTCTGCTGCTAAAAGATTTAAACTCCATCTCCCTCACTGGCACTCATATTCCCTGCAACTGGCTCATTCCAGCCAAAAACCCTTCAAAGCTCAGTTTATGAAGATGAGCACAATCATTTTGCAAATGTCTCAGCAAGTGTTGGGAGTGACTTTCCCACTTTCCAAACAGAGGCAATCTGCTGCTCTGCTGAGCCAGTGTGGTACCACCAGCAGCTGAACCTACCTCCCAGGAAAAACTTTCCCAAATGTGCCAGGGATGCAAACAGACAGCTGTCTCCACACACCACTTGTTGATACACTTGTGAAATGTCTTCTCAGCCACAACAGAGAACATCCCAGAGAAATACTGTCTCCCGAATCCAAAGATTTCTTTCTTTCCCATCTAAATTTTTCCACGGAGTTCATGCAGTCCTAGATGAATGGTTTGGCTGGTGGTATGATGGAGAAGATCAAGGTTTTCCTACACTGCAAAGGACTGGGACACAGGGTTCTCCCAGGGGTGTGAGGGTTTGTGGACAGGAGCTGTCTCACCTGGAATGGTGCAGGTGGGAGGGATCTCACTGTGGAAGTGCCAGCTAAGAGTGACCTTTTAAGGTCCCTTCCAACTCACACCACTTTATGATCCTATGATAGGATTGTGGGATTCTTCTGCCCAAGCCAGCCAGGTGGAGGAGCCCAAGGGGTGCACGTGTCCCAGAGTCACTCCTGAACATCCACTCAGTCTGTGTTCTCGTGGCCAGCTGTGGCAAGGACAGTGCTGCTAAGACTGTGTGTTTGGGCTGGCCTGAAGTCTGTCTCAGGATGCCTCATCCCTCGATGGAGTCAAGGAAGGAGTGACACCACCTTGTGTAGGGAGGGTCACTGTGCAAGTCAGGTGTTCCAGCTCTTCTCAAGAAATGCAGCACCAGGAAACACAGAAGCAACATCCAACCAAGGCCCTTTTCCCTGAAACACTTGGGTACCAGCAGGTACCTGCAGATCCTCCTCTGAACATTGCTGCAAAATGATTCATGTCAAGGGAGATGTAAAGGCCCCTGAAGGGTCACACGACCCCAGGCTGGAGCCTGTAAGCTGTGCCAGATCCAAGTGCCACCCCTCGAGCTCAGGAAAGGCTGGGAGGGCTGTCTGAGGCACATCACAAAGAGAACAAACTCAGAGAAGGAGCAGGAGCCACCCTTTGTCCTGGGGAAGCTCTGGGTCTGCCTGGCTGCAGAGATGATCCTGATGAGCTGACAGGAACTGAGGTGTTGCTGTTGGTGTCCCTGCTGCTGCCACTGAAAGAGGGTTTGTTTGCAGGTATTGTGACCTGGAAGTAGAAATTTTGGAGTGTGTTATTCCTAAGGAACAGCACAGTCTCTTCCCATGTGGCCAAGAACACTCACAGAGGGAGAAAGATTTAGATCAACACAAGGAAGCTGCTGAGCTCCCAGCAGAGCCCTGTGACATGGGGATAATACTGCAAAGAGCCCAACAAGAATCCCTGTTTCCAGTACAGTGCCCAAGGCACATTCAGCTGGGTCTGGAGGATACTGCTGGTGTGTTAAAGAAGATTGGACTGAAAGATGTGTCACAGACTGCAGAGAGAGCCAAGTTGTGGTCTGGGTATTTGCATAGGATTGCATTGGGGAAATTAAAAAAAGAAGTGCAAAGCACAAGATGAGATGAAATGGTAAATTTGTCACAAATGTGACATTCTGAAGTTTTCAGGGAGAAAGAGGGGATCAAAATGGGAGTTGAAGGGTTGGAAGGGAGTGGTAAGACAAGGCTTTGTCACACCAGACCTATGGGTAGCCAAAGGAAGGTTTTGCTGCAGTGCAGTGGAATGAGCTGCCCTTCTACTGGTGTCCAAAGGAACCACCTCAGCAGTGTTTGGCTACTGGCCCTTGTGTTGTTCAGCACCATGGAGAAGTGGGCTCCATCCTCTCTGTAACTGCCTTGGGGTCACTGCAGTGGTCCTTGGGGTCCCCCTGGTTAACCCAACCCAACTCTGTGCCTGTCTGTGGGCCTGGAACCTGGGTCTGACCCTTTTCATCAACCTCTGGCCTCTCTATTTTTTCTCCATATCCCTCTGGAAGCAGGAGAGGGTTCCCAAAACTGGCCATAGGAAGTCCATTTGTCTTTCCCAGCCATGATCAGAGAGGAGTTGGACCATGAGCCTTCTCAGCTCCCCATTTCTCCTCCCAGCCCTGAGTGAGCATCAGGTCACTCCCTCTCCCCAGGTGTCTTTGTAATGTCCAGTGCTGCAGGGCCCTGGACACCTTCCTCCATCTGCACCAAGTGTAGAAAGAACCTGCAAACTTTCCTTTAATCTACTGGGCACAATCCCCTGGTGTTGTGCAGGCCATGGTTCGCCTCATCTCTAGTGGGATCAGGCTCTTGGCAGACATCCACTCGACATCCACAGCTCCCTCGGCAGGACCTGTGGCTTTTCAGCAAGACTGAGAGAGCCCAGCGCTGTCAGATGAGGGAGCTGGGCTGATGCAGGCTCTGGGAGGTTACAGTGCATGGACAGGCCCGAGCAAGTGGAGAAGGCTGCTCAAGTGTACCTGGCTTTACCTCCCTCTTTAAAATAAACGTGTGTGCCTGCAAACACGTCTGTGGTGGTGTGGGATGAGCCTCACTCCCAGCCCCTCGTGCAGGGACAGATGGTTGTCTCTGCCAGTTACTTCAAGGCTTTGAGGGTCCTCAGATGTGGCATCAGCTGCATGTTCTATTTGAGCAGGAAGCAGAGTGCCTTTGGAGCTGTTATGCACACAGGACCATGCAATTGCTGCCAAAGGCTTTCCAGGCAGAAACAATCCTGCTGCAGCCATTTCCATTGGGGCTCATCAAAGGTCAGTGGCAGGGGTCTCAAAGCCAGGATCAGTCAGGGGGAGAACAGGACGGAGTGGGAAGAACACTTCTGCCCCAGTACTGCTCTACACATCCCCTTGTCCAACAGGCCCTGGGCTGTGGGGCAACATTGCCCTGACAAATATCACTGGACAAAACCACCCTGCTGCACCCTGAACATGGGCTGGTTCATGGAGAAAATGCCAGTGCCTGGGGAGGAGCCTCGGGTTTGTTGCTGAGGTACCATGATGGGGCTGGATGATGATCAAAGTCAACATCAGGGGATCTCTGCCCAGATTTGAGCACCATGATGGGGATTGCCCCATCCCTGCGAGTGTCCAAGACCAGGCTGGAGCAACCTGGGCTAGTGGAAAGTTCTGCCTATGGCAGGGGCTGGAACAAGATAGGCTTTTAAGTCCCTGTCCAACTCAGACTGGTCTGGGATTCTATGATTATGTTTATGTCCATGGCCCATCGTCCAGAGAAGCCACCTTCTACACAAAGCTGATCCTATTAACTGCACTGAAGTTGGCATTTGGGTTTTTTGCAGTTTTTTTTCTCCCCATGCACAAAAGCGGGCTGAGGGGTTTTTTTGGCCACCCAAAATAATGGCCTTTTTCCAGAATGGGCTTTTCCTGCCAACACATTTATTTTTAGACATCATTGCTCTTTGGTTCCTCCTGGTGAGTGTGTTTTGAGGAAACGCTGCCTTTGGAAAGGCCCAAGGCCCGAGTTCAGCAAGAATTTGCAAGAGGGACGGAATTGTGGAGATTTTTTGCTATGCTCTTTCTCCATGCCTCCTTCCCATCATGCCCTCTGCTGTCAAGGCAAAGACCTTGTTTTTTTGACTCTCCCAACCTCAGCAAAGCGCAGACTGAGGGACCCTGAGGCGCTCTTACGGCGATGAATGGCGCACCAAGAGCTCTTTGTCCTTCAACGCGAGCGACTCCGAGCATGGCAGACCCACCCCGCGGGCCACGGAGGGCGATAAAAACACAGCAAATAATTTATCAACACTGTGGTGCGAGAGCCAATGGCGGTGACAATTACCAAACTTGCACCCCAGAGTAATTATCTCTCGCTGTAAGATAACCTCCCCAAAATTCGCCCGCCCCTCGCGCAATGGCGCCAAGAAGATGATTTCTCTTGACGCGCTGAACTTTTGAACCCGATGGAAAATATCTTTTTTTTTTTTACAAGAGAGTCATCGAAAGTTCATTGCCCTTTCTCACATTTGCACCACCAAAGGGACATAAGGAAAAACATCAAGTGTAATATCCGTCAGTGTTAGTGAGGCATTCAGAATATATCACCGATGCATAAATAACCCCCATGGAACTCCAGTGGCAGGGGGAGGTTCTGGAAGAACGGAGATACACAACAATATTTAATTATAAATTACATCAAAATTATTGTCTTTACTCATCAAAGGGCATTTCACAAACATTCCTTTGGTTCAGATGTGAGCCTGAAAATCCTGGGTGCCCCCATCCAAAAGCTTGGGATTTTTCTTGGTTCACTGGCTACTTTTTCCTGCCACAGCTCATAAAAATCCAGACACCAATTTACTTAACACAAGGGGTGTGAAATCCCCACTTAGGAAAGGTGAAGTTAATTGGAAAAGAAAAAAAATCATAAATCCAGGCCACTGAGCAGTTTGAATTGGCGAGCTCTCCTGTGACCTTGATTTGTTGTGGTTTTATTTTCCTGAAATGTTTTTCCCAACACAAGTTGGGTGGAAAAATCCACTGGAATCACCAAACATTGGGTTTTCCTACCCTTTGTATGGAGCAGCGGGTGTGTACTCTTTGTGTAAGGCAGCGGCTGATGGAAAAAGCTTCCTGGTAGGAGCAGCAGGACGAAGTGGGTGGGAGGAACCCCAACCCTCTCTAGGGATTGAAGACTTGGAAGCCTTTTGTTCTCTTCAAATTACCACCTCCCACTGTCTATTCTTGACTTGAGGCTGCTAGGGTCATCTCATCCTTTGTGCAAGACCAGTCCATGGTCAACATCCTCCTGTGCTTCCCTCAGCCTCCCTGGTGCTGTGTCTGTGACTGGAATCTCTGCCCCGCTGGGGTCTCTGGTGTAGAATCACAGCATGGCTTGAGTTGGAAGGAGCCTTATAGATCATCATTCCCATTCCATCCATGCCCTGGGGGCCACATCCCTGCAGCAGTTTTGTCCAAGAGTCTGCAAAGTCTCCTACCACAGACAACGTTGGGACCCAGGGTGCTGAGCCACTGCTGCTGCCAGTACCTGTGCAAGGAAAACTCTCCGGAGCACTTCCAGTGCTATCCAGGAGTTCCATCAGGGATGACCCACAACAAGGCAAGGGAGAAGCTCAGGCTACACAGGTCCAATGTTGTCTGTGGTGGGAGATTCCAGAGACTGTCAGACAAAACTGCTGCCCACAGACCATGGATAGAATGGGAATGATGATCCTTAAGGTCCCTTCCAACCCAAACCCCTCTGTGATCCTACACTGGGCCAGAGATTGCAGACACAGACACAGCACCAGGGAGGCTGAGGGAAGCCCAGGAGGATGTTGACCCTGGTCTTGCACAAAGGATGAGATGACTCTGACAGCCTCAAGGCTAAAACAGACTGTGGGAGATGTTAATTTGAAGAGAGCTAAAGGCTTCCAAGTCCTCAATCTCTAGAGAGCCTCTACTGTTCCTTTCGAACACGCACACGTTAAATAATGTGGGTAAAGCACCATCCCATGGAACTTGGAGGAGGCTGAAATTACTGCACCCCCATTTTTGTACCACTGCTTGGACTGTTTGGTGAGGGACCCCTTCACTGCCAACAGCAGCTCCTGCTCTTGCTGGTGAGAATCTGCATTTGCTCTTTGTACAACATCTTCCCTCCCACGAACCTGTGTGGGAATACAGGGGGAGAGGAAAGATAGGAAAGAAACAGTCCCAGCTGGAGAGAGCCCCACGGTGCTGCCTTGTTGTCAGAGCCAGCTCCCAAGTCTTGTCAAAATATATCTGGATGGGGAACATAAAAGACAACATGGAAATCTTACCCACAGGGTGTGAATATTCTGCTCTCTGGGAGTCAGCCACCACCTCCATGGCTTTCAGAGGGACAGAGTAAAAGGGGCAGGGAACAGCTCCAGGCAGTGTTTCCTGTGGGAGTACCAACGTGCTGGCTTGAGGATGTGATCAGAAATGGTGTGGGGTCATTAGAACCCCCCTTTAGCCCAAGCTTTGTGTCATTCTGGAGCAGGCAGCTCTGACAAGGATCTGCTGTGGGAGAGGGGCACATTCACAGAATCAGCCTGGGATACCCAGCTGACATTCACAGCACCACAATGAAGATGGGCAACAGAAAAAAGGGAAATATAAAGGATACAAATGCAGCAGAAAGCAAGCTGAGGCTGGGTATGGAAAATTAAATTATTAGAGAATTATCTGTCAGAAATTCAACAAGCAAAGTACTGAATTGGAGATGCTGAACTTGAATAGGGATGTACAGTATAAGTCATGGAAAAGGGGACACAGAGCTTTGAATAAAATTAATATTTTGATATAAATAGCAAGACATCTTAAAGCATTGTATCTGATGGAGGTGGCAAAACAACTGAGCAGGAGATTTCCAAGAGGGAAAACCAGCTTCTTTCTGAGTGATACAGAATGTAAGATCTTTTTTGGTGTTTTGAAAAGTTGCAGAATTTAAGTTAGGGAGGAAATAAAGTCAGAGCAGCATCTCCTCCAGACACCAAGGCAGCAGAAAAAACCAGAAATGTACACAAATAATTATTTCCTATCTTCAGGTATTTTAGACATTTTTTGTTTATTGAAAACCAAGTGCAAACACAAACTTTCTTTCCATATACCACTGAAAAATGAACTAAGTTTACATGTTTCCAGTGAAAGAAATTAGTTATTGTTTAATCTCCCTCTTCTTTTTCCCCCTCCCTGATAAATAGATATAAAAAGGAGATTTCAATCTGAACCAAAGTGTTTCCCATATTTAGTCTCTCCTGCCATTGTCACTGCACCAGGCTGTGCTGTCCATGTGGATTTATTGTCACGCCACAGCTCACTGAGACTCGCTGGTTGTTACCAGGGTTCGGAGCTTGTTTTCTTTGTAATAATCCACTGCCATTTTCCACAGCATCCCTGGATTTATGACATTATTTATTCCCTATAAATTCCCATTGGTTTTTTTTCTAATGGCAATTTCATCCTTTGTTTCCCCCCAACCTCGCCCAGAACTGTGGCTGGGGGTGCAGCACTGGGGGCTGGGTGCACTCAGTAAATGCAATTATTGACACAACCCCAGCACACACATCCTTATGTGTCCAGATTTGCTGCTAATACCCCATTTGCAAAGGAAAAAGGAAGAGTTGGGGAAGGATGGAAATGAGTAAAAAAATTGCATTGTGTGGCAAATCTTTTCAACCAGAAAAAATGGGATTTTTTTGAAGTCCAACCAACCCTCCACTCACCATTGCACAGAGAATCATCTGCCTGACCAGCCAGACCAGTGACTGGTGACATTTTCACATGAAATGATCTTACCTTTGGTTCAGAATAACATCTGTAAGACATTTACATTTGGAAAACAATAAGAAGAAATGACACTTGGAATTTTCATTTTATTCCACTCTTATTCGTGGAATACACGAATCTGTGGAACCCAAAAGGGTTGTTTTCAGCCTCATTAAATTCCTCAGGGATCACGTGTGTGGCTTTATTTTTTAATTTTATTTAACAAAGCCAAAAAAACACAGCCAAAAAAAATTTATTTCATTTTGATTTGAGCATCTTGCCCTCTCCCCTTGGTTTGGTAAATGAACAATTGATTATTCCCTTTCTGCTGCACGACCACTGACACTGCATTTATTTCCCTCTCCGCAGATCTTCCCATTGAGAGCGTTCCCAGCTCCATAAATTCTCATGAATAATGTACTAACCAGCATAAATGTGACACTTTCATATATGTGGCCTGATCTGATTAATTGAGATCCACAACATCCTATTATCTATGTTATCTCATCCTGGCAGTTTATATGTATTAGATTGACCTGAAATACACTTTTAATTGATTTTTATCAACAAATCCAAAGAGCTGTGGTTTGATTTTACTGTGCTTGTAGTGAGCCTGGATCTTTACTTAAGTTGAGCTGCATTTCATACTTTGATGGATTTTCCATTAAGATCACAAGAAAGAACCTTATTTAGATATTAAAATGTTAAACAAAAATTGGCATAAAGGAGTAAGAGAGGAGAATGCAAACCAACACCATTAAAATTCTTACTAAAACAAATATACATCAGCAATGACACAAAGCAGTTTGATACAACAGAAAATACAATTAATAATAGTCAGAACAGTGAAAGAGCTTGGCTAGAAAAAAAAAAATACAAACCCAAAGAAAAAAGTCCAAATTCAGTGCTAATAATCAGTGAAAATGTGGAAAGAAGAGGGTTGATAGAACACTACAATTCTTCATTTGAGTCCCTCTAAAGAGAGATCTTTAACTCCTTCTGAAGGCTGGTGGCCAAGGAATGACACCTCAGAGGCTGTGGCTGGAGCTGGGAAAGGGTAATTTCTGGGGGGAGCTGCAGCCCCAAGGAGGGGGGGATGTCCCTGTCTGGGGTCCCAGACCCTCCTGCACAAAGCCCCAGTCCTGCTGTGGGAGAGGCTGGACCTGAGGCTCCTTCCACCACCCCACGGAGCTCTCTGAACAACAGGACCACGTGGAGGAGGGAGGGCTCCCCCATGAAGGTTTCTTCTGCTTCTCTGTCAGCCCAAGAGGCTGAGAACTTATAGTTGGCAAGACATTTCCTTTTGCTATTGCACCAGAAACACACTGGGGCAGCTTTGGCTGAGCATCCTGGATGGAGGATGAGTCCTGTGGGAACAGCAGCAGCTCCGTCCTGGCTCCCCATTCCCATTCCCGTGTGTCTCACTGTGCTGGGATGCTGGGGAACATGGGAATTCACATTCAACTTAGGGAAACTGCAGGTTCCCTTGCCTGGGAAGGCTTGAAGAGTCAAAGCTTTCATTGTGTTTTGGGACTAAAAGTGCATTGGAAAGGAGTTACAGCTCTTAAAGCTGCTGGATGTTGTAGGAAATTCACACACACTTGGTCTGTCCCTGAGCATCATGAAATGGGTGAGCTCTTGGTGGAATTGGCCCAACATTGAGCCAAGAGGCTCCTTGTGTTTGGTTTGGCTGTTGTCTGCCCTGAAAGCAAAGAATAAAGGATGAAAAGGCTGATCTCTTGATGAGAACAGCCAAGGCCTTGATGAGAAGAACCAAGGCTCTCACTGACTTCTCTTGGGGGCAGAGGGATGACCAAGGCTGGTAAGCACAAGATGAAGTGGAGCAGACCCAGAGTGAACTGGAGAAAACATGAAAATATTGGATGTTGGGAAGGAGCTCCTCCCTGTGAGGGTGGGCAGGCCCTGGCACAGGGTGCCCAGAGCAGCTGTGGCTGCCCCTGGATCCCTGGAAGTGCCCAAGCCCAGGCTGGATGGGGCTGGGAGCAGCCTGGGACAGTGGAAGGTGTCCCTGCCATGGCAGGGGTGGCACTGCATGGGCTTTAAGGTCCTTTCTAACCCAAACCAGTTTGTGATTCTAGCCAGCAAAAAAATGTCACAACTGTGAAAAGCAAAGAAGAAAATATACAAGAGGGGAGATAAATATGCAAACAAGAAACAGTGCAGACAATGGATTAAATGCCTTAAGAAAAATGTCTTGTATCTAATAATCATTGGAAATTCAACTATTATACAGGAGTCTACAGACCAGGAAAAGCAAAGGAAAGAAAACACAATAGAAGCAGTGCCACAAAATATCAGATTTTATACATTTATGACACCAGCAGACATTCCAAAAAGGCAGACATATTTTTTTTACAGCTCTGACTAGTACCAGATAAGGAAGAAAACCAGGCAGAGGCACACAAACAAACAGGAAATTACATGGGAAGTCAACATCAATGCTCTGTGAACGAGCAGAGCTACAAAGACTTCACTGAATTGTGCCGAGGGAGAAAGCAAACCCAGAGCTAAGCAAAGTGAAATTAAATTTTCATGCAGGGTCTAAGGCAGTGTAAGACACAGACACACCAGAAAGGATATTTATCGGCCAAACAACACAAGAATCGTTACTTTCAGCAGTAAATTAAAGGAATGCTGACATGAAATCAGAGAGAAATATTCCATACAAACCCACAGGAGTGAAATGGGTAAGCAAACATAAAATATTCAGTCAGGATGATGCATTTGTCAGCAAGGGAGAAATTGTTTCTGCTACCCAGAGCCGCAGATATTGGTGTAACTTCAGAGCCAGCAGTTCCAAAATGGAGCTGACCTCCCACACTTCCTCATGCACTGCCCTGAAGGAGGCAGTGAAAACTCGACCTGGCAGGAACTGATATCACAGAGAGCATCAGCCACAGCAGCTGTGGCACACGGGGCCTGGGAAACCACCAGGAGCATTGCTGGGATCTTCTCAGGGAACTGTGGAGGTGGTAAAACACTGAGAGAGGTGCCCAGAGCAGCTGTGGCTGCCCCTGGATCTCTGGCAGTGTCCAAGGCCAGGTTGGATGGGGCTTGGAGCAGCCTGGGACAGTGGGAGGTGTCCCTGCCCATGGCAGGGGGGGGACAAGATGAGCTTTGAGGTCCCTTCCAGCCCAAACCATTCTGGGATTCTCTGATTCCATGATTATTCTGTGACTCTGTGAACCTCATCTCAGCATGGACATTGGGGCATGCCAAGGGCTCACTGCTGGCGATGCAGGTGAAGGCAAACACATCACCAGATCCCAGCTACTGGGAAGAGGAACTTGTTTGGGGATACAGGGAAACCATTCCAAGATGAAGGCTGACCCTCAGGGTGGATTTGATTATGAAAGGTAAAACTGACCCCATCAATGGCCACCAGGCTTTGTACTGGGTGGAGTGGAAGTCCAGCAAATCAAGGCTCAACTGGGGCAGAAATGCAGGTGCTTAAAACACTCTACAGTTTTGGGGATCAGGATTTAGCCCTTTGGGGCCTGAGCTCACATGTGGGTCTCAGAGAGGGACTGCTGAGCTGGATCTTCTTCAAATTCACTCTTTAGGTCTCTATAATGTCTGGAAATTGCAGCCCTACACTCCCAGGATAGATTCTGATTACACAGCAGTTTCCTCTCAGTGTTTTTCCACTGATTCCCACTGAGTTCTGCCTGACTTGCATCAGTGGGATGGGAGGGAATTCTCAGCTACTCAGCACTCACTGCTGTGTGTTCCTGGGGTGTAGCAGAGAAGCTTGGGGGATTTGGGGCTGCTGTTGGCACCAATTGGTTTTCAAAGCAGGGCAGTTATTGGGAGAAGGGATGGTAGGGGCCAGAACAGCACTGTGCTGTCACCTTCCCTTCCTGGATCAGGAAAGGCAAAATTTATAGCCTGGGAAGTTCAATTTTTACATCAGACCCATCCAGCTGAGATTCCTTTTTAAAGGTTTGCTCTAGAGCAAGGAAGCAGTCTGGAAACAGCCCAGGCAAGACCAATTTCATATTTGGACAGCAGCAAATCCCCTCCTGAGTGCCACAGAACCATGGAATCATGGAACATTCAGAGTTGGAATGGACCCACAAGCGACATGGAGTCCAACTCCTGATCCTGCCCAGGACATCCCAATGATCCCACCCTGGGCCAGAGAGCTTTGTCCAAACACTCCTTGGTCTCTGTGCCAGACATGTGCCTCTAGCTACATGAAAGACCTATTGCTCTTTTTTTATTACCAGCTTTGAGTACAAGTGTTGCACCTCCCAGAATATCCCACAAAGTGTCACCTCTCTCAGCTTTGTCCCATGGTTCTGGGCCCAGGAGCCTCCCTGAATTGTTTGCAGGTTCTTTCTACACTTGGTGCAGATGGAGGAAGGTGTCCAGGGCCCTGCAGCACTGGACATTACAAAGACACCTGGGGAGAGGGAGTGACCTGATGCTCACTCAGGGCTGGGAGGAGAAATGGGGAGCTGAGAGGGCTCACGGCCCAACAGGAGAGCCAGGAGGAGCTGCCAGCCCCAGGCCAACCTGGCACTGCTGGTGCTGAGTATGTGCCTTCCTTGGGAAGGATTTCAGGTGTGCCCAAAGAAGTTGGGAGCTGCTCCTGGCCCCATCATCTGTTCAATAGATTTCCAGAAGAGATCAGATCTTACCCCAGATGAAGACAACACTGTTCCCTCATAGACTCAAGTGGTCAGTAGGGTGGGAGGTGAGCTTTAATTTAATTTAAGGCAATTAATGCCTTTGCTGCCTTCCTAGAGCCTCCCCTGTGCTTGTTCTGGTTGTGGGCTCAGAGTCAGTGCTGGGGTGGGTGAACAAGAGCTGCACTCCCTTCCCTCTCAGGGATCCTTCCAGTCCTGCTGCTCCTGTGACTGCTACCTCCTGCTGCTCACCAAGGGCTCTTGGGAAGAGCTGTCCCTGCAGGAAACAAGGCTCCCTCCCTCCCCAGGCACATTTAGGGCCTTTCCAGGATGCCATGAGGAAGGGAAAACCTCTGCCCTGCTCAGCTGCACCCAGCTGTGTGGTGCCAGAAGGACTGGGGCTGCTGCACAGCCCAATAAAAGCCCTGCTGGGCTCACTGGTTTCTGTCCAAGGCTTCCCATGGGTCTTTCCTGCTGACATTTTGGGGCTGTGTGGGCAGAGCAGAGATGGGAGCTGGCAGGTTCAGGCCATGACCCAAAGGTCCAGGAGAGTGCCCAGCTCCTGTGCCCCAGCCCCAGCTGTACCCAAGAGTCTTAAACTGCAGAAATATTTGCCTCCGTTACCAACATCAAACCCAAGCTTCTCCTGACAAATCCACGCAGAAATTCCTCTTTCCTTTGGAGCAGAAGTAGGAGGGTGACAGAAGCAGACACACAGATCTGTGACTATGAACTAAATTATTGATGCTCTCTTCCTATGAGTCGAACTCTTTATTGCAGCTGAATGTTGGACTATGACAGCCAATGGTCTGTGCAGACTGTTCACTGCATTATTTATATCAATCATCTGAGCTACACCTCGTTCTCTCAATGGGGACTCTTTTAGGGTTGAAAGATCACTGCAGAGAAGAATTTGTGGATAGTAATTAAAATCAAATTCATTTCCATAGGACTTGATCCTTTCACTGATTTACAATGATCCTTTACTTATGTTATTTTTCTTCTTTTTTTTTTTTTTAGTTTATTTAGTTTGTTTTGTTTTTTTTTTTTTAGTTTTTACACACAGGATTGTCAAGGGAACAAAATTCCCATAAAAACATGAAAACAGCTGTGATTTACTCCCAACACGGGGGTCAAGCTGGGGGGTGGTTGCTTAGACACCGAAATGCCTTGAATTTCTCCTCTTTCCAATTGCTTGTCAATCCATTGGGCATTGATACCTCCATGAATAATGAAGAAAAGGAAAATCATCACAGAAGTTCTAAGCTAAAATACTCAAACACGTGGACATATAAATTTGCAGCATATTTTAACTAAAGGACAAGTTAGTGGCAAACAGTGGATAATTTATTGCTATACATGTTAATTAATCATTTGGACTAAATGGTTTAAGCAGGGTAACAATGATATCTGTTTATCTTGCAGTCATGTACCAGGCACTAAAGGAGTTCTGGGCATTCCCCCTTTTTAAGAAATCAATATCCCTCTTGTTTCTTTACCTTCATATTTACACCCAAGCAGGATTATTGGGAAGGGGGAAAGTTGGACAAAGCACCTAGAAAGGAAAGCCACAAGCAAACGCTTCAAACTTTACAATTCACATTTATTTTGAAAAAATGTTTTGTTAAAAATACTCCTACAAAGGCATTGGAGCAGCAGGTTTCTGTTTCCTTTATAAATACATCTGATTTATTTATTTATTTTTTTTCTCAGTAACATCGAAAGACATCTGACAAAGCCAGGGAAGCCCTGGGCTGAATGGAAGACACATCCCTGTGTAACAAGGACCTGCACACCATCTCCCCATTCACAATTAAAAAAAATACAAATACTGTCATGAAAAGTGTTCTGTTGTCCACAGGGTCACTGCCAACACGTGGGAAGAGCAGGAACCCAGGGCTGGGGACGCCCTGGAGCCCAGCTGGTGGATCCTGGGACTGGTGGCAGGAAAGGACAGGACACAGTGCTGACTCTACACCCTTGTCTGTGGGTGCTGAAGGACTCACCCCATTTCCCCTTCCCTCTCTCCAGCTCCTGCCAGAGGTCAGGCAAAGCCTCCTGTCCCTGCAAACCTTCCCCCTGCCATTGGCAGCTCCTCCACCAATCTTCCAGGGAAGGACATTTCCCAAGAGATGCTGTCACACCACGTCCTGTGGGAGCTCCCCTGGAGCAGCTCACAGGAACCAACGCCCTGAGGGACAAGAGAATTCCCTGCCACACTATCAACTGCCACCTCACTGCCACCCTCCCTTCCCTCTGGGATTTTCCTGGGACTTAGTGTCTGACCTAGAAAAAGATGTTCCCTGCAAGGAATCTTTTGGAATGGGAGCGTGGACATTGGCTCTTCAGCTCCTCAGAAGCCCATGGGTAGATGATGGCACGGGAGGGAGGTTTGGATACCTGTGCCCAGCTCATCCTGAGAAGAGATCTCTGAGCTCCCCAACTCACCTGTCCTGTACCCCAGGGGCCCTCTGAGCTCCCCAACTCACCTGTCCTGCTCCCCAGGGGCTCTCTGAGCTCCCCAACTCACCTGTCCTACACCCCAGGGGCTCTCTGAGCTCCCCAACTCACCTGTCCTGCTCCCCAGGGGCTCTCTGAGCTCCCCATCTCACCTGTCCTGCACCCCAGGGGCTCTCTGAGCTCCCCAACTCACCTGTCCTACACCCCAGGGGCTCTCTGAGCTCCCCAACTCACCTGTCCTACACCCCAGGGGCCCTCTGAGCTCCCCAACTCACCTGTCCTGCTCCCCAGGGGCTCTCTGGGCTCCCCAACTCACCTGTCCTGCTCCTCAGCGCTCTCAGACCATGGCTTGGGGCAGTGAAAGGGGTCATGCCTTTATTTGGGATCTGCTTGGAAGCACCAGGCTCATTTATCCAGCTAGAACTGTGACACCTGGGCTCTGGCTTCAGGTGCTGGAGCACCCCCAGGCTCCCCAGGATTAACCAGGGCTTCAAAGCACTCCCTGGGTAGAGCTCACATCCAATCCAACCAGCACTGCAGGGAGTGACACAAGGTCAGCAAAGCCTTTCCAAGGCAAACCTAGAAATACAAATCGTGTCCTCACACCCATGGAAGTGCTCTTTGATCCGTGGCAAGAGGCAGGGTTGGATGCTTTTCCTGACACACCAGACCTGCTCTCACACAACTTCCTGCTGCTTCATCCAGGAAGATCTGGATGTGAGGTGGATGTTTCCAGAAGGAAAGGGAGGCAAAGGCTTTTTCTTCATGGGAAGAGATGTAGCTAAGCACAGGTTCCCTGAAGAGATGTGCTGAGCCAGGCCAAGGAAGGGAATCCCTGGTGATGGCCCATACCAGCTGAACAAACCATCCAGCCCTTCCATACTGGGGAGGGGACAGAGGGCAGAGAAACAACAGAGAGAGAGGGAGAGGTGGAGGCCAAGCAATGACAAAGAAAAGGGTGCAAGTCATGGGTTAAAAACGGATGGAGAAGTCACTGCAGGAGGGCACCCAACAGAAAGCTCCTCCAGTGCAGGGGCTATGGATCCACAAAAGAAGAAGCAGATGCAAGCCCCCATGTCTGATCCTGGATTTCTGCCCCTCCAGCTCCAGCAGGATGCAGGGGATGTGCTGTGATGTGGGGTCTTGGAGGACCATTCTGAAGAGATGAGAAGCGAAGCCAGGACTGGGGCAGGAGAACCTGGATGATCCAGAAGGATGCCCACAGCATCCTGGCTCCAGGGATTGCTGTCCTGGTCAGGGCATCCAGGCTGCAGCTCCTGCAGCCTCCAAGGAATCTTTCCTTCCCCACTGCTCAAACCAGGCTTTTCACTGCTCAGATCCCACTGTTGGATGGGACAGGGATGACCACACTTGCCCATGGCTGATCCTGGGCAGGGGGAGCTGAGCTGTCTCACTTCCCTCCACTATTGAACAGCTTGAAAGAAAACTCTGGAGCTTGAAGGATGGATGGTCAGTGCTTCCACAGACCTGAGGGACCCAGCCACACCTGATAGCCTCACCCCGAGCAAGTCCTCACTCCAGAACCCCACAGGATTTTGGGAACTTCTGCAATCTGAACTTTATTCCTCTGTACCTCAGTCCTGTGGAAAGCCTGGGCTGGGCTCTAGGACAGACTGGGAGGTGCTCAGGTAGGGTGGGAATGGACACAGTGGTCACTGGGAGCTGGGCTGGCCAACATGAAACCCACAGCCCTGAGACCTGGCTGCCTCACATGAGGGTTGGACTGTCCTTCACTAAAAGCTGGGATTTTCCTATGGTCCTGTCCCGGTTTGAGACAAATTCAGAGGAGAATATATGGGATATGATATAAAGTCACTCCAAGACAGGTCCCAGTGCTCCTGGGATCCTAGACACAGAAGCTGGGATTTTCAGAGGAAAAAAGAACCATCAGAGAGCACCAAATGTGTTCCTTCCCTGGTCTCCTACAGCTCACAAGGACCACGAATACACAGGCAGGGACCCTTCAGCTCCAGCCTGGCCCTTCTCCCACATTCCTGGGCTGCTCTGAAGAGGGACACAAATCCCTGCCCATATCAAAGAGCTTTTCACTTGTGCCATCAAGGCAGACTGAGCAACAGAAGGGTTTTCATGTCTGGATCTAAGTTGTCCCCAGGACATGAAGAACAAATTCACCTTCACAGCTGGGCCAGCACTCAAAAGCAAACCCTGCACTTAATCCCTGCCTGGATCTTGTCCTGGAGCCCCCAACACTCAATGCTGCTCTGGGACCCCTCTGGGAATTCCCTGCACTCTCCCAGCCCTGAATCACTCCACTGCACCAAGAGCTTTTTGTCACTTTACAAGCTTGTCCCAGTCCCCTTTCCTGCACTTTCACCCTGAGGCAGCTCTGATGGGTTCATTTGGACTCCTGGTCAGATTGCCAACCAACCAGCAGGTCACAGGGCTGAGCCAGCCAAGGCAGAGGGACAAATCTCACTGCCAGAAACCACCCCAGAGCAGAGGAAGGGAAGGACAGGGATCTCTCACACCCAGCACTCCTAAGGTTCTCTGGGTCCTGAAAGAAGGTTTGAGGTCAGAATGCTTCCATAGAGAGCTTCCACATCCAACACACAATGGATCACCCAGCCCATCTCCCTTTTTGTGCTTTTCCAGCTGTTTGAGGCACTGGTGTCCCACGGCAGCTCTGAGCCTCAGGGATGCCTTGGGATACACAAGGAATTGGGAGGAGGAAGCAAGTGGTTTCCTCTGACATGGGAAGCCCTCTGGCTCCACACTGAAATCCTTCCAGAAAGAGTGAAAATGGAAAATCAGTGATGCTTGATGGAGTGTTGGGCTTTTAAGAGATGCAGAATGTGTCAGTCCCAAGAATACCACAGTATAAAAGAATTTCTGCAGGAATCCTCTTGCATACCCTGTGACCCTGAGCATCCGTGACACAGAAAAACTGCAAGAGGTATTTTTGTGTCAAGATTATTCTCTCAAAAGTTTGTTCAGTCACCTTTTGAGTCACAGGATGGTTCAGGTTGGGAAGGACCTTAAAACCCATCCAGTGCCACCCCAGCCATGGCAGGGACACCTTCCACTGTCCCAGGCTGCTCCAAGCCCTGTCCAACCTGGCCTTGGGCACTGCCAGGGACCCAGGGGCAGCCACAGCTGCTCTGGGCAATCTGTGCCTCTTTACTCTCATGGGGAAGAATTTCTTCCTAAAATCCAATCTAAACTTATCATCCTTTAGCTTAAAGTCATTCCTCCCTCTCTTATCAATCCATCTAATGCTGGGTATCCATGTTCCAGCCATGAGTTCCACCCTCCAACCACTGTGCTTTGTGCCAAGGAATATTCTGCTTCCCCTGCCTTCGAGCTCTTACTGTCAGAAACAGTGGCTGCTGCCTTCTCACCTTTCTCACATCTTTCCTGATTTAAGGGCATGAAATTTTATCATTGTGGTTTACTTCTGCCAGAACCAAGATTCAAAATCTATTTATCTTTTATACCTCCCACAGACTTCTGGCTGTTCCAGAAGCCCTGATCTGGCTGCACGATCTGTATGTTTATTTCTTCATTTCTGTGCATCCCTTTTGAGCGGAGGAGAACAAAAGCATTGCCAGCATTTGCAGAGCCAGCACATCAAAAATTCACTGGCTCGTGACCTTGTGTGAAGGCTCCTGAATGCCAGTATTTGATAGCAGTCAGAGATTTCACATTTATTCTTCACCAGCAAAGGCCAAGCCAGGCTGTGGGTTTGCCACACCATCTGTCCCAGGCTGGTGATTTTATCAGCCTCCATCTCCCAACCCAGCCCACTCAACCTGGAGTCAGCGAGCTGGAAGTGCAGACCAAAGGCAATTTGGGGAGCAGGGGATCTGACTGTCAGCTTCATCCTCAGGCAGAGGAACGTGCTTCCCCCAGTCCTCATGGAATCCTGGCATGGTTTGGGTTGGACAGGACCTTAAAGATCATCTCGTTCCAACTCCTGCCATGGGCAGGACTCCTCCTTGAACCCCTTCCATTAGTTTTTCCTAACACAGCTGTTTGGCTCTTAAAGACAAAATTTAATCCTTCCCTCCCAGACTTAGTTGGAATAACCAAAGGCTGTGGCATGACATCTGTGTGAGAGCTCCAGACTGACCCCAGAGGTAGAAGTAGAAGCTACAGATGAGGCAAGTGAAAAATTCCTGAAGTTTACTGGAACAAAAGAGCTGGAAATGGATCAACCATTTCAAGTGTTTGTTGTTCTTTTTTTCATGAAGGCAAAATGGGGTTCCTGACAAAAAATGAGGCACGGAAGGCTGAGAGTTGTTTGTTTGCAGTGGTGGCACTGGAGGCACTGGGATGTCCATGGGGAATCACACAGGGAGACAGAGAGGCACTGCTGCTGCACTCCTGCAGAGCTTACAGAGGAATTTCTTGCAGAAGTTAAAAAGAAGAAAAACGGGAGAGATACTGCTGAATCAGTTGCAAGACAGCAGGAATGCAGATTCAGGAAAAGATTTGTGGGGAGAGAGGACTTCTTGCTTCCAGTCCCAAATTTCTGCAAATAACATTTGTCAGTGGAGTTGGCAGGAGTAACAGAGGGACAGCAAGGAGGTAAATTCCAGGAAATATTTGGAGAGTGCAGGGAGTTTTCTAGGAGAGCAGTGGAAGATTGGAACACATATGGAAGCAAACACAGGCCAAGGTTGTGTCCTGTCTTTGTGAAGGGCAAAGAATTACAAGAAGCAAAGCCATCCTGAACAAGTTTAAATAAAAAAGGCCAAAATGTGGCTGTAGATAAAAAAAGTTGAATCCCTTATGTGAAGAACTTGCAAATATGTAACATTTTTGAGGATGGAAAAAGACCTACATTAAATCAGCCTCGAGTTAGACATGCAGGAAGAAAGATGATTTACATTAAAACAATAAACTCCACTAAACCAAACCAGACAGCAGTGACACTTCCAGTACTTTGGATTTGTACATCCAAGACAGTCCCAGATTTATTGCATCATCAGAGGATACAACCATTAACGATGCAGCAGAGTTCAAGCCCTGACTCCAGGATTCATATAAATCAGCCAGGAAAATATAACAAGAAGTTTCCTCAGCTGCTCAAACCCTCCAAGAGGTTCTCTCTACAGGCCACCGCTAATCTGCAGCCTGGGTGATGATTCCTGGGAAAGAACCTTTCCTTTAACCCAAATTCCAAGAACAGCTTCAGGGAGTGTGGGAAAAGCCCTTCAGTCCAGCCAGGGGCTGACACTGATGAAGATCCCTGTCCTCAGCTCGGGCCAGGAGGGAGCGGCTCCAGGTAGTGCTCAAGCAGCCAGTGAAGAGAGCAGGATCCTGCTCTGGGAAAGGGACAGCAGGAGCCAGAGGAGCCAGAGGAGCCAGCAGGAGCCAGCAGGAGCCAGAGGAGCCAGAGGAGCCAGCAGGAGCCAGCAGGAGCCAGCAGGAGCCAGAGGAGCCAGCAGGAGCCAGCAGTCCCATCTTGCAGGCAGAGCTCACAAGGTTGAAGCTCTGCTGTGTCCCCAGCTCCGCCCTGCCCTGCCCTGCCCTGCCCTGCCCCGCCGGCTCTCCCTCACCCTGGTGTGATGCCCCGAGGGTGTGATGCCCCGAGGGTGTGATGCCCCGAGCTGACACAGGGCATGGACCCCAGCCCACGCTGGGATCAGAGTGCTGAGGGAACGCTGCAGCACTGGGAACCCCAGGACAGCCACGTTTACCTGGATCACACGGAAGCCCCAAGCATGGATTGCTGCCTTTGGAAGCTACTGCTCGGTAGTGAGGATATTATGGAGAGGAGAAGCTCCTCAGCTGCTGAAAAGCAGAAATCTCCACTTATTCATGAAAGGCAGTTCTGGGGTTTACTGGGGAGGAGAGGAGATCCTTTAGGGAGGGGATGTGCAGCTCACAGTGCCCTGTTTTGTGTCCCCACGGCCACAAGGACAAGTGATTCCTCATGGCAGTGCTGCATCTTACAGGTTTGTTTTTCCTTTCTCCTTCACACCCCTGGGCTAGAATTCCAGCAAATGGGCTGGTGGCAACAGCCGGAAATGACCCACAAAGTATATTTTAATTTTTTACTATCCACATATGCTTTGCTTCCTCTGCTCTGCCCTGTGATGCTCTGCAAGATTTGAACTTATCACTGTCCAACCAACTGAGAACTTCCAACCTGCTCAGCATTCCCACTGAATGCCATCCACAGGGTGACCCTCAGCAGGAGATGGGAAATGGAGAAGGGAAGGTCTGGGAGGTAGCTTGAAAGGTAGAGGGGAAATGTGAAAATTGCAATGAGCTGCCTGAAAATCTCCATGTGATGATTTTTGTTAAGTACCCACGCATGCACACATGCACATGCACAACAGCATTTCACAGTGTCAATGTTAGCAAGTGCCTTTTCCCCTTTTCCCCTTGGAACACGCTGAGTTTTCCACTAGACTCCCATTCTGTAGCAGTACATTGGAGACCCATGAAATAAATATGTAATTGTCACTGCAGTGCCTCTGCCCTCACTCTGCAGCGTGTGCCAGAGGCGTTTACAACCAAAGCACTTGACGGGAACTTGGTTCCTTGTGCTCCCAGGAGAGCTGAGGGATGCAGAAAACTGCAGTGTTTTCTGGACCATGTCTATTTTAGTCCAGCTCTCCATTAGTCCTACACAGGCAAACACAGATGTCACAGCCATGTCTGGTATAAACAGATGGGAAGGTGTTACTTTTAGTACCACCACCATGTGATTTTTGGTCATAAGAAGAGACAAGGATGTGCTTTCTCTGTCCTGCAGACGGCTGCCACAGCTCTGGGGGCTGTGGCACTGGGACCTGTCCTTCACAGTGGGCTGGGTCTGGCAGGTAGATGTGTCTGAAGCAGCCAGCGAGGAGATTCAGTGCATTGAGACCAAATGTCTCCAAATGAAGAAGCCCTGAAGTGCCCTTCCAAGGCTTGAGTGGCTCTGAAGGGATGCTGCCTGGGCATTGCTCCTCCTTAGTGTCTGCAGGAATGTAGGGGATGGCAGAGAACAGTCAGGAATTGTCTGGGGAGGACAACTGAGGGGCATCATGTGCTCCTTCCACATGGCTGCCCCACGGGAATCTGCTGGTGAGTTTTGTAGGCAGAGCTCTCCTGGCAGAGCTCTGGGGCACAGGGTCACTGCTGGCTGTGGCTGTTGGCACAGCACCACCCTGCCCTCACCCTGTGCTGCCCCCAGACAGCTTCACGTGCCTTTGGGACACGAGGACAACCGCTCCTCGTCACAGCACAGCGACCACCACGAGGGACAGAGGGACCCGGGGAGGCTCCCACACCACGCTGGGACCGGGCACACCTGGGAGCTCCTGGTTTCCC
Source organism: Erpornis zantholeuca (assembly GCA_013400515.1). Classification (NCBI taxonomy): domain Eukaryota; kingdom Metazoa; phylum Chordata; class Aves; order Passeriformes; family Timaliidae; genus Erpornis; species Erpornis zantholeuca. The sequence continues at coordinate 44,639 of VZTN01037488.1, read as the reverse complement.
TGTGTGCCCTCTGCAAACACTTCCTGTGGTTTAGTCAGCTCCAGTGCTTTTTGGTGTCCTTTCAAAGCTGAGCCCATCACCTGACCGGGAGCAAGGGCTTTTTGGATGCAAAGGCATTCCCAGTGTCCCTTGGATCCACAGGCTAAAGCAGGCTGGATTCAGGGCAGAGAGCTGACCCATCCAGGTACCACCTGCACACCCCATGCCCACTGCCCCTCGCTCCACACCACTCTGTGCCACCTGCCAGCCGTGCAGGGCAGTGCTGGGGCTGTCACTGTGCCCTGCAGGCGCTGAGCCTGGCACCCAGCACACACCTCCTGCCACCTTCCCATCCCTGCAGGCGTGCCCAGGGCTGCACGCCCAGGGTTGGGCTGGATGCAAACACAAACCCAACACGGCACTGGGGATTTTAGATGAACAGGGGCTGCAAGGACAGTTCCTCCCCTATTACTGGAGCACCAAACCCTGGGACAGGGCAAGAGCTCAGGAGAGAAGGAAGTCTCGCTTGCAGGGACTGCTCTGATGCCACTCGCAAGGACTTTGTTGTTGGATCTGGTCTGGCAGTAGAAAATGCCAGAAGTATTTTATAAATGGCCTCATATTTTACAAGCAGTCTGGGGAGATGATGTCTGGCCACAGAGGTCTAGACAGCTTGGGACTTTCATCCACAGCAGACACACTTCCCCTTGGATTCAGCTCCTGGAAAAGAGAGCCAGGCAGCTCCCAGTGAATGTGCCTTTGACACTCCTCACTGCCAAAAACGAGAGGAGGAGCCCAGGAATGACATGGCAATGGCAGACAAGGCCTTGTAAACACCAGTCCTGGGGCTACAGCCAGGAGATGGGTGGGAAAATGCCACGTGTGGAACATTTCAAATGATGTGAGGTGGTGCTGGGCAGGGAGAACAACCTGACTCCCATCTGCACCTCCCTGTGCGCGGCTGGTGGCATTTGCACATCCCAAAGAGCCGGTCAGTAACTAAAGAATTTATTTCACTTATTTATAAACCTGCTGATTGATCACTCAGCTGCAATCACAGCATTTTGCCTCCAGAGAGCTGGGACTGGAGTTTTTGCTGTCCCGAGCTCTCTTCGAGGTGAGGGGCTGAGCCTGAAGCCCCTCAGAGCCCCCAGTGCATCCTCCAGCGAAGGGACAGGGTCCCCAAGGCACAGAGCCCCCCTGCACAGCCTGGCACCTGCAGGGACCCATCCCCACCCGCAGAGAACAGCCCCCACTCCAAAATGCTGCTCCACCAGCTCCTCTGAGAGGGCTGGGCTTGCCCTGCCCTTCTGTGCTCCACGCACCAATCCAACACCTTCCTCAGCAGGCAGACATTTCCAAAGGGCTCTGACAGCCAGCTGTGGAGTCACTGTTCCCTCACAAAACCCATCCACCCTCCCATCCACCCTCCCAGCCCCCCGTGATGCTGCTCACCCCCGAGTTGAGCTGGTGGCCATTCCACCTTGGCAAACACCTGGAACTCTGACAGCCACAAACATCTGTTGTGCCACGACCAATTGGAAAGAACAAATAAGCAAACAGGAGGAAATGTGCATATAAAAAACCTTTTTCTCCTGGCATATGGTGAATAAGCTGCAGTTTTTCCTTCCACAGGGAAGGGATTTAAGTTCTTGGATGATATGATGCTTGGAGATGTCATTTCTTTTTCATTAAAAAAACCAAAACCCCAGCCAACCGAAAATTTCCAACCCCAAACTCACAAACTGGTGTGAACAAAACAACGTAAAAGGACAAATCTCCCAACAATGACAACGGAAAAATAAAGGTACACGTCAGCATTTGTAATCAAAAACTACTACATACTGTACTTGGGAAGTCTTCTGGGAAAAGATCATTGGCATCTAGAAAGGACATCACTAAAAGTCTTGAGCAATGATATGTATGAGACACGATGCCATTGGAGGGTGGATGGACGGACCCTTAGGAAACTGTCACTCACAAAACTGTTCCATGACAAGAGAAAATAAGAGATGTAAAAAGGATTGGTTTTCCCCATCCCCACCCCCCCAGGCGTTACAGATTCCTTCTCATTTGTCGGAAACAGCTTCCTCTAGTCTTAGTTTATTTGTTGTGGTTTTGTTTTTTGTTTTTTGTTTTTTAAAAAAAAAAGTCTTCAGCTTTTGAAGAAGTCCATCAGTTTCTGAGATGCACTTGGTTCCACAGCACCAAAGAGGTTCAGCTCTCCCTGTTTGATCTGCTCACAGGGGCTCTGGGGAAGGGCCTGGCTCACGGTGTTCCCAGAGCCCAGGGGAGGAAGAGATGTGCTTCTCGTGGCCTTTCCTTGCATTCCTCTTCCTGGAGAAGTCCCACTGCTCCAGAGGTGCCTGGGCCCAGCTGCAGCAGCCTTGTGCAAGAGGAAACATGAAGCTGCTCTTTTCTCTTCCTTTGGAGACTCCCATTGGTCTTGGAGCCCTTTTCAAGAATGCAATTGCTTTATTATTATTTAAAAATATTTCATGGTTCGTTTTTTTTTTTTTTTCAAAATAGTTGTCTTTTTTGTTTTTGTTCCCTTTTTCCATTGCTTAAATTCTAGAAGCTCTGGGCAACTTCTCATTGTTGAGGACAGGGTATTCCCTCCTGCTGCTGTGATCCTCAGAGCAGCTGCCTGTCTCTGGTCCATGCAGAACACTCAGGAACTGGAGCTTGGACATACAGGGGCAAAGGGGAGCAGGGCCTCGAGGAGGAGGAGTGGGAGGACAGGCAGCTATCAAACCTCCACAGACTGGATTTGGTTCATCTGTGCTCTCATCACCTGGATACTGTTCAGAATTTTCTTCTGGTGTCCTGCTAAAGTGACCCCGACTCGCAGAATGTCCCTTTGGGAGGAAAGGAAACAAACACAGATATCAGGAGATATTTTCTCACAGCAGAACAAGACCATGGATGGTATTTAAAATTATCTTTAAGGTCCCTTTCAACCCAAGCCATTCTGTGATTCTATGATTCCCTGATTCTAGGAGTCCATGAGAATGGTGTGTAGGGAGCCATCATCCATAGATTTCTTCCATGAATGCAACTAACAGATGCAAGCCCTGTGAAACCTCTACTCTTACTTTTTCTTGCTTGTTGTCCAGTCTTTGCACATTTTTTTGAGTGTGAAAGCAAATGCTACAGGCTCTGCTCTCTGCTTGTGAGTCAATTTGTCTTAAATTTTTTACCCTTGTACCATTGTGGATTTTGGATTCTCTCACTTTGTGACACACTAACCCATTTTTTGCACCCCTGGAGACACAGGACAGGGATGTCCTGCCCCTCCTCAGAGTGGATCTGACCCTCCCATATGCAGATGATGCTGTTCTCGATGCCTTTTCTTTTTGCTGATGAAGTGATCAATTTTTGCACTTATCCTTTTGTTAAATCATGGCAATCTCATTTTTGGACAGCTTCTATTTTTTATAGATTTAGACATCTGAGAGAAATAAAGGTCATGCCAAGAGCATGAGTGTGGCTCTAAATTGGTCCTATCCATGTCTCCAGCTGAGCTTGCTCTCATCTCCTCCTTGGTGGACAAACCTCAGTCATGAAATCTTCAGATCTTCTTCCCATCAGGGGATGGGAGGCCATGTGACCCACACCTGACTTGAAGGAATTCCAGGTGCCTTTTGTCCTTGAGTGTTAGGAACAGAATTTTAAGGGGAAGAGTGGCAAAACCTTTACCATGTTTGGAGTGGAGGTTTTTGGGCAAAGAAGGGTAAAGAGGGGCTCCAAAGCGTGGAAAAATTCTTCACTCATGTCTGCAAACCAGAATAAGACTGTAGCACTGCACAAGCCTGGGATTCCAAGCTTTTCCCTGGACATTAAATATTTGATTGGATATTGGCAAGGAATTCTTTGCTCAGAGGGTGTGAGGCCCTGGCACAGGGTGCCCAGAGAAGCTGTGGCTGCCCCTGGATCCCTGGCAGTGCCCAAGGCCAGGTTGGATGGGGCTTCGAGCAGCCTGGGACAGTGGAAGGGGGCCCTGCCCATGGCTTTAAGATGAGCTTTAAGGTCCCTTCCAACTCAAATGGTTCTGTGATTCTTGAAAGATAATTTGGTGTTCCAGGAGTCTGAGCCTGCAGAGGAACCAGTGAAAGCCTTCCCAGTGTTGAGACCATGTGGATTTGGTGAACTAAATCAGCTTTCAGGAAACATTCACACTGCTGGCTCTCCAAATTTGGACAAATCAGCAGCTCCACAGACATTCCTATCAACTTCTGCAAGGGCCAGTGAACATCAGGGGGTGGTGTCAAGTCTTGTTACACCACAATTTTCCAAGGAAAAAGGATTTGGACTGTCCACTCTATTTTACACCCAGCCAGGCAGGTGAGGAATGTGGAATGGAAGTTTGATAAAACTGGTGGGACATGAGCTGAGGATGCCCTTGGAATTGTGGTGAAGGCTCTTGGAGAGGACTTGAGGGCCATGGTAAGGGACTGGGAGAGGAGGCCTTTAAGAGACACAGAAGATAGCTGTGAAAGAACAGCCAGCATTAGCTGGGCTGCCTGCATCCTGTTTGCTGTCAGATATTGCAAACAGCAGAACCCAGGCAGGGTGGGGTTGTGGTCTCATACCTCTCTGTGGTCGAAGTTCTTCCCTACCATTCAGATTTCATGGCTCTCTCCCTTTTGCTGTGTATAGACACAGCAGATACTGTGCCAAAATCCTCCCCAGGGGCTTGGGATTGGACCACAGGTGTCCCAAAACAGTCAGAACTGCCACGGGAACTTCCCAGCAGCAAACAAGAACTAAAAGCCAGAGAAGGTCACAGTGGCTGTTTGAGTGAATGGATTCTGACCCACTGGTAGATTTAAGATCTGGATTTAAGCACCAGATTCAAAAACTTCCCTGGCCACCAGGCTCAGAGACACTGCAGCCCTTACAGAAGGCTCTAACCTTTCTGAGGGTTTCTACGGACACCTGCAGCCAGCCACAAATCTTTCAGCAGAGGCATCAAAGCCCCAGCCAGCCCCAAGGGATTTCAAAATCCACCAGAAGTGGATTTCAGGTACCTGCTTTCTCCGAAGAATTTGTCACTGCAGGATGATTTTAGTGGGTGCAGCACAAACTGGAAATCACCCTGCACAAGGGGATCTTATCAAGGTGTGTGAGGGGATGTGCCTGAGGCTGGAGCCAGGCTCTGCTCGTTGTGGCAGAGCAATGGTATGAGAGGCAATAGGAAGAAATCCATGCCCAGAGAGATCCACCTGAACATGAGGAGGAACTTCTTTACTGTGTGGGTAGAACAGGCTGCCCAGAGAGGGTGTGAAATCACTTTCCACAGACATAATCCTGAGTGTAGAGCTCTAGAAGACCCTGCTTGAGCAGAAAGGTTGGAATGGATGACCTCCATTGATCCCATTTCACTGTAACCACTCTGTGATTCTGCCTTTCTTAGGCAGAACTTTGCACCATGCTTGTCTCCATCAGTACATCAGCCAAGAGGACTGCAGAGTTCAGAAGTGCTCTAGAGAATTGTCTGAAGCCAGCCTGAAATCTCCATTTGTTCCATGGGGGGGTTTGGACACCCCTGGGGGGGTGTTCATTTTCCCAGTGTGGTAGTGGGGAGAGGAATTCTGCAGGTGCAGAGTGACAGACACATGGTCTGGAGACTGAATAGATTAGAAGTGGCTCCACAAAGAAACGATTCTATAAAAGTAAAACTACGTAAAATGAAAATAAAATCTAATTCAAAACCAACTGTTGTAAAACTGCTGGGACTTTCCCTTGTGCTTTGGGACTCAAAGCCTCGGCACTTACTCTACAGTCATCTGAGATACTACATCAAAGGTGGTGAAACCAGCACTGGCAAAGCTCTCCTTGTACTGGCTCATCTTGATGGCATCCAGCCACTCATCCACAGTGTTGAAGCTGGTGTAATCCGGGATTGTGCGGTCAAGGAGGGGCAGGTTCATCCTGAAACACAGAAATGGGCAGTGACAGACCAAGAGCTGCAAGCACCACTGCTCCTGCGCCCTCCAGCAGCTGGAGGCACTGATCAGCACCAGTCACAGTGCACTGCACTTTGTGGTGGAATTCCACCCAGAAATCACTGTCCTGCCAAGGGAAGGACTCTGCAGAGCAGCAGGCAAGCCTTTCTGGAGCAGTTCATGCAGGAGAGGCAGGAGCCATCAGAGATGATGGGATCCAGCTTTAAATCCTGGCTACACAAGGGGAAGAAGTTCATTCCCATAATGGGACCGGTGCTTCCCACAAGCTGCTGCATCCCAGCCAGCCCAGGCAAACTCCACACTGCCTCACGGGGCTTTATCTGCTTCCAGTGCAGTGGGACTGCAGTCCTGGAATAGCAGGACAACCCCACTGCTCCGGCATCCCCATGAATACAAAACTGAGGTGCTCCTCTATGTGCAGAGTGCACTGTCCATGAGCTGCCTGTGCTCACCAGAGCTGTCCAAGGAGAGGGACCCTGACATCTGCATCCCTGCTCTGTGGATGCCCCAAACTTGGAAGTGTCCAAGGCCAGGTTGGATGGAGCTTGGAGCAAGCTGGGATAGTGGAAGGTGTCCCTGCCCTTTGGCAGGGGGTGGAATGAGATGGGCTTTAAAGTCTCTTCCACCCCAAACTGTGATTCTATGATCCTTCAGTGCCCTCCCTATAAGGGATCAAACATGGGCCAAGCTCCAAAGCAGCTCCTGAGAGGTGCAGGGATGGTGCCACCAGGACCCAGAGGACACCAGACCTGTTCAGAGGAGCCAAAGGACAAGAGGAGGGCAGAGACACATACCCAGAGGAGAGAGGTGCCATGGCTTTCAGGCTGTTCGGATTTCGGATCATTTTATCCAAGGTGTTGACAATTTGCCCAAATTTGGGCCTGTGGTTTCGATCCTTCTGCCAACAGTCAAGCATCAGCTGGTGAAGGGCATTTGGGCAGTCCATGGGGGGTGGCAGCCGATAGTCCTGCTCAATGGCATTTATCACCTGCAGGAGGAGAAAGAGGCATCAATACAGCTGTGATAAAATCTATTTAATTCATAATGTGCCTTTTCTTGGATCCCGAGGGTGACTGACACGACTGATCCTGCAGCCTCACACGGTCACTTCAGCCCTCAGCAGGTCAGGTGAGGTGTGAGGTGTCCTGGGAGGTGACACCAGCCTTGCCCAGCCATCCAGCCTGGCTGGCTCACTGTCACGATCAGCCTCCTGATCCGGGGAAAGGAGCATCACTGCTGCCCTGACAGCACGTGTGATCCCACAGCAGGGCAGTCAGAGGGAAGGGATCGCTTCCCAACAGGACACAGCTCAACAGCTCGCTGGGAGAACATCCCCATCCACAGAAGGGGGCTGGGTTACAGACAGGGAACCTGTCTCTGTGTTTTCCATCCTCCAGTGGTGTTTTCTGCTGCTGACACAAACTGGCTTGTCCAGGTGACAGGGCTGGGCCATGGCCCGGGTGTGCTCAGTCAGCAGAACAGCTGGATCTTCCTGCAGCGCTGTGCAAGTGCTAAACACCACAGGGAGGACTCAGACCCCTGTCAGCAGAGCCAGGCCCAGGAGAACTTGGCTGCAGCATGCACGGAAGGGCTGCAGCACATCTTGCCAAATTCCCATTGCAGCTCCAAGCTCATCCAAGAAGGTTTTGGTCTCTCCTTATTGCTCCACACAGCCCAGGAAAACGTCCAGTGGAACAAGGGCTGGAGGATCTTCTTCAAGGGGAACTCCACCTCCCTGCCACTCTGCACCTGCAGCAGCCCTCCATCCTCTCCTGGGTGACAAAGGAGGATGGAGCTGCTCCTCTTCTTCCAGGAACATCTGTTCCCCCAACAGAGGCATGTGCAGGCAGGGTTCTCCTGCCCCCTTGGCCGTGCACAGCACTGGCACTGAAGGATGAGCAGAAGGAGCCTTGGACACCAGAGATGGGCTCGTGCATGGCAATGAAACCCAGAAGGATGGACAAAACCAGAACTGGGGATACTACAGAAATGAGGAGCAGATCTCAAAATGACCAACTCTCCATGGGAGTGATGCAAAAAGGGAGGAAGAGTGACAGAACCTCCCTTAGGGATCCTGAGGAAGGACCTCGATGTCTCTGGCTATTCTCGCCATGGGATCAAGGCTTGCACTTTCCAAGGACAGAGATCTTCTTGGCAGGATTCCCCAGGGCTGTGCCCCCATCCTGGGGAAGGACTAGACATACCTGTGGTGGTGGACATATCATTGAGCAGGGAGGCTACACAGTGAAAATTAGGGATACTGGGAATGGGAGTGGGAATGGGAGAGAAGCAGGGGAGGGCCAGTGGCTGATTCATGCCAAACAATCCAGAGTGTGAGGTGGGGCATGGGGCAGGGTTTGAGATGGCCTGTGGCTCCAGGCAGGGAATGGATTGGGAGGTGCTGCAGTCGTGTGTGGCCAAGGTGCTGGGCAGGCTGACCTCAGACATGGGCTGGCACTGCTGCTGCAAAAATTTGCCAGATGGAAGAGTCCTCCTCCAGCTCTGCTGCGCTGGCTGGACATGGTAGTGCCCCACAGGGCCTGTGAAGGTCTGACCAGAGGCAACTCCTCTACAAATCCCTGACAGGAGGGTGGAACCAGGGAGGGTTGGTCTCTTCTCCCATGTGAAAAGTGGCAGGACTAGAATAAATGACCTCAAGTTGCACCAGGGAAGGTTTAGATTGGATGGTAGGGAAAATTTATTCATGGAAAGGGTTGTTAAGCATTGAAACAGGCTGTGTAAGGAAGTGGTAGAGTCACCATCCCTGGAAGGCTTCACAAGGTGTGTAGATGTGGCACTTGGGGACATGTTTAGGGTGAACCCAGAGCTGGGTTGACGGTTGGACTCAATGATCCCAGAGCCTTTTCCAGCCTCAGTGATTCCATGGCTACTGCTGTGCTGTGTGCAGCTCAGGGATCCTCCCAAGGGGTGCTGAGCCCCAGCCCAGCCCCTGGGTGTCAGGTCTGCCCAGGACAGCGGCAGGGGAGGTGCGGGGGGGATCAGCACCACACAAGCACCAAGCACTCATCTCTGCCCAGGCTGAGCTGTTCCCAGCCGGTCCTGCTGCCATCAGGCACATCCCAGAGGCAGCCCTGGCTCTCTGTGTCCTGTCCCAGCAGTGCCCCAGGCGCTCACACCCCGGGGTCAGGAGGGTAATCTGCCCTCAGTATCTGCCACGCTCCTCCGCAGCAGGACCAGCTGTGCTTAAGTGGTGACAGCTTGTGGGGCACGGTGTCCTGCGGCAGGGCAAGGGGAGCGGGGCTGGGGACAGTGACGTGCAGCAGGAGTGCCAGGGCACAGGCACGGCTCTGCCAGCCCCGGCACGGCAGCTGGGGCTGTGGGGGAGAAACCAGCGAGGGAAGAGCGCCAGGAGAAGGACGAGGGAGAGGGAAGGTACAGGGACACATGGAGCAGGACATGCTTGAAACTGAGGTGACAACGAAGGCTTAGCAGGAAGGGAATTGTCCTTGCTGAGAAGGGCAGAGCCCTAAGTCCCATCCCTTTGCCTCAGATGGAAACATTTTCCTGGTGTGGCAGGCGCTGGGGCAAGGCTGTGAACAGCCAAAGGTTCTAAGGCAATATCCACCTGCTCCAAGCTTAGGAATTCATGTTCATAAATTTCCCACCAGGCATTAGGGAGGAAACAGTCCCACTCTGAAGGAACCTGATGTGGCATGGATGGAGATCTCTTGAGATGGAAAAGGTCTGATATGCCACAGGACAGGAGGGACAGGAGTCAGGTGGGAGCTTGGTTCTCACTCTCTCCCTGTAAGGCAAGGCCTTAGGAGCTCACAGGATGGTGGAGATGGATGTGGATGTCTAAGGCTTCCAAGGGACTGCCCAGAGGCTGCTCTGAGACACACTGGAAGCCAGGCAGATACTGTCATGTGCAGGTCTGCAAGAGCCAGGACGAGCTTTCTGTGTCCCAAGAGTCCACCCAGGAGCTTGGCATTACATCCTGAGTGCTCATGGGGTGAGGAAGGGCAGCTCTTCTGAGAGACAGTGTTAAAAGAGCCCTTCTGACACAAGTGCAGGTGCAGCATCCTCACAGCACTCACTGCCACTGGCCAGGTGGGCTCTGAGCCCCAGGCACCAGGCCAAGAGGAGCAGGGGGAATGGGAATGGCATTGCTGTGCTGAGGGCAGGGACTGCAGCCACGGGCCATCCTTGCAGGGAAGCAGGGAAACTGCTGGACCCCCAGGAGCAAGGAGTGCATGTAATTGTTTGACCTGAATTAGAGCAGAGGAATGAAATATTTAACACAGAACATGTTCTGAGGTACCTCGTGATTTTGGTTTCTAGCTGTGTCTAAGTTACTTGGCTTCTTACAGACCCCAGTCTGAGCTTCCCATGGGAGATTTATTGACCATCTAGTGGAAGATATCCCTGACCACAGCAGGGGATTGGAAGGAGAGGATCTCTAAAGGTCTCTTCCAACCCAAGCCATTTGTAACAGACTTTGCTGGAGTGCCTGTGATCCCTGCAGATGAAGCTCTGCTCCAGGGGCTCTCAGCTCAGGGACATCTCCTTTTCCACCCACCTGCTCCTTCCCTTTCTCAGCACCTGCCAGCACTTAACCCCGTGCAGTGGCTGCTGTGACATCCCCAACCTCTGCCCCAGCAGCACCATGGGGCCAGAACAAATCCCCAGATCATCCCCATTACTGCTTCCAAAGCTGTTGACCTTGGACACATCTGCCACGAGGCAGAAGGCTCTGGACATGCCACAGGCTGGGACAGGCTGTGGCCACGCTTTGGCCTTGCAGTGCTCCCTGTTCCAGTGTTTCTGCCCCTGGCTTCCCAAGAACTCACGTCCTGGTTGGTCATGTCCCAGTAGGGCCTCTCTCCGTAGGACATCACCTCCCACATGACTATTCCATAGCTCCACACGTCGCTGGCCGAGGTGAACTTTCGGTACTGAATGGCCTCAGGTGCTGTCCATCGGATTGGGATCTTCCCACCCTGCAGGATAAAAATGGGGGATGGTAACAGAGAGCAGGAGCAACTGAAAAACAGCAGTGTCCACAATATTTGCCTGTGATACTCTGGTAAAATCCCAGAAGGAAGGGAGCACAGGACTATCTATCTCTCAGGGTGGATGTGGATTGTCCAGCCAAGCTGAAAGCCTTCAATGCTGATGATTCTCCCCATCTGGTGACCTCTCCCACCACCCTCCTGGGGAAGGAGCTTTTCCTGTTGTTCACCTGAACCTTCCCAGCCATGTTTTTGTCTGTCCTTCTTATATCATCTGCTGCCACTGCAAAGACTTTGGCTCTGTCTCTTCATTACTGCCCTGCAGGTCACTTAGAGGTGTTCCCTCAGCCTCCTCTTCATCACCTTAACCAAGGCCAGCTCCTTCCCCCCACCTCCTGCTCCAGTGATCCTCAGCATGGCAAAACACTCACAGTGCTAAGAGAGTCTTTGGCAGAAAAGTGGATGTCCAGGAATGTAAAACACCCAAACTGATCTCCCTGTGTCCTTCTGCTGACACCTGGCTACCTCCAGAGCAGAATAAAGGGAATTAGAACACCTTCCTCTTCTGCCTTCTACAGCTTCCTCTCTTTGAAGTCATTCCTGGACTGCATCCTGGTGTCCCAGTCTGCCTCTGGTTATACACCTAATCCTTCCCTAGGGGATGAGGGGGTCACTGGTGGGAAATGGGATGGACTGGGTGGGCACTGGGGTCTCTGTCACCCAGCTCTGGAGAAATCAGGACTCTCCACTCCCAGCGAGGAGTTAAGCACAGGAGTGGCACACACGAGTGGGGACACACGGATTGCAAGGCTCTGCTTAAAGCTCTTCCTGCCTCCTGATTTCCTACCCAGGGCTTTGGACTTGAGCCATTCACTCAAGGGATCTTCTGAAGGGAAAATCCTCCCTTGTGTTGAAAAAACAAGCAGAAGTGTCTGTGTCTTGTGGCTGCGAGCAGATTAAAGAACATTATATTTTGTCAATGAACAACTGCCAGGTCTTATTAAGGGTCTCCCAGGACTTCATAGCACTCAGCCCCAATCCATGCCAGAATAATGAAAAAAAGATAATGTTCCTTAATCTTCTCACAGCCACAAACCTCAGACAAAATGTTATGTTTTCCACAAGAGAGGAAGATGTATCAACCCATACCAAACAGGATGTCCTCTCCATCAGGAAGGCTCTTGACAGAGCTCCTGGCAAGCAGTGGATTTTAAAAATGGCTAAAAAGAAGCCCTAAAGTAGAAATCAGACTTTGGAGGATCCCTGTGGGGTCTCACTTCAGTGTGACCTCCCATCTCTGTGGGGGCTGACCTGGAGCTTCACCACTCTGAAGACTTTGCTAAGGTCCAGCATGAACCTCCCAGAGCTTGCAGCTTCTGCCCACCCATGGACACAGGGTCACTGGGAGAAAGATGATAAAAACCATCTTGCAGAGGAAGATACTTCTGATACAGCAGGTGTACACAATCTGTCATTATGGATGACAAATGTCCTGTTACAGTGCCCACAGTTCAAGGAGAATAAATTAGGGATGACAAATTTATTATTTGTGAGAAAAGCTACAGGCACAAAACCAGAGATAGAGAACAGCAGTAAACACCATGTATTTAGTTAACAAAGAGGAAGTTAATTGGCTGTAAGGAACATGTTGTGAAAAATAATGATATTAGTGTTTGTAAAAGCCATTGATGGCCATGTAAGATGGACGAGTTGATGTCTGAAGCGACACAGATGAGAATAAACCCATGCATTTTTAGGTGTTTGTAAGGTATTCAGCTCCTGATAAAATTCACTAAGAGCTATGCCAGGCATCTCATCACTGCCAGCTTCAAAAGACCCAGGAGAGGTGATTTCCTACAGGTCATGCCCCAGCTCTATCAGCACTTATTTCCAAGAATTCCTGTAGTGGGCATTGATCCTGATGCACTGTGCAGAGTGATGCTGTGGGGTATTCACGGGGACTCCTGGCTGAGATCTCACTGAGCAAAACCAAATAATCCTCTGGTCCTGCTGCACCTTCTGCAGCCTGACATGAGCCTCGAGTTCTTGGTGGCACTTGTGTCTGTGGCACCGAGGTGTTCCCGGGAAGTTGTTACATGATCGTGAAGTCATTTTTACGAGAGTTTTTCTGTTTAATTTGGATGCTCTCTGGAAGATCAGTATCCAGTATTTGACACCCACTCACACTTCCTACACTTCAGTCTGTCCTTCCTGGGGCTGAACCAATGAGATGACATGAGGAAGGACAGCAGGGCAGCACAACTGGACAGTCAGTGATGGTCAAAACCCAGACTTGCTGCCCTGGCAACAAATCTGTCAGGACAGCGTCTCATGGCAAAGGAACCCAGCTCAATCACAGGGGGAGGGTGCAGGGCAGGATTCCAACCAGGGGCTCTTCAAGGACATTCTCATCTAGGACCTTTCCACTGCTGACACCTTAAAATTTCCCCCCTCTGTCCAGGGGGAGGTCTCCCCTTTCCCTCTCCCACTCCTTCCCTGCCCCTCCCTCGCTGGAATAGCAGCGTTACCAGAGCACTGGTGTAGGTGGGGTCGGAGGTGTCGTCCTCCAGGAAGCGGGAGAGGCCGAAGTCGGACACCTTGCACACCAGGTTGCTGTTGACCAGGATGTTGCGGGCAGCCAGGTCCCGGTGCACGTAGTTCATGTCTGCCAGGTACTTCATGCCCGCGGCGATGCCCCGCAGCATCCCCACCAGCTGGATCACCGTGAACTGCCCGTCGTTTTGCTGAGGGACACAGGGACAGGGGTGACAGGAGCAGCTCACAGCCCTTTGTGGCCAGGCAAAGGTCAGGAGCCTCTTTCCACACCCACGGCAGCACATGCCATGAGTGCGTTCCCTGCCAGGGAGGGTGCAGAGCTCACAGGGGCTGGGAGTCACCTCACACACCCCGAGGGTGTTGGAACCCTGGAAGCTGAGAATTTTAAATTCTCTGTGCTGGAGTGCACTATACCACAAGGAAACCCTACATTTGATCTAAGGCCTTAGGGTAGACTTCCAAAATTGAGTGATAATTTTACAACCACGCGTGTGTAGTTTGAATAGAAGGTGTGGTGTCACAGAAGCCATCACCCCAACATGAGGGCACCACTACAGCAGCTACTGTCACCCCAAAATGCACCCAGCCTGCACAGGAGAGCTCCTATTCCTATTGACCAGGTTACTTCCCCAGGTTACTCAACAGAGTCAATTACCCAGCTCAAACCCAGAACTAGAAATATCCAGACAGAGCAGCTGGAGATGGAATCCTGCTGGGTTAGAGCTCTGTCAGACTGTCCCTCCGTGTCCATGGGTCAGTCTGGACGTGCACCTGTGGGCAGGCAGGCACAGCCTCTCGCTAGCATGAGTGGACAGACATGTAAGAGATGACAGCCCTGGTGCTGCCACCCCCACGTCTGTTCCCAAAACACAGATCTTGGGACACCAGCTGCCCCAGTGGCAGGGCATGCCGGGCAGGGAAGGCCTCTGGGAACCTTCCCCCCAAATCCCCTCTGTGGTGCACACTCCCAGATCTCGTACCCGCAGGAAGGAGTCCAGTGAGCCATTCTCCATGAACTCAGTGATGATCATGACTGGAGAGCTCTTGGTGACCACCCCCTCCAGGTGGATGACGTTGGGGTGGTCGAACTGCCCCATGATGCTGGCCTCGCTCAGGAAGTCTCGCCTCTGCTTCTCTGTGTAGCCAGACTTGAGAGTCTTGATGGCCACAAAGATCTCTCTTTTGCCAGGAAGCTTGAGATGCCCACTGCACACCTCACCAAACTCCCCTGTGAACACAAGGTAGAGCCTGTCAGCCTCCCCCACCTCTGCCGTGTCCCCGAGGGACCCCCAGCCCCAGCTGTGCCTTGCCCTGCCCGTCCTGGAGCTGAACACTCACCCCTGATCCGCGTTCCCTCCCTCCTCCACCCCTCCAGCTGCACTCATCCGTGAGGAGCACTGCATGTGGGATTATGTGCACATGGGAACTGATGGTTTTGCTTCTCCTGCACTGGACTCCCCTGCTCCTTCTAGTCCAGCCTGGGGCTCAGTAAGATCTTAGTGACATCAGTCTCCCCAGTCTGGGTGAGGCTAAATCCTCACAAATGCTGGCACCACGAAGGAGCCTGTGCTGCTGAGGGCCAGCCAGCCGTTCCCAGGCCACCTACCTGCCCCAATCACCTGCTCGATTTTGACACAAGAGATATCGATTTCTTTTGCAAATTCCCTGACAGCCTCATTGGGATCTTCGTAGGTGAAAGGATCGATATAAATCTTCATCCCTGGAGTCACTGCATAAAGGTGAGGGAGAGAGTCAGACAGATGGATGCAACTGGAATGGTTGGCACCAAGGAAAAGAGAAACCTGTTTGAGTGAGGGTCTTTTACCTCAGCAAGTTGCATAGTTAAGGCATGAAGCAGGGAGAAACGGTCTGAGAAAGAACATACAGAGCCATGTTTCACAGGATGGTTAAAGCTGGATTTAATGAACATTGGCCCAGAAGTCATTGTTGGGGCAGTGGGGAGCTACATCATGAGCCTGGACTACAAACTGCAGACAGACTCCTCCACGGGGGATCTGTGACCCCTCCAGGAGCTGTGCAAGCAGGAGGGACAGTCCAGTCTGCCCCGTTCTCCTGACTGGTACCCTTGCCCCAGGCTGGGTTCCCTCTTGGGAGCCCCATGACAAGTAATGGGGCACACCAGGAAAGTCACAAAAGGCAGGTTCCTCTTGCTAGGCAGAGCAGGGGTCACTGACATGTCATGGGAGAGGCAGTGGCCGTGGGACCTGGTGAGGCTGGACTGCTGCTGCCACATCCCAGCCACCTGCACCGTGGGACAGCTCTTACCTGTCTGTCCCCTTTTCTGTACTGGTTTTGTGGTGCCTGGCTCACTCCAAAATGGGCTATTTGGAAAGCAGAGCTCACAGCTCCCTACATAAGGAGCCCCACACAGCAGCAGACTATGGCTGCCAGCTCCAGGATGCTGGTTGGATTCAGGGGATTCTGCAGGGCTCACAGGCTCCCGGGGCCTTGGCGATTTGCTGCAGTGTCTGTGCAGCAATCACTGCTGGGGACTGAGCCCTGGCCAGGTGTGCTGGGCGAGGAAGGGGCTCAAAGGCACCCCAGGCTGCACCAGCTCTGCTGTGAACGGTGGCACCAGGCCTGTTCCGAGTGGTGCAGGCACAGTGACTAAACCCACCCCAGCCTGCAGCTGCCATGTCCCACACCAGGCCCAGGAGAACATGTGAATGTGTGTTTGCAGCCCAGACTGACAAACAACAGAGAGCTGCATTTACATAATGTCTCCTGAAAAGTGTCATTTTTCCTGGTAAGTGATTGTGAGGCAGCCAGCACAGGCTGCTGGGGCGGAGGGCTGCAGCTCTGCCCTTTGGGAAATGTTTCCCAGGTAAAAGCAGGAGCAACAGTGAGTTCTGAGCAGAAACACTACTGGTGTTTCCCATGCTTTGAGCAAGACCTGGATTTGCATAGGAACAAGGTGTTAAAAGGGCAGAAATCCTGAAGCTGCAAATAGAACATGAGGAAAATCACAACAGAGATTGGAATAAAGCAAGATTAGAGTTACAGGTCTCTAGTGAGGCGGGGAGAAGGAACTTCAGGGACATGCAGGCAGGGGTTAATCATAGAATCATGGAATGGTTTGGGTTGAAAGGAGTCTTAAATGACCTCATCTCATTCCACCCCTGCCATGGGCAGGGACACCTGCCATGATCCCAGGGTGCTCCAAGCCCCATCCAGCCTGACCTTGGACACTGCCAGGAGTGGGGAAGGAGCATGCACTGGGGTGAGGCAGGGTGTGCAGTGAGGCTGAGCAGGAATGCTGGATGTGAGGGAGTGCCTTGCACAGGGATGTTGGAAGAGAGAGGCTGCAAGAGAGGGCATGTTAGGTATTGTATTATATACCTATATATAGATATATCTCATATCTTCTGGGAATCTGGGAGCACTGGGATGGGCTCTAGCAATGGTGTGTGGGTTCCTGCAGGAGGACAGCACTCTGCAGGATACGGGTAGGTCAGGAAGGGGTCTCACTGCTGCCCAGGGGATGGGCAAAGCTCAGGAGCTGGAGGAGCAAGACAGAGTGTGGTGGCAGAGGCTGCAGCACAGAAGAGGGTGACACTTTGGGGGTGTTGGTTGTCACAGAGGTCTGGAGGACGTGCCCAGGGGCTGGCACCTGACAGCGTGCAGGGCTGAGAGCAGGGCAGGGACCAGGGGCTGGGGGGATCCAGAGCTGCCCTGCCCACACACACATGCACACCCTGCCCGGACCCTCCCCGCAAGCCCCGAGTGAACAGGAGCACGAACCGAGCAGCGAGCGGCCCCCCGGGGCCGGGGGGGGTCCCCGGTACGTACTGTGGCCGCTGGTGTAGTGCTGCAGCTTGTCCGTGTACTCCGAGTCGGCCCGCTCGAAGCCCCGTCTTCTGGAAGGGAAGGGAGACCTGAGCACAGCATGGGCCCCTGGGGGCCGAGGCTGCGCTGCGGGGCCACCTCTGTCCCCAGTGCCCGGCCCTGGCCAGCCCTGGCCGTGTCTCAGCCTGCCCTACCTGTTGCACACGATGCCGATGACCACGACGGCGATGAGGAACACCAGCCCTGCCGCCGAGGAGCCGATGATGAGCGGCAGCTTCTCCTGCACGCTGGTCTGGTACTCGGCTGGCACACAGGGACAAGGGAAGGGTTACTGTGGCACGGGATGGGCCATCATGCACAAGGTTGTCGAACTCAGAGGACGGCCCTGAGCACAGGCCATGTTTGACACATGGCTTTGGTCCCCTGTGCTTGGGGGATGTGTCCCAGAAGGAAGGGTGGATGGAGCTATTCCTTTTGGGAGAAAAGTTTAGTCCTCTGGATGCGTGCTGTGCCTTGTTCTTGGCCCCAGGGCCAGAAAACTGGCTTGGCCTGTTTTATTTAGCAGCACAAATTTAGAAAATTAAGACATGGCTCTGCATTTGTCATCAGCAGCTGTGCAGGTAGAAAACATAAATTTTGCTTCCTCTATATCCAGCTGGGCAGATACATCCCCACGGCAGAAAAGCTGGGCAGAAATTGGGGCATTCCCGGCATGGACCAAGCACCCAGGCCTCTCTCCAGGCCTTGAATGGGATTTGTCAATGCACCCTTGAAGGCACTGAGAGCCAGGAGACCAGCACTGCTGCAGGTCCATCTCCACGTCTCTCTAGACCCTGAGCCACCCTTACAGAGGCAGCTGAGGACTCACCTTCAGTCATGGTCTGGAAATACATCTTCCCGCTGTAGCGGCCGTACCCGGCCACGGTGCGCGCCCGCACCTGGAACACGTAGATGGTGCCAGCCTTGAGGTTCTGCACTGCCACAGTGTTGGTGGGGCTCTTCACCGTGGTCGAGTTCAGCTCGCTCAGATCCTGCCAAGAAAGCACAGATGGGTCATCAGAAAAATCAGTCCACAGTCAGGTGCTGCGCTTCTGGAGGGAGGAAGGGCAGGAGACCAGGGTGGAGAGACGGCCAAGGGCTGAACGAACAGGTCTTTCCTCCTGGCAGGGAGACACAGACTCGGGGATGTGAGGGTGGATATCCCTGGGCTATTCACCACCTCTCAGGAAAGGCTCTAAAGAAGGCAGTGGCTAGAAAACCTACATTGCTTCTCTAAGCCTTGAGGTCAATGGAGATGGGAACTTCTTCCCTTTTCTGTGCCTTTCTCTTAGCAGTGTCCTCCTCCCGCACCCCTCCTGCTGTGCTTCAGCATACTCCATTTGCTCTTCCCCATGTCCCATCTCCCATCTCCCTTTGCCAAGAGGTAAAGCCCACCTAAACACTGGTTTTTGGACCCCAGGAGAAGTTCTGCTCCCACCCCACTGCCCAGGGCCTCCTTCTCCAGGGGCCACAGCCAAGTTTCGAAGGCTGGGGACCCCAAGAGCATATTTCAAAGTGATAATAAGACTATTTCCAAACTTTTGTTCTGCCCCCTGTTTGCAGTTTTGTAGCTGAGGACTGGAGCAGTCACACGCTGGTGCAGATAGCATCACACTTGTGCAGGTGAGGGATCCATTGCTGCCCTGAGGAACTGTGCCCTTAATCCAGAAGCACTGGGGGTAGGCAGGATCTCCTCATACAGGAGAACAGGCAGTCCCTGTTTCCCAGGGATGTAGAGTCAACAGAGGAGGATGAAAGAGGATCCTGAATGTGGCCAGAGAAATGTGACCAGGAGCCTGGCTGCCATGAAGTCCCAAAAGTCAGGGAAAACAGCAATGCCAACAGCACAATGCTTCTGGGAAAGAGAGCTCTTGGGAAAGCCCAGCTGTGAGCAAGCACCCGAGAAAAGGAGATGCAGGCAGAGATTTTGGAATCCAGTGCCTGTACTGACGCTGAAGTTGCTCATCTCTTTGGGCTGCACCTTGGGTCTGGCAGGTCAGGCTGCCCTGGCAGATCACCAGATGGAACAGAGGAGCAGCAGCTCAAAAGCTGAGCTGGCAAGTTCCCAGTGAGTCCCTAAAATCTGCTGACTTCGAGTCACTGCACAGGACACCCCTACACCCTCAGTGAGGAGGGGTCACCTTGTGAGACTGGCAGAAAGTGAGACATGAGGTTTGGGGAACTCCTTAAGTGTGACTAAGGGTGTGACCAAGGGACTGACCTCTGTCCCAGCTCTGAAATGACAGAGGTGGCGTGGAGACATTTCTGCTCTTCCCATGAGAACAAGAGGTCAGGGTGAAACTCCCAGGAAAGTGAAAGCACCTACTTCTCCTCACCAACTTCTGCAGTGGGGGGCTGATGGACAGAGGTAACAAAGGGGCAATCAGGCAGAAGGAAGGCCCCAGAGAATCATTAAGGTTAGAAAAATCCTTCAAAATCATCAAATCCAACCTTTGACAGATTGCCACCTTGTCACCAGACCAGAGCACTGAGTGCCATGTCCAGAGATTCCTTGAACACCTCCAGGGTGGGGACTCCACCACCTCCTTGGGCAGCCCCTTCCAGTGTCTGAGCACCCCTTCCATGAAGAAATTATTCCTGTTGTCCAACCTGAACCTCCCCTGGCACAGCTTGAGGCTATGTCCTCTTGTCCTGTTGCTTTTTCCCTGGAAGAAGAGACTGACACCCACCTGGCTGCGCCCCCTGTCAGGGACCCTGTGCTCACGGAACCATGGAACAGTTTCAGTTGGAAGGGGACCTTAAACCTCATCCAGTTCCACCCCCTGCCAGGGACACCTTCCACTAGACCAAGTGTCCAGCCTGGCCTTGGACACTGCCAGGGATCCAGGGGCAGCCACAGCTGCTCTGGGCACCCTCTGCCAGGGCCTCCATACACCATCAAACCTGGCCTTGAACAGAGTTCATTTCTTGTCTCAGGCTGTTGGTTGAGCAGTGCTCTGGTGTGGATGGTGGCAAGAGAGGGACCTGGCAGGAATGTGTTTCTTCAAGCGTGTGGCCAAATCCAAGGGGTGGAAATGCTGATGGCAAATCCTTCTGCAGAGAGGGCAGGGGAGCTCTGCATTACGTGTCGGGGCATGGAGGAATAGGACAAGGGGGAATGGCTTCCTACTGCCACAGGGCAGGGACAGATGGGATATTGGAGAGAAATTCCTCTCTGTGAGAGACAGAGAGGGCACAGGATGCCCAGAACAGCTGTGGCTGCCCCTGGATCCCTGGCAGTGTCCAAGGCCAGGTTGGATGGGGCTTGGAGCAGCCTGGGACAGTGGGAGGTGTCCCTGCCCATGGCAGGGGGTGGGATGAAAGGGCTCTGAGGTCCCTTCCAGCCCAACCATCCTATAATTCCATGAAACACATGAGAGACCTCCAGTATTAACAGTGTTCAGGAACACTTTTCTCTTCCAGAAGCTACAATATCTGTTTTATGCACCCGGACCTGGTGCTGAAGGTTCCTGCTTATCACTGGGGTCTGTGGTAATGAGACTGATGACAGTGAAAAGCTCAAGAGCAGATACACACAGACCAAGGAAAGAGGAGCACACTCATGGCCTCGTTTGTCTGATCAGGCCTCAGCACTCCCTTGGACCTTTCCCAGGCAGGCCAGGAGAGAAATAGGTCAGGAAATGTTTACAGTTTTAGAGCTCAAGGGCTTGGACGAATCCTCCCAGGCCCCGGAGGGCACTAACAACACTGTTGTCTTAAAATCATTTGTCCGACTCTTTTGGAGAACCTCATCCCTGCTCCTGGAGGACTTTAAATGGAATGTAATGGCCAAGCCTACATGGTTTGGGAAATTGATGTCTGCCTGGCTGAGGAAGGTGTGCTTGTGATGTGCTCTCCTTTAATCCCAGACCACAAGGAAAAAGCATTTACACCTCTCCACTCTCCCTTATCGAACCTATTCTTTCTCCTTGGCATCACCTCTCCAGAACCTGCACATTCACCTCAAACACTTCTCCCCTTTCCCCTCTCTGGGCTCTTCCAGCAGGCCCAGTGCATCCCAGGTGGTTTAACGCCCAAGTCCAAGCAGAAGTTTGTGGTGTTTGGGGATTTTTTTCTTGCTGATTTTGATTGGAGCTTGGAAATCCTGATTCAAAGCAACAGACTGGCTTGATTTTGAGTACTCATCTGGTTCCCCTTCCCATGAGTCAAACTGAAGCTGAAACCAAAGTCTGATCAACAAAGAAAAGTCTCTTGAAACATGGGCAGGCTGTGAGACACCCAAAGGATTTACAAAAATTGCTTCTAAAAAGTTGCATTTAAAAAAAAAAAAAAAGGAAAAAAGGAAAAAATGTCAACCAAGTGAATTTGGCAGAGCTCCTGTGGGCCTGCACTGTGGCATCTGCCACGGCCCTGGGGGCAAACACATCAGGGCACAGCCATGCCAGGGCCAGGTGCCAAACTGTCACACAGCTGCATTTCGGGATGCCCACGTGGGGGAGCAGGGTCCTGCCAGCCACGCTGGGGCTGCACCCGTGGGATCCACAGCACCTGGACTCTCACAGGGATCCACCACGTGTGGGGGCAGCTCAGGGATGTTTGTGCCACCAGCCAGGTACCCCATGAAGCAGGACAAGGGGAAATGGCCTCACTCCCAAGGGAAGTGCAAGCTGGATATAATGAAACATTTCTCCATTAAAAGGGTTGTCAGGGATTGGCACGGGCTGCCCAGGGCAGTGGTGGAGCCCCCACCCCTGGAAGTGTTCAAAAAATGAGATGTTGCACTTGGCAGTGTGGCTTGGTGGGCATCAGGCTGTCGGGTGAAGGTTGGACTGACTGATCTTGGAGGGCTTTTGCAACCTTCATTATTCTCTGAGTGTTTGAAAGCCTCTCCCAAACCAACGGAGTCCTGGACAGTGCCCAGTGCCAGCCTGGCCCAGGGCAGGGATTAGGAGCACAGGTAGGCTAGCCCAGCACTCCCTGGCAGGGGTCCCTCTCCATCTCCTTGAACTCCCACTCTTCCCAGGACAGAGCCCCCTCCGAGGACTGGGGCAGCACTGGGTGAAGGGGCAGCCCCACCTCAGGACAGATGGCAAACACCAGGCAGCAGCTTTGGCTCCATGCTCGGGGATTCTGGTGTCCAACACTGCAGGACAGTGTCCAAAACGTCAGAGAGTCATGGAATCCCAGGATGGTTTGGGTTGGAAGGGACCTTAAAGACCATCTTGTTCCAACCCTCTGACATGGGCAGTGATGTCCTCTGAGCCAGCCCAGGAGCAGCACCTCCAGCATCCTTGGTCCAAGCCCTGGGGACACCCTGTCCTAGGGGTGCTGGGCTGTGGCCAGAAGCTCCTGGGCACCAGAAGGGCTCTGCTTCCACCTCCACAGCTCACCTCTGCCACACCCTGCATCCCCCAGCCACCCCCTGCCCCCTCTCCAGCACTGGCTGGAGACACCAAAGGGCTCCTTTGCCTCCTAAAATCTTGCACTGGTGACCAGATTGGGCTGCATGTCTTTGAACAATTACAAAATGGGTGACTTTGAGCATCATCAAACCCAATCAATTTGCATAATGAGGAGAGCTAATTACTCTTTGCAGTGTTTGACACTGCAGTGGGTCTCAGTTCCCACACTCCGGGATGAGTTTGGCAACTTTGGATAAAAAGTGCAACGCCCTTTCTAAATGAAGACAACAGACTTTTTTAATAAGACAAACGTTGGCAGGTGCCTCTTGGAAGTGAAAAAAATACACATTAAGGCGAGGGCTGCAGAGAGCAGCCACGTCACACACTGTTTGTGCAACAATCTGCATGGATTTGCTCCAAATCCACATGGAAGAAACTCATAATGTTGCCTTTGTACAGGCACTTTTAATGGCATCTAAGAATAGCAGTGTTATAAATAATCTGTGGAAGGGAAACAAAAATACACCTTTGTTTCAGGTATTGTGAACAGCTCTTTTCTGTCAATGCTAAAATATATTCTTTTTTTTTTTTCCCCATTTAATTTATCTCTATATAGAAGAGAATGTATTCAAAATGAAGAGCCACGGTGCTTTTTATAAACAATGTGGATGCTGCTATTCTTCATTTGAGCTGTTTTCATGAAAATAAAACATAATTCTCTACTGGGGAAAAAAAAATCCACGAGAAACAACTTAACCAGCTCCAGAGATCTTTGCTGAGCATTCAGAAACACATGGGACAGTTTGCAATGAAATATTTGGAAGGAAATCACCTCTGCACAGACTGGCAGTGGAGTGAGAACGCACCTGGGATGTGTCACACACCACATCCAACTGCTGGATTGATGGGAAGCAGGGGAAGAGCACGGCAAAGCCAAAGCCCTGCATTTTGGGATTGTTCCCAGGGATCCAGTAAATGGCTTTTGATTGCAAAACTCAGCATTGCAATGGCTGGACTAACCTGGGACTCAGCTGTGCCCAGCAGCCAGAGCAGGATCCTGTGCACACACAAACATCGGGGGTGGGGAGGTAGAGCTGGGCCTTCTTCAAACCAAGAACCAGCAAAAAAAAGGTTCCATGGGGTTCACACGACTCTGCTCCTCTGCTCTGGTGAGATGCCCCTAGCCCTGGGATCCCCACATGAGAAGGACGTGGAGCTGCTGGAGAGAGTCCAGAGGAGGCCCTGGAGATGTTCAGGGGGCTGGACCCAGACTAGGAGAGCTGGGGGTGTTCATCTGGAGAAGAGAAGGATCCAGGGAGAGCTCAGAGCCACTTCCAGGGCCTAAAGGGGCTCCAGGAGAGCTGGAGAGGGACTGGGGACAAGGCATGGAGGGACAGGAGGCAGGGAATGGTTTCAAATGGACAGAGGGCAGGGATGGATGGGATATTGGGAAGGAATTGTTCCCTGGGAGGGTGGGCAGGCCCTGGCACAGGGTGCCCAGAGCAGCTGTGGCTGCCCCTGGATCCCTGGCAGTGCCCAAGGCCAGGCTGGATGGGGCTTGGAGCAGCCTGGGACAGTGGAAGGTGTCCCTGCCTGTGGCAGGGGTGGGACTGGCTGAGCTTTAAGGTCCCTTCCAACCTAAACCTTTCTGAGATGATTCCATGGTTCTCTGAAATACCAGGACAGGGAGCACCTCAGCCCAGCTTTGCCCTCTGTGCCAGGCTTAGTGCTCCATGAACAGCACTGACTGAGAGTGGGGCCACTTGTCCCCATCACCAGGGATGTGCTGTGCCCTGACAATGGGACAGGCAGATGTGGCTGCCCGCAAAGACTGGCCACCAACACTGCACCATCTTTTAGACAAAAATTGCCTTTATTTACAGCCTCCCCCAGAAAACAGAGGAGAGGGAAGAAAGGAATAGGGTGAGAGACTAAGATAAAGTAAGAGGAGGAGAATGAACTCCCTGATATCTTCTGCCTCTACGTTGAGGGTCCCCAGGGAAAGGACCCCTCTGGCTTCCCAGATCTGTCTTGTTATCTACTCATCCATCTTGCCATGTATTCTGGGATCATTTCCAAGGGTCAAAATAAATGGCTGTGATTTATGCAATATAGGTCAGGACCTATTTAACAGCTTACAAAGGAGCCCCCCCTCCTCCCCATTCTCCCTCTGGCTCTTGGTGATGAGAAAATAGGTCACAGGCAGGCAGTGGGGGGGATTAATCATTTCTTCCGGCAACTGCTGGGAAAAATATTTTCAGTTCCATTTAATCATAAAGCTTTTTAATTAGTTAGTTTGCAATTTATAATGTATAGTTTATAAGCTCTTGTGCAAGGGGGCAGATTCCTGGAAGGAGAAGTCTTTGCTCCCCATCTCCCATGGGTTGTACACATGAAGTTTGGCCTGGCAGGGCCTGGCAGGTCCTGGGACCAACATTCATGTGGTCCTCAGGTCTCTGAGCAGCCACTGGTGGGATGGACACTCTGGCACAGTCCAGACTGAAATCCTGCTGCTTGCCTGAACAAGGGAGGTTACTGAAGGAGCATGTTCCTCAGGGATGAAAGAGCCAGAGCTGCAGGACCCCTTCACATTGACTCCATAGTGCAGCATGGACCCTCTGTGGGAGCATGGACACCTTCTCCCTGCACAACATCAGGGTGCTAAAGAGATGCCAAATTCACCTTTGGTGTAAATGCACCCAGGCACAACACTCCATAAAATCTCCAAGACTGGACACCAACTGAGTGTGCTCCAGCCAGGGACTGGATGTTCCCTGTTGTTCCCATTTCCTACTGATGCCCCAGTACACGAAAAGGAAAAATTAGACCCTGGACCCCTTGGCTACCCAGCTCTCCCTGCAATGGGTCCGCTTGCCACTGGTGCTGTGGAGGTGACCTGAGAAGCTCCTGAAGGACCAGTGGACTTTCTGCACTTGGGCCACTGGAACCATCACTGGAACCATGGCTGGACCCCGAAGGGTGGACAGCCCCTGTCACCCACATGACCAATTGCAGCAAGAGAAGTCTCCTACCAAGCAACCACTGTACACCCTTAAGTGAAGCTCTGCACCCTCTCCTCCCCCCAAAACCTGTGTGTGACCCCTGCCAAGGTCCCTCAGTACCTTCTCGTAATACTGCAGCTCATAGTCCAGGATGACTCCATTGGGCTGGTCAGGCTGGGACCAGGACAGGGTGATGCTGTCCACGGTGCGGCTCACCTGGTGCATGATGGACACAGCAGAAGGGGCTGGAAGAGACAGAAGGAGGGGGACAGTCAGACACCTGCACAGGTAGGACCCTCACCCTGGCAGGAGGTGGGCAGGTGGGTTATTGCTATTTGGAGCTTCGGAATTCACATCCTGCACTGGGAAGGCTGTCCAGGGGTCAGGAGATCTGGATTTTGCTGTTTGTAGAGAGCAGCTGGAGGAGAAAAAAATGGTTCTGCTGAATGGGTAGTTGGAAAACACGTAGGACAGTGCCTCCATCAGGAAAATGGGCAATTCCAAGCAACCCAAGGCTGGAGCAAGCACAGCATTGTTCCACTGGAAAAAGCTCCGTCAGCCCATACCACGCACTCCTCCCTGCCTGCCGTGGGGAAATCAGGGGGCTTGTACTTTTCCATTTGCATAGAGCAGCTTCCCAAGGCTCGGGCAGGCTGGGGCTGCAAGTTGCACATGCCAATCACAGGAGGTGCATCCAGCAGCCTGAGCAGGCAACGCAAAGCTGACCTGACACCCTGACAATGGAGAGCCGCCCGCCCGCCGCCCCGCGCACAGCACGGCCCCCACGCTGCTCCCCCCCCCAGCACAAAGGGCCCTGCCAGGCCCACAGACAGCCTGGGCAGCTGCCACGGCCGGACACTCGGCCAGGTGGGCACCGTGCAGGCCCGGCTGTGCCACGCCGTGGGAAAGCTGCCCAGGGACCTGTGCCGACAAGCCCGTGGGGCAGGGACCAGAGCGTGGGGCTGCCACCTCCCTGGGAAACTCCAGCTGGCACTGGTCCACCGTGCTGGGGAGCAGGGCCACTGAGCCAACAGCCCGGGCTGCTTTCAGTCCTGTGGCATCAGGAAGCTCATCGGAGTCTGCAGCCTCCTCCTGAGGGGCAGCTCCCACCTCTGCTCTGTGACCAGTGACAGAACCTGAGGGAACAGCTGGAGCTGTGCCAGGAGGGTTTAGGTTGGATATCAGGGAAAGGCTCTTCCCCCAGAGGGTGCTGGGCACTGCCCAGGCTCCCCAGGGAATGGGCATGGCCCCGAGGCTGCCAGAGCTCCAGGAGTGTTTGGGCAGCGCTGCCAGAGATGCACAGGGTGGAATTGTTGGGGTGTCTGGGCAGGGCCAGGAGCTGGACTTGATGATGCCTGTGGATCCCTTCCAAGTTGGGATATTCTCTGATTCTAGGTGCTGACAGCAGAGCAGCCGACACCCACCCACCCTTGCTGCAGGGCTGACACCCACGGGTGCCAGTGCTGCCTCCTCTCCCCACATCCCAGACTGGTGAGACGAGCACGTGTCCATGCCCTCCCTGTGCCCAGCCTATTGCTGGCACTGCCAGCACGTCCACGTCAGAGCAGGCCCACCCCAGGCCTCCCCCAGCCCAGCCCAGCCCTGGAGAGCACAAGCTGCAGCTGAGAGTTAGGCCTGGCACGTGTGCCAGCACAGGCTCACCACTGCAGCAGCTTCAGGGCACAGGGGAAGCCTCAGGGGTGGGAGAGGACTGGAGAGTGGAAGCATGAAAGCTTCCCCATCACTCGCATGCCAGGCCAAATGGATGCAAAGACAGATGCACTCAGATGGGCTTTTCCCAAGTCCAACCCTTGCAATATTTCACGGAAGAACAACTCCTTCGACAGCTCTGAGAAACAGCCTGGAGGAGCAGCACCCAGAGGAAGGCACCTCTCACCCAGCTCCAGGCTGGCTCCCCTTGGCATCAGGGCAGCGAGAGGAGTTGTGCCAGCTGGGATTGCAGTGGCAGGACCGTGGTGCTTGGACGAGCATGGCCCCAGCATGTTCCTGCACATCACAATGAATTACCACTGAGCAACTCTTCTCCAACACACCAACAAGAGCCATTTTCCTGATCCCCCGTCTGCTTCTTCACTGCTGCTTTTCTGACCCAGAGCACTGCAGCTCCCAGGACGTTCAGTGCCTGGGTTCCAAGGGGCTGGCTTTGGGTAATGCAAGATCTGCCACCACACTGCTGCACCATTTCCCTTCACCTGCCTGGGTTTCTCCACTCCTGGAGGAAGGTGTGATGTGGATTAGCCTCAGCAATGTTACTGAGCTCTAGTTTTGTCCAGGAGAACAAAACTAGGACAGCAGAGAGCTTCCATCTCTGGAAGTGTCCCAGGCCAGGTTGAATGGGGCTTGGAGCGACCTGAGCTGGTGGAAGGTGTCCCTGCCCATGGCAGGGGTGGGATGAGATCTTTAAGGTCCTTTCCAACCCAAACCATTCCATGATTCTAATAGATCCTGAGGCCAGTCCTTCCACCTACTTCTGCTTAAGCCAAACCCCATTACCCAACAGTCTGAAACCCTCTCTGTCACCTCAGCTCTCCCCTTGCTCCATGGCACTGCTCCCCTCCCGCCTTGACATCCCAGTCCCACTGCTTCAGGCCACATATTTCCAAACTCCTGGGAATAGTTTCTCACACTGGCATGAAGATAAAACACAGGTAACATTTCTGGAGCCTGTCAGCTCTTGCCGGAGCTCGCTGCTTCCTTGTTGACACAGATTCCATAGGACATCTAGGATTTTCAAGACAAACATCTCTGTCTCTGGAGACAAGGCTGAGGAGGAAGATGTGCCTGTGCTGTGGATGCCCTGCAGTAGGGATGGCACTGGACTGAGGGGAGCACACAGCCCCTGGTGTCTCTGCCACCTGCTCTGGGAACTGATCCCGCACTGGGCTGTTCCAGGGCAGGGGCCCTGTGTCCCACCACAACACTGCCATGTGGCAACAGCCCCCGATTCAGGCACAGGTTCAGTGGCCTTGCAGCTGGAGAAGCTCCTCAGCTTCAGGTTCCCCGGCAGGAGTGAGGTCTCTGGGATGTTCTTCCAGTTCCATGCACTGACCCCAGCTTGGGAGTACAGGACTTCTCCGAGGCATCTCCTGCCGCTGCTGAGGGAGCTGTGCAAGACAACAGCTACAGCAAGATGTGTGTGACTCACCTGCTGCTGGGACCTGGTGAACCTGCCCTTGTCTGGCTCAGCAAAAGACCCAAATGGACAAGGTGGGGCTCATCTAAAGAGCTTAATGAGGCAAATGTGCTGCCTGGTGGGAGGAGGCAGCTGAGATGAATGACTACAGCAACCTCAGCACTTTTCCTACACCTGGGGCAAGGGAGTGGCTCCGGAAGGGCAGGAACCTCCCCACTGCATGTCCTCAGTCACTGCTCCTCTTATCACAGATACCAGGGGACTGCACAGGAATAAAGTCACAGGAAGGCCTAGGTCAGAAGTGACCTCTGGGTGTTTCTGATCTCACAGAAACAATCTGGTCCCACAATTTCTGGTAGAGTAATTTCAAAATCAGATTATTTGCCCGGGACTGTGTCCAGATGAGACCTAATGAATCTGATCCCTGTGGATGGGGATCCCACGGGCTCTGTGAGCAGCAACCCCCAGCTGCCTCACTCCTGTGGGGAAGAAACATTCCCTCACATTCCACTGGAATTTTGCTGGTTGTGGACGTTTCCACCATTCTCACCCTCGATGCCCCTCAGCCTCGTCCTCTCCAGGCTGGTCAGACCCAGCTCTCAGCTGCCCTCACCTCTGATGCCCCAGCCCCAGCCCACCCTCACTGCCCTGCTGGATCTGCCCTGTTTGTCCATGACTGGGAGCCCCAGAGAGGACTCAGGACCTCAGACATGGCCAAAGAGTGCCAAGCAGATGGGAACTATTCCTCTCCTGGATTTTTTGCTAATGCCATGAAACATGGTCCTTGTCACACCCTTCTCCCCAGGTAAGGGCCTGGGGTGCACAGAGAGGCTTCCAGTCCTGTGAATCAGGGATGGGCTGGCACTGGATGTCTGAGTTTGAAATCAGTTCAGAGGAGGCAGCCAGACCTCAGAGTGATTTTCCCAGGTCCAGTCAGGAGGAAAAGCTTCAGCTGGATCCTGACACGACACCCAGGCAGCTGACAGCACCCTGTGACACACAGAGGAGATCAGATATGGAGAGTCTCCTCTCTCAGAGCTGTGATCACCCTGAGATGTCACCATGAAGGTGTGAACAGAGGTGGATTTATCCCAAGGGGGTCTCCAAGGGTAGGTGTGTCTCAACAGTGCAAAAAACAAACAGACCTTCATTCCACAGCAGATAGAAACACTGCTCCTGACTGAATCCCTTAAGCCTCAATGTCATTTGATTTCACAGATTTCACAGAATATTCTGAGTTGGAAAGGACCCACGAAGATTGGGTCAGAGATTCAGAGACTGAGTCCCTCTCTGAAGTGAATGGGGATCAAACCCACACCCTTGGCATTATCAGCACAGAGCACTGAGGCAAACCCAACCACTGCAGTCCTTGAACGGCACTTTCTGCATCCTCTTGATCAGGGATGGCCTCGGATTCCTCAGATTCCTCAGAGTGGAGCCCTGTGGCTTCTCCGAATTGCTGGAGAAATAAACCACGCCAAAACCACCACTGGAGTGTAAAACAAGCTTAATGAAAATCCACTCATGTACAAAGCCAACGTGTCCCACACGGTGACCCCTCTGGGGCAGAGGCACGGGAGGGATGCGAGTGACACTTCCGTGGTCACCACCCCGAGCCCCTGCCCGGCCACACAACACTGATCACAGCCAGACCCCTGCCCAGGCCGGCCTTGGGGTTTTGGCAGTTTTTCTTAATCCAGGGAGCTGAGCAGACTTCCGTGGCTTGGGGGAGCTCTGCAGGATCAGAGTGCTGACAGCTCTGCTGCTCTGTTCTGCAGCTCACACAGGGCACTGCCTGAGGAACTGGAAACACTCGGGAAGGATGGGGTTCAGGAGGTCTTGCCAGCTGAGCTGCGTGGCCATCGCTTCCCTGAAGGGATCACCGCTGAGCTTTGCCAAGGCTGGAGGGGCAGAAAACCATCTGTATCCTGGGCTGATCCCACAGTGTGGGTCCAGGGAGGGGATTCTGCTGCTCTGCTCAGCTCTGGAGAGACCCCCCTACAGAGCTGCCCCCAGCCCTGGGGTCCCCAACATCACAAGGATGTGGAGCTGCTGGAGAAAGTCCAGAGGAGGCTCTGGAGATGCTCCAAGGGCTGAAGCCCCTCTGCTCTGGAGCCAGACTGGGAGAGCTGGGGGGGTGGGTAAGAGAAGAGAAGGATCCAGAGAGACCTCAGAGCCCCTTCCAGGGCCTAAAGGGGCTCCAGGAGAGCTGGAGAGGGACTGGGGACAAGGCATGGAGGGACAGGAGCCAGGGAATGGCTTCCCAGTGCCAGAGGGCAGGAACAGATGGGATATTGGGATGAAATTCTTCCCTGTGAGGGTGGGCAGGCCCTGGCACAGGGTGCCCAGAGAAGCTGTGGCTGCCCCTGGATCCCTGGCAGTGTCCAAGGCCAGGCTGGACAGGACTTGGAGAAGCCTGGGATAGTGGAAGGTGTCCCTGCCATGGCAGGGGGGGAATGGGATGGGCTTTAAGGTCCCTTCCAACCTTAACCAGTCTGGGATTTGAAGACACCTCAAGACACAAGCATGCTGGCTCAATGTCACAAGGTGGACACAGCCAGGCAGGTCTCAAATCCCACTACACACCATATTTTCCGTGAAGGTACCTTTATGAAAAAACTGGAATTTTATGTCCTGCTTGACTGACTGTCTCCCAGGAAGGCTCAAACACCAACTGGGGAGGACACATGCAGTGCCAGTGGGGTTTGCATGTGGGAAGGGAAGCACCCAAGCCACCAGGCTGTTCAGGAGTATCTGACCTTCCCAAAATTAGTGTAGCAGCTCCAGCCTCACAGAGGCCAATGCTTCTTGTACCACAAGGTGGGTCTGGCCTGTGTCAGGGTGGGCCTGACACATCCTGGTGCTCTAATCTAACACAAGGGTAACAATCACGGAAATGGATCCTGTCCGCTTGTGGCTGGGCTTGGTCCCAGAGCCATGGTGAGGAGCCAGCAGCAGCAGGACAGACACAGCCCAGGCTGTGCTGCTCTGGCCTCTCCCAGGTTCATTACCCATGTCTGGGTGAAGCAGCTGGACTAGATGACCCCTGTAGGGCTTTCCAACTGAAATATTCTATATTCCATTCCATTCCAGAGACTGTGAGGAAAGGGGTGACCCAAGGGGCCCAAGTGCCTCCACAGAGAGGGCAGAGAAGAGCTGTGAAGGCTGACAGGACTGAGCCCTTCTCTCTCACTGCCCCCTTCAGCTCCCCAGAGCACCAAATCCCAGGAATGCTGCTGGGATGGGACCCCCAGAGCCTCTGGTCCAGCACCACACCAGGGAAGGGAAGCTGTGTTAGGTGAATCTTTAAACCCCCAAGGATGGGGCTTCCCTCGGCAGCCCCTCTGTATCAGCACCCTTTAGTCTTTCTGATTAGCTCCAGATATAAAATCACAATTTCTGGTCATAAAGCACATTTCTTCGCTGCCACATCCCTGTAAATGAGCCCACCATGTCCTGCCTCCCAGGCACTGTAGCTGAGGCACATCCAGCATTTTAAAGTGTGTCTTCTAAAGGAAAAAAAAGAGAAGAGATCACAAGTCTGGGCTCTGATTATGAAGCTGAAGCCACTTTTATGAAAGAGCTTCTTTTTTTTTTTAAGAGCTTTTGCTGAAGATCTCAACCAGGCACATCTCTCTTTACAGCTTTACATCTTTGACTGAAAGCATGTCCAGCCTTCCCTGTGACAGAGCTGCT
Source organism: Erpornis zantholeuca (assembly GCA_013400515.1). Taxonomy (NCBI): domain Eukaryota; kingdom Metazoa; phylum Chordata; class Aves; order Passeriformes; family Timaliidae; genus Erpornis; species Erpornis zantholeuca. The sequence continues at coordinate 12,101 of VZTN01037488.1, read as the reverse complement.
CCCTGAGGATGTTGTGACATGAGGATAACACCTCCCTGGGCACGGAACCAGGGAGCTCCATAGCTCCAGAGTAGCACCTCGAGGCTTCCTTGAGCCTGTGCTCAGGGAAACCAAAGCCCAGGTGGCACAGATCCATCACACAGGGGCAGCTTAACCAGCACTGATCCTCCACAAGAGCCTTTGGGTTCTGTAAGTAAGGATTTGCCTGATCTCCTGTATGGACAAAGGCGGTGTTGGTCACACCGCGAAGCCTCAGGCTTGGCACAGCCAGAATTTCACTTTCATACAAACAGTTGCTTCTTTGGAACTTGCTGGGAATGATGAAAAGGCTTAAGGGAAAGAAGGAAATGGAAGAAAACGAGAAGGAACAAAATGTGAGTTTTCCAGGAGAAACAATGACTTTTTAATCATGGGAAAACCTGCAGAAGGTCACACCAAACCCAGGGCAGCACGATGGGACAGAGCAAGAACACAGCAGTTCAGCAGAGAATTGGGAAAAGCTCCATAACACCTGGGTCTGAACATCTGCACAAACCCAGGCAGAGTTAAAAATAGCTGAAACACTTGTGGTTCACCCCCTGAGTATGTTACAGACACACCCCCTGCTTCCTTTGAGGACTTCAGATGATGCTGAGCCCACTGTGCCTCTGGGGAGGTTTCCCTCAAGCTCCCTTTGAAAATGCACCTTTTATTTTCAGGTTAAAATTTATGGACTTCAGTTTCCAGCTGCAGGAACTTTTCTGGGTTTTGTAGCTAAATCAAGGAGGACTCTAGAAAAAGAATTTTGTCCTCATTGAAGAACTAAAAGATTATGGAAATATTTCTTTTTTGTCCATGAAGGGCTGGAACTGGAGGGTCCTTAAGGCCCCTCCCAAACCAGCCAATGATTCTGTGATTCCTTTCTGTTATTCAAGAAGTTTCCTGGGCACTTCACGCATTTATCAGCCTGATGACTCTCTCCTCTACCTTTCCCCATTTTTGTTAATCTCCTTTCCAAAGATAAACCTCAGAACTGAGTTCAGTAGCCAGGATCCATCTCTCAGCTCCAGAGACAGCAGCCACCTCCTCGCTGATATTCCTCTGTGTCCACAGTGACACTGCCCTGCCTCAGCCCGGCCCTGCAGAGCTGCTCTTCCCTCTCCACTGGGCACCTCCACTGGGTTTTTCTGGCTGTGCTCCCCAGCTCAGGGAAAGGAGGAGATGATTGCTGGATCCTCACTCCTTGCCCTCCCTGCTGAACAGGGGGATGGGGCTGTTCCTGCATTTCCTATCATCCCAATCCTGCTGGGAGCGGGGTGAGAGATCCTCGAAGCATCCGAAATTCGTGTAATTGGTAAAGCTCCCTCTAAAGCTCAGAGAAATTCATTAGGAGAAAGCTGACAAAAAGCAGCAGGGGGGCATCACACAATGAAGAATTGTTTTGGGGCAATGAGAAAGAAATAGGCCCATTTTCCTCCCTGCTTTTATGTCCCTGAGTCGATTTGAAGGTTCTTAGGCAGCTCATGTGTTTCTCTCTCCAACCTATCCCCACAACACCACAACTCTGAGCAGTTCCAGGAGTCCCAGGACATCTCCTAGGATATTTTCCTCTCTTATTCAACAAGAGCTTCCCTCTGGGAGCTGTTCCTTTCTCCCAACCCTGCTTTTTCAACATCCTGAAGTCACCTCCCTCTTATCCCACCTCTACCTGCCCCACCCCTGGAAGTATCCAAGGCCATATTGGATAAGAGCAACCTGTGCTAGTGGAACCTGTCCCTGCCCATGGGAGGGGGTGGAATAAGATGATCCTTAAGGTCCCTTTCAACCCAGCCCAGTCTGGGATTCTGTGATTTTATAATTCATCCTGGTTCATCCCATCCCGAGGACCCATCAGGGCATCCTTGTCTAACAGACTTTGATAGCAGAGACCAATTTTCTGTGTCAGCTCCTGACTCTTGGCCTACCACCACTGCCAGTGGTTTTTAGGAGGTCTGGCTCCCAGTGAACCAAGCCCAGATCCAGCTACACGCTGGACAATGACCACAGCACTCGGGGGCCCCTTGTAGCCTCGGTGCTGCTGTGACCTGTGGGAGGTCACACCGTGCAGGCTGGGAAGCTGGACTGCTGCTGTAAAGGGAGCAGAATGGGACAGACTGCCACCAGCCAGGGCAGCACGGCAGGGAGCAGCCCAGGGGCCCGGGCTCCGCCGGCAGCATCTTCTGGGAGTGTCTGGTGGGACTGTGCGGCTCCAGCCTGCAGGGGGGACACCAGGATCTTTCCACAGCTTCCCTTTCATCATCTTTGGACCCATTTGAAAGGCTGCCATGCAATCTGCCCCCCACTCTGCAGCCGGCCCCCCTTCACCTGCCAGTCCCAAGGCTCAGCCCCTAGTCCCTGCCAGTGGGGCAGCGCTGTCGAGATCCCAGTGAAATCAAAGCGTCCCGTTCCTCTGCTGGCTTAGCTGGGAGAGTCAGGTTACAGGCAGCAAACCCCCTATCTCTGATCACTTTAATACCACTAACCCATGTCATGTCAGACAGAGTCAACATTTGCTCTGGAAAACACTCAGGATGCAGAGAGAGCAAAGCCAGCCCGGCTCGTGGCCTCTCCCCAGCAGCACTTTGAAATCACCCAGGGGAAAAAGCGAGGTGAACAGCTGGGAGCTTTCCAGCATCTCCTCGGAGCCCTCCTGACAGATCTCGGTCCCTGGAGTGTCAGGTTACCGGACGGGGGGGGGGGCGGGGGGAACCGCTTTTATTATAGGAGGGTCAGCAGGGAGTTCTGGCATTTTCAATTACCCCGTGCAGCAGCGGCTGTGGTCGGGGTCAGGATTAACTGCCTGACCCGCGGCTGAAGACAGAGTGGCAGGGAAATGCACCATGATGCTGCAAGGCACCAGCCAGTCCAGAGGCCACGGGACAGGGCAGGGAATGGGGAGATGTGGGGGAGAAGGTTCTGTCAGAGCAGAAAGTTCTGTCAGAGCAGGGGATGCCTGTGACTGTCCTGCCACTGCAGCGAAGGGGGAGACTGGGGAAACCTTGGAGGCAAGCTTCCCTCTCACTGCCCTCACCCAGGAACCCAGGTTACCCTGCCTGGGTAACCCAGGCAGCTCCAGCATGCAGGAACAGGATTCCCTGTGGGTCCTGAGTAGGGCATCCCCCAGGACAGGGTTCCCACACCCTGCAGTGAGGCTGGAGGTGACGCCGTGCAGCAGCCAGGACAGCACTGTGATCAGTCACAGAACTAGGGCTGCCCTGACCTTCAATCCACAGGGCTTGCAGACCTCTAGGCTGGGATCCAGGCTCCAGCAGTCTGGAAAGCTGTGTTTGAAGTGGCAGGAGCACACAGGGCCTCTGTGCAAGGCTTCAGGCAGGTGCAGTAGGCACAGGAGTGGGGCTGACCTCTCCAGCATGGGCAGGGGACAGCCAAGGACAACTGACCCCCACATTCCCACTGTCTCACCCACAGGACACCTAATCCAAACCAGCCCTCCCTCCTTGCCCCACGGCACCCCAGTCCCACACAGTCTCCAGCAGGTGACTGTCCCTGTACAATGGTCCAATGTCCCCACTCCAGCTCCCAGCACTGACCCCAAGGGCCCAGTTTTTTGTGCTCCTGTTCACAAAGTCCAAACACATCCAGGCATCAAACTGAAAATCGGTTTCTCTGGTTAAAACCTTCCTTGTTTTTTGCTCTTCTGGGTAAAACTCTCTCCTGCCATTTATCACAGGCTTGCACCCCGCAGGCCCTGCTGGAGAATGAATTTGAATTCAGATGCCCTCCTCCAACAGGAGCACCGAATGCACCACAGTGAGGAAGAACTGGATGAGGAAGGGAAGAAGGGAGGATTCTCCTGACCTGCTCTCCATGGGGACCCTGGTGACCCTGCTTTGCATGGAAGGTTGGGCTGGAGACCTCCAGAAGCCTCTCCATCAGCACTTGTGTGTGTGTGACTCTCCTGCTAAAAGGGTTCATTATTCCTTGGACTATTACAACATTTGTCCCCCCAGTTCCTTTCCCAGTTCTGCCCCTGTGATCGCAAGTTCAGGAGCCACACGCTTTTGGAACCAATTCTCTCCAGCAGAAGCTGAGGAAAGCAAGGGTGGCAGCACTGGGGCTCTTTCATAGACAACATTTGCCCTTAAAGGGGTAAAAACTCTCAGGTCTGGGATATTCCTGGACTTGCTGGAGCTCTGGAAAATTCATGTTTCACAGTGTGTGAGGTTTTTGTTCCCGAGGTTCTTGGCAAGGTGGCCCCGTCAGGCTGGTACCCATGCTGTGTTAAGTGTCTGGAAAACTTCCCAGTGGGCCCAGCCTGCAGCTCCTTGAGTCTGTAACTACAAACGCTGGAAAATCTTAAAAACATGGCAAAGCAACCCAAAGCTGGTCCTGGCTGCAGCCCCACTTGAATCAAGGCAGGCTTTGGTGTAGATTACAGCCTTTAAAGCAGCTGCTAATGCCACAAGCCCAGCGACTTGGCCCGGGCAGCCGAGGGTTTGGCTGTGTTTGAGCTCTTTGTTCAGTGGGGTTTGCAGCCCCCATTTGCATGTGCCACCCGGCCTGCAGGGCTTTGTTCCCACATGGAGGAGCTGCTCCAGAGGATCCTGGCACCACCCTGCCAGAGCAGCTTTGGGGTCACACAGTGACAAGGGTGTTCCCACCTCCTGACCCTCTCTGCATGTGGAAAACTCATCTGCTCCAGATCACGGGATGTCCCCAGCAAAAGGCTCCTGGGAAGCAGGAACACACTGGGAGCCAGACGCCCACGCCTCCAAGCTGCCCCCCAGATTTTCCATAAAATGATACTTTCCCAAAAAGTGCCAATTAATTGCAAAGATCGCTGTCCATAGGAACAACCTGACTTCAAAATTTCAAACGCAGAAAGCTTAGAGCTATAGTCCTTGAAAGAGTGATGTCTGCTGCAGAGCATCCATAGATAGAATCACAGCATAGTTCGGCTTGGAAGGGACCTTTCCACCCCCTGCCATGGGCAGGGACACCTTCCATAGCCCAGGCTGCTCCAAGCCCCAATCTCCAGCCTGGCCTTGGACACTGCCAGGGATCCAGGGGCAGCCACAGCTGCTCTGGGCACCCTGTGCCACCCTCAGCTCCCTCATGGAACAACTCCTTCCAATATCCCTTCTGGCAGTGGGAAGCCATTCCCCCATCCCCTGGCACTCCAGGCCCTTGTCTAAAGTTCCTCTCCAGCTCTCCCCGAGCCCCTTTAGGCTCTGGAAGGAGCTCTGAGGTCTCCCTGGATCCTTCTCTTCTCTTACCCCCCAGCTCTCCCAGCCTGGCTCTGGAGGGGCTCCAGCCCTTGGAGCATCACTAAGTCTTGCTAATTTGTGACTGAACTTTTTCCCTTGCTCTCCTGCACAGCACACACAGTTCCCTGTGTGCAGGGGAAGATTTTGGAAATACTATTTTTTTCTCTTGGGAAGAGCATTCCCTGCCCAGCCCCAGCAATGCAGCTGCCTCCTGCACCCCTGCCAGGGCAGGGATGGCCACGGACTGGGCTGGGGAGGCCCAGGCACTGTGAGCATCCTCCTGCCTGCACAGGGTCACACAGAGACTCACCCCTTCCCACAGGGACCCCGAGGAGGACCAAGGGACACCTGGCCAGGAGACTGCAGTAACTCCTTTGCTACAGCCTCCAGCCTCCCCACCTGCCCCAGGACACTGCCCCAGGGCTGTGTTTGCCAAGGGCAGCAGGAGAGATAAATCAACCATCTGAACACAGGAGGAAAAGGTGAGCCCTGGAGCATTCCCATCAGCTCCTAGCACAGCACAGAGCAGGGATGGTGGGACACTGGGGGAGCCCCAGGTTCAGCAGAAGGGACTTTCCACCCCATCCATCACGTTTTCATGTTGGATCCACCCATCCAGACTGTTGTTTTCTGACCAAAGTCAGCTCCAGATGCACTGGAACAGGTTTCTGAAGCCCCAGGAAGGTGTGGGGAAAATTATCCTCAAACTCATGGTGTAATTTATGCAACAGGGAAGCCTGGGAGTCAGCAGGAGGAGCCCACAGTGACAGCGGCGGGCAGGGAAGGGCATCTGCTCGGGAAGCTCCAGCAGTGCAGCCCATCCCCTGCTCTGCCAAGTGCCCCCCAACTGCCCACCACAGGAGTGGGAAGAGCTTCCTGAAGAGCCAGCAGCTGGCAAAGCTCCTTCCATCTGCTGTGGACAGTCTCCAGTGGCAGAGGAGAGGGGATTTGGGCATGGCAGGGTCCCTCCTGGGCACTTGCTGCCAGCTGCTGCAGGCTGGGGGGGTGCAGTGAAGGCAACAGGTTGGAACAACAAGAGAGGGGAGGAGGGCAGCAAATGCCAAGCCACATCACATTTTGGTAGCAGTCAGGGTGAAGATGGGAGCTATGGGTGAACAGAAGAGAAGAGGGAGAAAAGACAAAGGATGGAACCAGGAAGGTGACACGGGTCCATGGAAGGCAAGGTCTGGATATTAACTGGGGTAAGAGAAGCAGCCATGGGGATGTCAAGGTTTCAGGGGGTTTGGAGCCTGGGATCAGCCCACATTGTCACTGAAACCCATCCACTGAACTCCCCAAAAGATGAAACCTGGGATTTAAGTGACCTGAGGACAGCAGCCCAGCTTGCTCTGTCACACAGGCTTTGTCCTGGCTCCTCTGTGTGTGAGATGGCTCCAAAGCTCAGGAAATTCCTGCTTTTCCCCTTTTGTGTCAGTTTTCTGCACAAGAAGTACCCTACCAGGACTTGAAACATCAAGAAGTATGAGACTGCTGCTCATGGACCTCGGTCCCCTCAGTTCAGCTGATGCTGCCCCACTCTGGTTGTTATGGTCTCACATTTATGCAGTTCCTGGACAGACTTCACAGAACATCTTCCAGCTTGCAGTTTTCCAAATCAAATGTTTCACTGGTATCCTGACATACACAGTCTCCTGCATTTCCTTAGAAAATCAGTGATTTCATTGGGGAAAAAAGCAGTGAGCTACACAGGCTCATGTACAAGGACCTGAAGGGTCACCAGTCTCTTGATGGCTCCAGACTAGTTGTCTTCCTGAAAGGCATTTTAGCTGAAGACAGGACTGAATCGGAGGAATATTCCCATCGCTAAAAGTGCCCCAGGCTGGGCTGGACAAGGCTTGGAGCAACCTGCTCTAGTGGAAGGTGTCCCTGCCCATGGCAGGGGGTAGAATGAGCTGAGCTTTAAGGTCCCTTCCAGCCCAAACCATTCTGGGATTCTAACTGGTACTCAGGCTGATCTAAAACATCTCTGCACTAGAACCTTTGAAACTTAGTCGAACAAGGAGCAGTGGCCATAAATCATAGCTTGGGAGGGTCAGGTTGGACATCGGAAGAAGTTCCCTCCCCAGGAGGGTGGTGCAGACCTGGGACAAGTCAGTGGGACCATGAGGAGAGCTCTGCCTTTGGAGATACCCAACAACTGTCTACCCAAAGCCATGGCACCCCGTATGCAGTGCTGGCAGCAGTCCTGCTGTAGGTGGGAAGTTGGATGAGGAATGTGAGATGCTCACATGTTACAACCCCCTGCCTTTTATTCCGGAAGAAACAAGAACATAGCGTGTCAAAATCTTGTTAAAGTTCAAGGCTAGCTTGGATGGGGCTCGGAGCAACCTGGGATAGTGGAAGGTGTCCCTGCCCATGGCAGGGGGTGGGACTGGATAATCTTTCAAGTCCCTTCCAACACAAACCATTCTGGGATTCTATTATAAACAAATACTCAGAGCTTTGAAGCTCTGGAAAGCTCATTCCAGCCCTTTGAGGTAATTTCTGCACTTTCCCAGGTTCTGGTTTCACAGACAGTAACTCTTGGCTGCAGCAGGGCCCAGCTGAACAGCACGAGAGAGAACAGGAGGAGCCACAGCTCCTGCTTGTGTCCGGAGCAGTGTGGGCTCTGCTGTGGCTCCCTCATGAGAAGGGAGCCAGACACATCCTCTGAGGCACAGTGAAAGTGAGAAGATAAAAGCAAGACTCCCTGTGCCCCAGGCAGTACAACTCTCCTGCCCCTGTCTAGCCAGCAGCATCACTAATGTGACAAGCAAACAGCAGGCTGGGATGGCTGGTGAGAAGGTCTGGTCCTACACACCTCATCCCTTCACCTCGCCTGCCCCCCGACCTCTCCGTGCCTCCTGCTGCCTCTGCCAGCAGAGCTCCAGCACCATGGCTGCAAGGGAATTGTTTTGATGGAAGGTGAGGGGAAAACATCTCCCTTTCTGTGCTCTGCACATTCTGGGATCTGTCTCACCTGCGCTTCATCGCTCATGGCTGAGCTCCTCAAGGTTTCCAACAGGACCAGGCTGGGCTCAGTGCAGTGCTGGCACACTGAGCTAGTGTGATGACTCATGCCAGCAGAGCAGGGCCATGGCCTTGTCCTTGCTTTGGACCGTGGTCTCCTGTCCTTGAGCTCATGGGCTCCTCCGAGTCCTGTTGGGACAGCCCTGCCCAAAAAACCCTGCATGGCTGGGACACAACCTGGGCTATGACAGCCACAGCAATTCAAACCCTAATGGTGCCTGGCATGAGCCTGGGGCAGAGGTGTGAGCTGCACATCTTCCTGCCCAAAGGACCCAGAGAATCATGGAAGATTGGAAAAGACCTCCAAGATCATCAAGTCCAACTGTTGACTGAATGCCACCTCGCCCACTAACCCATATCACCATGTCGTGATGTACTGCTGTAAAATGCCACCCAGAATAATAATGCAAATAATCATAACAAATTTCTGGATATATAGAGAGGGAGAAATCATCCTGATGGGTTTATGGGGACCATGGATCAGTTTCCTCCACCATGCACTCCTGGTATTCCCTCTGTAAGGGCCATTTATGGCTCTCCGTGGCTCTGTTTGCAGCCAAGAGCCTCTGACATCAGCACTAATCCTCCCTCCTTATCCCCTGTAACAAGAGTTGCTCACAAAAGGGACACATTCCCAAGAGCCTGGATGTTCTCTCTTTCCCCCACCACTGGGAGGTCTTGAATTTCTCTCTGGATACTCCAGAGCCCAAGGCTTCTTCCTCCTTCCTCAGGTCACAGAAGCCAGTAACCAACAAGAGCTCTCCCAACTGCTGTTAACTCATCCCTTCCCACAGAGCCTTTTCCTTCAGCTTTCCCAGGGCACTCAGCCTGTCCACGGTGTGGATGGAGCCTGCAAATCCTCACAGCACCAAGACTCTCCCCACTCCCCACCTCTCCCCAGAGAAAGGCCACAAATTAGTAGTCAGGGGCTGCCAGGAAGAGCTGGTGCCTGGCATAGCTCTCCATTAGTCAAGTGTTGTTATCCAGAGCCCCAGGCCAGGCTCAGCTCCCTGACCCCTTGGGATGCTGGCATGGCTCTCAGCCACCCTCCACCCTCTTGGCACAGATCTTTTGTTGAGGAATGGCTGGGAAAAGGCTTTGGTGGCACCCAGGCTCTGTCACGGTCCCTTCAGACAGGACTGTGGCACATGGAGAGTCCTGGATTTCACTCCTGGAGGGATGCTGAGCTTTGGGGATGAGGTGCTGCTCAGCTGCAGGGTGTGAGAGGCAGGAGTGTGGGTGAGCTGGAGATGCAGTGTGGAGCTGGAGGTCGAGGAGAGCCTGCTGAGAAGAGCAAAGAGACAACACAGCCCAGGCTCAGAGGTGACAGAAGGTATTTCCCAGAAAGGCAGCAGGATCACGTTTATGGGGATCCAGTTGGCTGGAAGGGCTCATGGTCATGGGAGGATGGTCACCAAACCATCACCCACCCTGTGCCACCCACCTGGCCACACCCAGGACCTTCCTTCTGGCTGCTCTAGAGGGGTTGTTTTCTTACTCTCACACAAGATTTTTCCTGGGATCATAGAATGGTTTGGATTGGAAGGGACATTAAAGCTCATCACCCCCTACCATGGGCACCTCCCACTGTCCCAGGCTGCTCCAAGCCCCATCCAGCCTGGCCTTGGGCACTGCCAGGGATCCAGGGGCAGCCACAGCTGCTCTGGGCACCCTGTGCCAGGGCCTGCCCACCCTCACATGGAGCAATTCCTTCCCAATATCCCATCCATCCCTGCCCTCTGGCAGTGGGAAGCCATTCCCTGTGTCCTGGCACTCCAGGCCCTTATCCATGTGGGTGCTGAAGAACTGGTGACACCTGAAGGTTTTGGATGCTGCTGGTGACAGGGCATCTCTCCTCAGTCCTGCAGCACAGGGGGTCCCCAGCAGTCACTGTGTGCCCCTGGGGGATGTTCCTTGCTCCCTGCAGGGCTGCAGGACCCCGAGGGGTGGTGGGCACTTGGCTTTGTCCAGCTGTGTCAGGAGCACAACCCCATGGCACATTCAGTGATGGAGACCCAGCTGGCTGCTCCACCCCGAGCCAAGGCCGAGGGCAGCTCATCCTCCCTCTGCTCCCTCTCCTCTCCCCAACACCCTCCATTCTCCTGTCCCAGCTCTGCCTTTGTGTCTGCAGCTTCTGTTACCAACTGCTAATGATCTACATCAAGGCTGCCAGGCGGTGCCGAGTGTAAGCAGAAGAATTCAGAGCCTCTAATTACAGAGGAATTAGCAAGCAGACAGTTAGTGTTTAGTGCTAATGAATAGATACATTAAGAGAGACATCACACAGGCTGAGAAGTGTGAGCCCTGATAATAAAGGAGTGTCAAACCAGGAAAACACAAGGAGGAGGATCCAGGGGACAGAAAAGGATTCGCCTGTGCCTCAGCCCGCTGGTTTTGCTCAGGTGGGAGCAGCCACGGTGATACATGAAGGTTCAAGCACAGCAGAGAAATGCAAGTATGAAATAGGAGCATCAAATGATTAATCCATAGTGCAGGACCACGGTGGGAGGGTGCAGAACCCCTTCCCAGCTCCAGGCAGCATTACAGCCACCCCATCTCCATCAGGTAAAGGCAGCTGGTTATCCAGACCCGCTCCCCTCTCCTCCCTGGGGGCAGACCTGGCCCCGCTTGGAGCCAAACCACAGCTCAGCCTGTGTCACACCTGCCCTCAGGGGGCCAGGTCTGCTCCTGAGATAACTCCAGAGGGCACCGTTATTGTTCACCCAGACATTTCTGCAGGTTCCTTCTGTCCTCATACTCAGGAAGTGATGCCCACGTGGTGCCCACCTGCCCTGCTGCTGTTTTACCCCACCCACCACCCCCTGCAGCCAGAACACACCGCAGCCTCCAGGTGATTCACCCATGGCTGCCAAATTCAGCCTTGGGGGTCAGGGAGTGTCCAGGGCAGCTTCAGAGGGACCAGAGCCTCTCCTGCTCCCAAGCAGGGCTGTGCCTCACTGGCATCCTTCCACCTCAATCCCATTAGGCCAAGCCCCAGCCCTAGCCGTGCCCAGCTCCAGATGGCTTCCAGGTGGGCTGGGAAGGCAGCCCCTGGCCAGCAGCTCTTCGGGGCTCCCTGCCACCAGCACAGCTGCCAGGGGGCTGCTGAGGACCCTCCTGGGAGCAGCACTGCCAGCCACTCTGTCCATCCCTTCCCCCAACAAAACCACACAGAGCTGGAGACCCCGAATGAAACCCTCCCAGCTCCGTGCTTCAGCTGCTCCACCAAGTGACTCTGCAGTGGCACAGGAACTGGAGCAGATTCTCAGACCATTATCCCAAATATTCATCTCCCAGCCCCTCTTCTGTGCAGGTCTCCTTTGCTTTCTCAGTCTGTCCTGGCTCTCTCTACAGTCCAACCAGGGGTTGCGGCTCCTATCAAAATGCTGGAGCCACCTCACCTTCCCTCCCCAGGAACCAGGAGTGTCTGCAACACTGACAGTGCCTGCAAGGATGCTCCCAGGCAACAACCTCAGGCCCAGCCACACAGCCAGCACTGGAGAGTGACACCAGGGGACAGTGCCACGAGCTGTTCCGCTGCCATGATGGGGAGGCAGCTCTGCCTTGGGGCACGCTCCAGCTTTTCGCCGAAATAAGGGATAATTTCACACCCAGGACTTGGGATTCACCCAGGAATTGCCAGGCACTTTCGGCACCACCGACATTACAGAACAAGCAACATCTCACCCCACCTCTTGTCCCCTTCCAGCCCACGGGGGCTCGGCCAGCACTGCCCGCGGGCGCTGCCCAGCCCAGCCCGGCGCGGGGAGCTCCGCTGAGGGCACGGAGCGCGGCCTTACCCGCCTGGTTGGTGGTGATGTTGAC